>OX388314.1:29671657-29749157 GCA_947579605.1 Athripsodes cinereus
TAGAAGGTCAAGATTTTAGGTAATCCTCAGTCATATATTTACGCATCGAATTAAAAAATTATATTAACAATAATTGGAACTTATTGACTATTTCAAAGACATTTTTCGGAGAATGGAAATAAAATTACAAACACAAACAAAATATCTTACTAATACAATCAAATGCGCGATGTATTAACTGTATCTCACGTGTCTTCGACTGCTCGTACTCGGCTGTTGTCGTTAGATAGTGAATACTATTTACGTCTCGCTCTCGCGAACTGTGCTGAGGAATGACTATGCGAAATAGCACTCAGTCGTGTTTTATCATTAGAGACCTATTATTTTACTTCCAAAGTTGACTTAAATCCAGAGGTTTCAAAGTGATTTATTATTTCCGTTCCATAATAATTTCAATAATTATAACTAGGTAGGTATTCATTTAACATTTCTAAATACCAACTTTTCATCATATTATTGTATCATAAGAGGGAAAGGTGTATATCATATAACGTTACTTTTCAGTTCATTTCATCGTGAGGGCACTTCATTTATGGATTTACCTATTAGCGATTTATTTATAAATATTATTATATAAACATTTCAAATAAATATTATTATCTATAACTAAAATAAACATAAACGTAATAATATTATTTTACGCGGCGGCGGAATGGCCATCCACACTTCTCAGTATTATACAACCAGATAAGTCTCCATATTATCAGTATCAGTCATGATCATACAAAAACTTAACAGTCTAATGCCGCGAAAAATTCACCAATCCAGATATAATAATAATAATAATAACTAGACAATTTATAGTGCGCCGTTTTGTGGAATATATTCACTTCAAGGGCGCATCCTAAAATATCGTGTTTATACCTATGATTGAAGCCTGATACATATAATACAAATATTAATAAGCTATTATAAAAACTAAACATATATAAATAACAATAAGTTGTACAATTTATATCATTTATATGATATACCAAACAAGTGTGTCTTTAATCGACTCTTGAACAGATCAAGAGACTGTGTCTTACGCATGCAGATATACAGGATATCAAAGTATTAGGCTCAAAACGCAGGTTCAAAATACCAGCATCGTGCCTGAAATAACTGCGTTCAAATTTTTTTTACAATATTCCATGTATTTAATATTATAATAGATTTTTGAATTTTAATATATAAATTTACCGGTAAATCTAATTTTTGAGTTAAATTATATCCAGAATCATTAATTGTGAAATAAAAAATATTTAAGAGTTAATAAAAGTGCGGATTCTTCGAGAGACATTTGGAACTAAGTTATAAAATTATTCATCTTATTGTATCTATTACTGCTTATAACTTTTACGGTTAAATGATTTTTAATTTTATCTATTTTCTGTAAATCATTTTTTTATCTGTAAGTTTGTAAGTTGCCTGTTCTTTTTTTTGAACTGTTGTATGGACTATTATATGTGCTGGTTATACTTTAATTTTTTATTTACTTTGATTATAATCTTGATATGTGTACATAAATATATTTTGTCTTAGCTAAATCCTAGAACAGGTTGGATAATCCATTTTCTATGCATTGATTGTCTTTATAATTGTGTAACAATAAATAAATTAATTAAATAACTTATTAAATAGTTTGCAACCACTGCAGTTTACGCAAATGTATGTCGGACCATCGGCCGATGATTGCCGATGAATGCCGATTGCACAATGCGTCGCTATGCGTGCGGTCAGCCGTCAGTTGGCCTTCGCTATTCATAATGAGTTGTCTTCTCGCTAGGTTCATGAGCGCTAGATAATGTTATTTTTTCACGTTTTCAGCAATATTTATATATTTTTTATGATTTCCTATACAATAGACATATACAATACTTTACTTATAACTGTCCGAATGGTTTGGCTATGATTATTCCTATTTTTTCTATCTTAAACCGCTTATTTGAAAATGTGTAGTCACTACACATGTTAGGAGCGCGCGTAGGTTTTTGATTTCAGTAAGGCGAAGGTTAATACATTAAATTTTACAAGTATTTAGTGAACATGAGATAGCCCGTACCAAGGCGTATATACATAGCTGTATAATGCATATATATGAACATTTGTCACTCCCGCTTATCAACTCTTAATTAGAAACATAGTAGTTTCTTACATATGTATTATTAGTTTTAAACCCGGATTTGCTCAAGTGAGAATAATAAGATTGATCTGGACAGTGTAACATTCATAGATCAGGTAAAAGGAAATAATGATTACATCGCAATTAATAAACCACAAACAATATAGTAAACATGATGCAGTTCACCAAACACAACAATAATGCACAGATAATGTATATATATATATTATATTATTATATACATAGGTAGGTATACTTACATAATATCAGGGCACGCACACACTGGATGGCAAGGAATATTATTTTATAATGCGGCCAATATCAAGTCACGCTAATAAGTTTGAAAAGTGTGACGTCATTCATTATTTGCGCTCTCACTTTAGAACTTTGTATCGTTTTATTAAGTACTAGCTTTTGTAACCCGGCATTGCTCGGGTTTAAATAAACAGAAACCGTGCAAATAATAATAATAATATAAGGAAAAAATGTCCACAATAAGGAAGAAATGTCCACATTCTGGGGAAATATTTGGTCTAATCCTATAGAGCATGATTCAAATGCAAATTGGATTAATGAAATTCAAAATCAAAACAGCGAATTACCTGAAATGGAAGAAATTTTTATAAGTTCTGACGATATAGTAAATTCTTTAAAAAAAACTAATAATTGGAAATCACCTGGTAATGATGGAATTCAAAATTTTTGGCTCAAAAGATTTACAAATTTACACAATGTTTTGGCAAATCAATTTCAAACTGCATTAGAGGATTGTGTACTTTCTAGTTTCTTTACAACTGGTGTCACGTATATGATCCCTAAAAAAAATAACGCAACACTTCCAGAAGATTTTCGACCGATAACATGTTTACCAACTATTTATAAACTTTTGACATCCATTTTGTCAAATAAAATTAAATTGTTCATCAATCAAAATAACATTTTATCGGTCAGACAAAATGGTTGTGCGAGAGGATCACGTGGCACCAAAGAACTGCTTCTGATTAATAGTGTCATATGTGAACAAGTGAGACATATCATATTTCGACCCTTGAAAATCGTAGAACTGTAAGTGATATGATGTATCTGTATAAGTTGCTGAATAACGAGGTCGATTCGATTGGCCTAGTACAGAGTATACCATTTAATTGTCCGACGCGAAGCACGCGGTTCCATCATTTGTTCAGATTTCCACTGTGTACCACCAACTATGTGCAGAATTCTTTTTTGAGACGCTCTTGTTCTGTTTATGATTCATTCTTTCAAAGCCTTGACATACTCGTCATGAATAAGCAGGACTTTAGAGCGGGAGTGTCTGGGGCCTTGTTGTCATCAGCGGTCCCCGTGGATTGATCTCGGTCTCTCACTGTTTGGCAGCATGGGATCACTTACATTTGGGCGGGGGGTGGATGGGTGTGCTTGCTTGAGTGCATGGCTCTCTCGATCATAGCATCCTTGGGACATTGGATATTGGCTGTGTATTTGATTGGGCTTTGTGACTCATACTGGATGGGTGATTTTGTTTATTTGTTTTGTTTTGATTTCTGGTATTTTGGGATTTTGGGATTTTATATTTACTTTGACTTTTTTCAGAAAATTTTAACTTTACCTTCTATCTCAAGACTAATGTGACTGAAGGACTGATTTCTAGTATTTTAGGATTTTTTGCTTTTATATTTATGTTTTTGTATTGTTTTAAGTATTGTATTATCGTTGTTTTTAAATTAACTTGACTTTTTTTAGAGAATTTTAACTTTTACTTTTTTTTCCTCAAGACTGAGACATTTCTGGTGAGAGTGGAATCTTCGCTGGTCTACATGTTAAATGTATTAATTGTCAACATATTGTGTAACGACTGTTTGATTCTGAATATTGTAAAAATAAAAATAAAATAACAAGCGTAACATTTCGATGGCATGGATAGATTATAAAAAAGCTTTTGATTCAGTTCCTCATTCGTGGCTTATCAAGATATTAGAAATCTATAAAATTGAAATAAAAATTATAAATTTCTTAAAAAATTGTATGACAAATTGGAAAACAAAAATTAATGTAACAATGCCATCGGGAGGATACGTTTGTGATTCGATAGACATAAATCGTGGAATTTTCCAAGGTGACAGTCTGAGTCCGTTCTGGTTTTGTTTAGCACTAAACCCATTAAGTACACTTTTGAAAAATACAAATATTGGATATCAGTTAAAGAGAGGTGGAAGCAAAATTTCTCATTTGTTTTATATGGATGACATTAAATTATATGCACCAAATCATACTAATTTAATTAGATTACTGTCAGTAACAAAATTTTTCACTGAAACGATTAAAATGGAATTTGGTCTTGATAAATGTGCAATTTTGAATGTAAATAAAGGTGATATTTAAGTGATTTGCCATGAAATAAAAAAAAGATAAAGAAAAATATTAGGCGAAAATAAATAGGTTCTCATGGCTAGTACCGAGGTACTTATGTATTTATTAAAAAAAAAACAATTAACATTGTTTATGGATTTTTTACATAATACTATTCTCATCTACAGTATGAATTTCTATGGTCTCAAAATATCCTCCATTATGAAAATAGCTCAAAATGTCAAAAATATGCAATTTTCATTCACATAATTCAGGATTTTTTGTCATTAGCAATCACAATGTTTCATTATGAAAACAGTCCCTAATTATTTAGTTTCAGTATTATTTTATTTATTGTTACATCCATTTTGAAATTAATTCAATACAATGAAAAATGTTTGACTAAAAATATTGGATTTCCATACATTCGCTTGGCAATTTTGTCAAGCGAATGTATGGGAATCTCATTAGAATTGTAATATCTTTATCAATACATAAGATATTTAAAATGTTTTTAGCCTAAAACCTGCCCCAGAGATGAGACCTCGTATAGAGTGTATTATTTTACTTCTGTCTTTCTTAATTTCAGAGTCCATTAAGGACATACGCACATACGAACGGATTAGAATATTTATGTGTGGATTAGATAAACATGCTCGTCGGTAGCCTGGAGGTAGAGTCTCGGTCTCGTGAACAAGGGGTCCGTGGTTCGATACCAGGTGCTGGCAAAGTCAATAAAAAAGTCGCCTATAGAGAAAAACAAAATAAACATGGAGCCGAAAACCATCCAACACTCAACCCACCCCAGAACCGAAAATAAAACTCCCAATTTGTTTTTTTTTTAATTTATGTCTTGTGGTCTCTCAATTCATTCACATTGTGACAAGTATGTACAGCTGTACCTTGTGGGCGGACAACGTCTGGTCCTTGCAAATATCCACGTATGAATTATTAATGTTGTAGTTCATGCTCCTGTTTAGTCTAATGTATGCAACCTCTGTAGTCTCATTTAGATAATTCATAAGTATAAATAATACCCACCTATTATTAATTTAAAAGTTAAAGAAACTTTGTATTTTCCACTAAAATAACTTTATTCAGTTAAAATGTTTTCAGAACTACTTGTTCCATCATCAGTAACAATAACAATTTTATTTTTAATCTTCTTATAAATAAAAATGCACAATCAATACATGCGAATAATTAATTACCTGTAAATTTATATAAAACAATTTGAAGTCGAAAATATTATAAACATTTTGTTTTTATTTATTTATTCACAATAATACAGACACGGTCAACATAAATATAATGGTACCTACCTACGTACCTACCTACCTACCTACCTACTATATAAACAATGACTCAAGTACCTACAGCCATAGGTACATATCTGCACTGAGACCGTAACAGTGTTCGACCAAAGGGATCTTAACAAATTGAAAAAGCACAAGAGAGAATTAGAAAATAAACACAATCATAACTTTAATGAATAATTTGTACATGTAGGTATAACATTCATCTTAACGAACGCAAGATCTCACAAGTGTCTCTGAAATTCCCTTGTTTCAACATTGTAAGGGCCACTTACATATATTGATAATAACAATTGAGACATTCAAGATGGGTGACAAAGCTCATCACGAAATTTAATATGTGAAATTCCTCCATTATTTCGAATACCTGCCTTTTACAGTAGGACACCCGAAAACTTACAGAAAAGAGTGGGTGGGAGGCCAATTCTTTGCCGGTAGCGGTTGCCATGGAAACGATACCTACATACATACATATAGGGGGGTATGAGATTTCAACAGACATACTGTAATCACATTTCTTTATACGAAATCCTTGTGAGGTAGAGAGAGAGAGAGAGTATGGGTGTTTCCGATGCTTGCGAATTAGATTTGGCTGACTTAAGCATGCTTTACTCTAGAAACCTTCACCGATTTTCACAACAATCATTGTCTTTCATATATTAGTTTGTTCGCAACGAGTTCTTATTGCTGTGAAGCATTTCGTCCAACCAACCATCACTGTCACTCGTTAGATGGTATGCGAGAGTAGAATCTTCGATGAAAATTCTATTCGTCGCTTGGGATTGCACCCGGTACAGGGATGAAACGGCGCAAAAACTCATCTGGGTTTCGTTCGGAAAGAGACACTCTTTCATGTTTTTGGTCAATTGTCAACAAACGCGGTAGCCATCTTGCCGAAAGCTTTTTCATACGCAAACTTTTATGCAATATGTTGGAAACTCGTTTATATGAGATGAGTGTTGGCTATTTGTCTCAATGCCAGTGTTGGCATCTACGATCCTACCACGTCAGTGGGCGGGGGACCCGGCTGACGCAGCAGATCCCATCTTGATACCCACACATCTACGAATGTCTTAAAGCGTGAAGCGTTTGTGGCATTTAGAAACACTTCCCCAAATCAGATGGGTCGAGGAGTGTCAACAGTCATACCCAGAATCATTTCCTCTCTTGTTGTATTAGAATAGAGAGAGTCCAAATATTAAAAAAAAAAATCTTCACCTAAACGGATAAATAGGAGTTCTTGGACTCCTGAAATATCCGAGAAATAAAGATATTTCAACAATATTTGTCTCAATTCCTTTCCACTCGTTAATCTCCCAATACGATATCGTGAATTTTCATCATCATTTCTACAGTGTTTACCTCATCGGTCGTCCTGAGCAAGGAGGGTCTTCCGTGCTTCTTCTAGAACAACGAAATTCAGTAAACCACTTGTGAATCATCTTAAGTGATCACCATCAAGAGATTTTTTCGTTTCTGTGATGGATTTTTTGCGTAAATGTAATGTTTTATCAACACTCGAAATTCACTTTCTTCCATTTTAGCAGCGAAAGAACAACTTTTTCGGTCTAAATGACTAACAAAGCAATACTAATACAAACATCAGTATGAAATTTTGTGTAGGTATGCATATTTAAAACAATTACCTGTCCAAATATGTTATAAGTTATATGTTAGTATCCTCGCTTCATTCATTTTTACCTGACATATCAATCGACTCTAGTATATACCTAGTAAATGTAGATGAAACATGGATTAGTTTTTACACATCAGAGACAAAACAATAATCTTAGCAGGGGGTAGAAGCCGTTGGCAGTGCTACGAACAAGACCAAGGTGGTTCCATCAGCATGCAAAGTTATGGCTACGGTTTTTTGGGACGCGCAAAGTATAATTGATTTCCTCCAAAAAGGGAAGACAATGAATGGAGAGTGTTACACTACACGCTTGAACCAGTTGGATCAAGAAATCAAAGTATCATGACAAGAATAAAATCAAATTTCACCACGATAATGCTCCTGCTCATTCTTCCACCATTACATTGGCCAAGCTGGTAGAGTGACGTACAAAATGCTTCCCCATCCACCATATTTTCCTAACCTGGCTCCCAGTGATTCCTGCCTTTCACCAAACATGAAAAATGTCTTGGGGGATGAAGATTTGGAACTGATTTGGAGGTTATACCTGAAACTAAGGCGTATTTTCAGCATCTTGGAAAAATATCTACAAAGAGGGGATCAAAAAACTCTACCATCGTCTAATCAAATGGATAGATAAAAGGAGATTACGTTGACAAATTAATAACATCCATTCGAAAAAAGTAGCTCTTTAATTTTTACCGGACTTATCACTCCACCCTTTAACCCATGGGTGTTATGTGTGTAAAACGCTTAACGTAGTTTTCACATTTTACTAGATTTTTCACCCCTGCGTGAGTAAAGATATTAAAAATATTACTCAACAGACGCCTCACTTACACAACCAACAGAGTGTGCAAACTCCCCATAGTAGGAAACAGGAAAAGTCTCCCGATGCTTACGAATTGGATTAGGCTGGTTTATGTGCGTTTTTTTGTAATTACTATTATATATATATATATACACCTATTCTGCAAATCCAATCTGCATGTTCCGGTGACGGGCCGTGTCTCGTCCCACATGCAAAGGCAAGAGCCAAGTCTCTGCCCGACTGTACGCAGTGAAATGGAGTAAAACCTTCACCTCATACTATCTCCTGCGTAAAATCAAGTGATCTTTCATTAATGGAATGCATGTTGCACATGCATTTCCGATGAAAATTTGATCACACAGTCATTCATATATAAATACATACATACTTACCGAGTGTTGGTTGAATTGAATTCTTCGGTGACTTGGTGGTTAGTAGAATACTCGGTAGTGATTAATAACATAATAATATGTCAGTCATTTCAGTTGAGTTAAGTTCAGTATGCGGCCGACCGCTATCGGTTGTGCGCGGCTCCGCTGTGCTGTACAGTCTCTCTCACAGCTACCGTCCCGTCCCTCCCGTGTATCTGCGGTGATACATTAGCGGAGTGTAATATAATTATGTACGTACGAATCTCGTAATTTCAACTAATAGTCCGCCCTCTTATAGTGAGTGGTACATGGCTACATATTAATTAGTTGAGGGTTGTCAAATATATTATATACGTGCCTCAATATTAATAACAACACTTGTAGATCTACGTGTTTGTTCTCCCGCGCTATCTACTTATTATTATTTATTACTATTTATATATTATACATACATATACTAGGATGATACTTTAAGTGCAACTTGTAAATTTTCAGTGGTTTTTCCTCTCGTTTTATTTTGCTACATAAAATAAAACTTGTTTACTGAAAATATAGGTCGCTACCATAGATTGATTTTGGAAAAAGTAAAATTTTGTAAAAAAAAAGTGGTACTTGTGAGTTTCCTTAAACCTTTGGCAGCCGAGTCCTTTTATTAAAATTAGTGAGCACTCATGTTATATAAACAATTTATTTTATAAATATACATAGGTATATCTAATATAACGGTAGTTAGGTGTAGGATATATAAATATATAAGACAGATGATAAAGTCACAGAGGTACCTACCTAATGGTTACCTACATATTTTATTGTAGTAACAGTAGGTATGTCTGTTTGTACTTAACACTATTTTAGTTTATTCTCTTCATCCAAATATTACCGTTTAATTTTGTTTTGAATAGTTTTGTAACTACCAAGTTATTCATGAAACAAGATATATTTAGTTATTCCACTGTTGACATGAATTTATTAATTTGTGAGCCGGCTTCTAAGAGCTTCCTCTCTCATCGTCAGGCAAAAAAGTTTTTTTCAAAATTTGTTTTTTTTTTGCTACATCTAAAACATAAACGCTACATCTACAACTAAAACATTTTTTTTTTTTTTTCTATCATTCTTTTGTTAACATTAATATGTGTATGCTGTAGACACACTTAATTGGGGGGTTGGCCTGGCCGAATCAATGTATGTTGTTTTTATTTTTTTGTGTGTATTTTGTCAACTTTCTGTTTGTGTCTCTGATTAATAAATAAATAAATAAATAATAAAAAATAAAGTTCGAGCAGTAAATCCTAAACGATTAATTAAAAATAAAACTTATTTCGAGGAGTATAATAATAATTTAATACCTGTAGTAGAATTTGCTCTATGATCTCTAAGCAGGCACAGTAGTATCACCCTAATACACGTAACTACAACTTATTTGATTTATATTGTTTTTTTGACTTTATTATTTTGTAATATCGGAACTTCAGCCAGAAAATCTATTTTAGTCTTTGGTGCGAATATCAAGAAGTGGATCATAATAAATTCTCCAAGTAGAAATACCTAGTGTGTGTGTGTGTGAGAGAGAGAGAGTGACTTATATTGATATAATATTAGTGAGAGCAGGCAGAATGATATCTATACCTATACATAATTATGTAGATCCATTATTATCACATATGTACATACACTACACATATACCTATGTGATGTGATGTGATGCGATATGATGTAGGTAGGTACCTACTGAATGTGAGATGGAGACGTATTCATAGAACTCTTGTCACATCGTGGAAATATTCTGTGGATATTTTTATTGATATACCCACTTATGTTTATATATGTAGGTAATTAAATAAATATGTGTATGTATGTAGGTATAATGCTAGAATCTCTTTCTATTTCCATTTGTGCCGTAGTAGCTTTTTGTTGAAGTCTCTGTGAAGTATTGGTGGTAGTGCGTCATACTCCGGTGTCCAGTGTTCAGTGTCTATCGTTGACTTGTAGTGTGCTTACATGTTCTGTTTTGTTACTTAATTGTGTGAACATCATTCATCAATATTGTATATCAAGTGCTGTTTGTGTCTCTGTGAGTGTGTGTGTGTGTGTGTCTGTACCAGTGTTACTATCAACTACTCCCTAAGCTCTGAAGACGACAATGGCAGATGTGAAACAGGTAATTGCGTGCATGGTTCATGTAGATACCTACCTACCAGTACTAGCTAAGCTAACAATCTCCCGCTCTATGTATTATATTATAATAATAAATGTTGTATTAGACATACGAGTAAATAGGTATAAGCACCTACGAGTTACTTGGGATATTGATAGCGCAGTACAATATTCAATTGAAATGTATTTAAGTTGGGTTAGTTGGAAGAAATCCCGTCCCCGCGTAAAACGCGCCCCCTGTATATTGACTATAAGATTGTTTTTAAAATAATTGTATTTTTTTTAAATTGCTTGTTATCAATTTACAGTAAAGGATTACATATTAAATGAATAGTATACCTAATATATTACCTACTTACTGAACAAATGTCAAATGAAAAATTTAAGTAGGTACTAGGTAGGTACATTTTACCTATGTTTATTTATTTACTAATAAATACCTACCTACATAACATACATATAATTATTATTTTTCTCACAAATGTATGCACCTACTCAGCTTGGTGGATATGTCAAGGGACCTGCCTACAGTAGGTACGGTACCTACTCTGTAAGTACATCTTTGCACCGTATACTTATGTAATTTATTTATTTATTTCAATAAACGGCGTTTTTAGCCTTTTGCAAACATAAGGTTACATAAAAAATGTAAACAAACATTTCATACTACAGCAATAAAACATATTTATACATAATATTATACCTACATGAGTGGAGATGTGGATAAGTGTAGGTAGGTACCTACTTATACGAGTATAATAATATATTATGTATGTATAATAGCCTCGCACCGTACCTACTACTCACTCACTGCATTAGGTGTAGGTAACTTATACTTAATGCGATTATAATATTTTGCTGTGTTCATCTATAAACAACGAATTAATTCAATGTACCTATGTAGGTACTAGGTAGGTACCTATCTACCCAATTAATCAATTATATAGGTACTCGTACAGGCGTACCTAAGATTTTTCCTTTGGGGAGCTTGTGACTTAAATTGTTTTTATTGTCAACCATGTGGACCTTTTTATCATAATTATATTTCCATCCATCCCACCACTGCATCTCCCACAAGTGGGGTAGCCAGTATTACCTCTCCGTATTAATAACAGTTTAGATATTCAGGATATATATATAATGAGTTACAATCCATTGGATTGGTCTGCAACGAGTTTGGTTTTTCTTCTCCATTCGTCCCTATTCTCCGCCAGTCTTTTCAGCTCTACGTATGAGCCACAGTTCATATCACTCTTCAGTTGGTCCATATATACGTCTCTTGGTCGGCCTCTGCCATTTGTCCCCTCGGTCTTACCCTCCGCGATGGCTATGAGTAGTCCTGGGTGCCTGATGTTCAGGATAGATGGCACATATTTCACGATTTGGTATAAATACAAAATGTTTAGATACCCCCCACGCCGTCGCCAAATTTTCATTTAGATATTTAAAATATTTTTTCGACCTCGTCGTTTTTGTACATTTATTTTATAACCACCTTATATTTTAGTCTTGCTCTTACGAGGGGTGCCGATTTCCATACTTTTCTTATACTTAAATAACTTTATTTGTCGGATATTTCAGGACTGCTATTTATCTCTCTAGTCTGTCAGTACTACTATGCCAGTGTTGGCATCTCCGACTTACTATACTTAATATTTTTTTTTGTATTTTCCTACTACATATTTTAGATACACTAGGGGGGGGGGTGTAATTCCCCAGCTTATAAAGCCCTAGGAACGCCAGTAGTGATAGTTAAATTACTTATATGTAGTTAAGTAGGTAGGTTGGTATCAACAGCACTTTGTGTATAAATGTAGGTATATATAAATTGCATCGTGTGAGTGCGAGTGGTAGGCAGTAATATAAAGACGTTATGATAGAGAATGTGTGGGGAGGTGAGAGGTCATCATCACAATACAATTTATGATCTCCGCAGTCCAGTCCAGTGGTGTCCACACTACATGTACCTACCTATACCTACCTATATTATATCACTGCGACTCGACTGAGGTGGCTAATATATTTACATACATACATACATACATGCACATTGGTACCTACCCGCCTACCTACACAATACTGTACCTATCATTGTATAGGTAGATATTAAGTGTGCCATACAGAGATGCTATAGGTTCCGCGCACTGCACATTGTTACATCTTGTCTTGTTGTAGAGCTGAGCCACTTGACCACGTATCGAACTGTACGTGGAGTAGTATACTGTAAGTGTAGGTAGGTACCATACCTATACAATATATATGTACATAGATGTATGAGACCTGACCCCGGCCCTGTGGCAGACTATAATTATTATTGTTATCTGGAGTGAGAGAATACAGTTATAATAATAATATGAAAGATACATACTATGTAGGTACTTACCTATCTACCTCTTCCCCTATCAGTAGTAAAATGTTTACTTCAGGGACAAACCTCTTTCAGTTGTTACTATACATACATACATTACTATCATCACTCTCCGCACTGCACTGCACTTCAGGCTATGGGGTGTGGAGAAATTATATATATTTATCGTTGTTGTTTTTACAATTATCCATTGTATGAGGTCACATATGTAAATTTAACACATGAAACTGCCATATAAGGCTTAGAAAAGACAACGTCACCTCACTTGGTAGTGCCCCGGACGGGACATGAACCCGCACTCCCATCTTATCGCGAGATGTGCTTTGTACAATTAAGCTACCGGGCGACTTACCTGGTATGTCTCCATCTCGACGTCCGCCATTTTGAAAACAATGTCAAAATCAAAGCGCATCTGACAGATCGTTTCTATATCGGTGGACTGTGTGAACAGGTGTGACGATCAATGGGCGTACGGCGAATTTTGTTTTTTCGCCTGGCGTTATATTTTGAAATTCGTCTGGCGATATTCGCCAAATGTGAACACACCATAACACACACGAATTCAGATAATAAATATTTAAATAAAAAACACTGTTTACTTTCATTTAAAATTGTTATAATATTAAAAGCTTTTCGGACATACGTCCATCTTCAGTAATAATTACTTATAACTAATGACAAATGACAAATTGATGGTACATGATCTGTCTGATCACATCTGTCAAATTCACTTGTTCAAAGAAACATCTGTCAATCTCTGCTCCCGGTTTTTGTTTTTCTGTTTGGTTAATTATTGTTCGATTTAAGTTTTTAGAGTTTCGACTGATATTTTAATGTCGGCGGACCAAGAAGTGATATTAGAGATTACGAAAACAAAGCTGAAAAAACTGTGAGTTGTCATTTAAGATTTCACTTTTTACAAAGTATATAGAAAAATCTAAATATACTGTCAGAGTCAACCAATAAGCAGCTGATATTTGACTGCTCTGTGATTTGCCGCTATATTCTTGGCGCGCATGCGCAATTATTGTAATTACGGGCGGGAAGATTTGTATTCATCTGACAGCGACATCAGGAGCAAGAACGCAATCTCAGGAGCACCACTGAAGTTATTCTCAGTGCTATCAGGCGTAGTTCTATAACATTGATTTTGCACACTGATTTCATACTCTGCTGCTTACACTTGTTTTTACTGTATCTACAAATATATTCACATAATGTCCTGCAAATTGTGTAATGCTGTAATAATAGAGGAGGATGCAATAAGGTGCCTGCTTTGCAATGATGCCTTTCACTTTCTATGTCAGGGTATGTCAGAGGCTAACTTTAGAAAATTGGGCTCTAGGAAGCAAAACTGGAAATGTAACGGCTGTAAGTTACTGAAATCAAAGAATGATGTAGGCAATTTGACTTTGACTAAACCATCGTCATCAGCTTCTAGCGTCAATATTGGATCCAGTTCTTTTGATGAAGCCTTGTCACCTAAGGTTGCTGAATATTTAGACGCGAAGTTAAAGTCTTTTATGTCTTCTCTGAACACTAAAATTGACGGCACACTTGATAGAATAGAAGACAGATGTAATACCGTCTTAAACACATTTAATTCATATATGCAGAAGTATGATGATTTGGAAAAAAGGTTAGAGATCATGACCGACGAACTACAGGAAATGAAAACAAGCTATTCGGCCTTGACTCATAAATATGAACGTTTACAGAAGTATTCTGAAGATATTAATGCTCGTTTGGACATTTCTGAAGCTCAGTCAAGAAGGTGTAATCTGGAATTGCAAAATATTACTGAAAAGAAAACTGAAAATTTGATTTCAGTAGTGACAACGTTGTCTGATAAACTAGGAATTCCTATATCACCTGAAGAAATTGCATCAGTTCACAGAGTTCCACACAGAGATAAATCTAACAGCTATCCAAAAAATATTGTGGTCAAGTTTTTCAACAAGAACATTCGAGATAATTTTTTAAAAGCATCAAAATTGAAACGTGGCTTGACTACTCACGATCTGGGCATCTCGGATACCAAGCGAAACGTTTATGTTCAAGAACATTTGACTCCAAAATTAAAATATTTGTACAAACTGACAAGATCAATGGCAAAGGAAAAAAAGTACCTTTTCACTTGGGTAAAATATTCAAAAATTTTTACCAGGAAGGAGGCTCAAGGTCCAGTTCTAGCAATCAAATCAGAAGAAGATCTCTGCAAAATCATTTAAATTTATTAATGTCTCTTGTTATTGTTGAACAATCTCATGTTATTTCTTGCTTAACAATTATTGTATTTAGGTTGGCACTTTTCTCATCCTTTTCCTATACCCTTTCAATATTCCTAATATTTTGGTGTTCATGTTCGCCTCGGGGAGTGGCTAATGGTCTGTTTCGTGTTGGCCGCATTTGTTGTATTGCTTCATGTGTTCGTTTGCTTGATGATGCTATTATCATTGGGAGAATTATGCATTTGTGGAGATTTTATTTATATGTTTGCTTTAAGTATTGTACAACTGCTATGAGTATAGGCCCCTACAATAATTTTATATACTATTTAGGGAGTATTTATATACATACTACAGGGTGAACCACATTAAAGTATTCTATCAGAATTGTCGGGGCTTGAAGTCTAAGATCGAGGAGTTTAGAGCAAACTTATTTGCAAATAATTATGATATAATTGTTTTGACGGAAACTTGGCTAAATTGTGGCATGTTTGATAGTGAACTTTTTCAAAACGAATATACAGTTTACCGGAAGGATAGGGATTTCATATTGAGTGGTAAAAAGGATGGAGGTGGGGTCTTAATTGCTGTGAATCGGACACTGGGATGTTCATCCACTCTTGTTTGGGATGATATTGGTGAAAGTTTTTTTACCAGTATTTGTTTTTCATCGGCAACACATAGTTCCATGAAAAAATGCTCATTGCTACTGGGTGTAGTATATATACCGCCTTCCACATCCTTGGATACTTATAACGTCTTTTTTAAAAGTATATCTGAACGATTAATTAGCTATAACGACAAAACGGACATTTGTCTTATTGGAGACTTCAATATCCCGACAATACAATGGAAAAAAGACCCCGATGTTGAGTCAATCTTTGTTCCGTATTCTTATTCGGGCCCTGTTGCGCAGTATTTGATAGAATCTATATCTTTTCTCAATATGTTTCAGTATAACGGAGTTTATAATAGCAATCAAGTTATCTTGGATTTGGTTCTCTCAACTATTCCGTGTTCTGTTACAAGATGTGACTCTCCACTGGTTGGTGAGGATTCACACCATCCTTCACTGTTGATAGATTATGAGTTTGAAATTGCTGAGGATTTGTCTCGAAATATGATCCAGAAATTGAATTACTTTAAGTCAAACTTTTCGGAAATAAATTTCGAACTACAAAGTGTTGATTGGGTCAACGTTTTGGGAAACGGACCGGTGAATGAGATGGTTGAATCGTTTTATGGGTATGTTTTACCGATAATTGAGAAGCATACACCTATGAAGAGGGTGTCACCTAATAATTTTCCCAAATGGTTCTCTAATAAAACTGTGTTGTTGTTTAAGAGAAAGTCCAAGGCTTGGCGTAAGTGGAAGATGTACCGTAATGATTCTGACTACAATTTATTTTCTCAACTAAGAGCTCAGTTTAAGTTGTCGCAGAATCACGATTATAGGTCTTTTATTAGTAACACTGAGAAGTCACTTAAGGGCAATGTCAAGTCTTTCTTTTCGTTTGTGAATTCCCTTAAAGAATCTAGAGGCTATCCAAGGGTAATGGGTGACGGTGACCAGACTTCGAGCGATCCAGAGGGAATTGCGAACTTGTTTTCCTCGTTTTTTGGTTCCGTATTTTCACTGAATAATTTACATAATAATAATAATAATAAAAAATCTTTATTGCACAAAAAAACAAACATTATTGAAACACAAACATTGCAGAACCAGACAAATAAATTTGTGCAATGGGCGAGTTTATCGCAGAAGCGCGATATCTTCCAACTAACCCATACATGATTCTAATACTGAGCAATCGGAAAATATTTTAACTAACTCATGTTTATCCACGGTAAAAATCTTGAAATCTGATATTTATAAACGTTTATTAGGTATAGATGAGACTAAAGGAGTTGGCCCTGATGGTATAGCACCAATTATATTAAAGAGATGTGCAAGTCATTTAACCAAACCATTGTATCTGATATTTATTAGGAGTTTACAAGAAGGGTGCTTTCCATGCAAATGGAAGATGGCCAATATTACTCCTTTGCATAAATCTGGCAGCAAATCGGACGTTCGTAACTACAGACCAATTTCAATTCTGTCACCTATTTCAAAAATATTTGAGGGTATTGTTCGTGAACAAATGACTTTTTTCCTAAAGCCGTATCTTCTTGTGGAACAGCATGGGTTCATGAGTGGAAGATCGACAGTAACAAATCTGATTTCATACACTGATTTTCTTTTCTCAGCTATGGACAATCGTATACAGGTGGATGCCATTTATACCGACTTTCAGAAGGCATTTGATAAAGTAGATCATCGACTTTTGATTAAGAAGTTAGAATTTCATGGAATTCATGGGAATCTTCTTAGGTGGATTGACTCATATATTTCTGATAGATTGATGACAGTTAAACTTAACGGTTACTCATCTGGGAGTGTCAGTGTTACATCTGGTGTCCCTCAGGGGTCTGTTTTGGGTCCTTTACTTTTCACGATATTCATAAACGACATAAAAAAGTGCTTTAAACATTCAGAGCTTCTATTATTTGCGGACGATTTAAAAATATACCGTCAAATTCAATCATTGTCTGACTGTGAAATGCTCAACGAGGACTTGGGAAGACTACACGAGTACTGTAACAGAAATAACTTGCACTTGAATCTGGAGAAGTGTAATCTGATTTCTTTTACCAAAAATAGAAACAAAATTCCATATACTTACAATATCCATAATCATGATTTAAAAGAAGTACACAAGATTAGAGATTTAGGTGTGGTGTTTGATTCTGAGCTTCACTTTGATGATCACGTGAACAAAATTACCGAAGAGAGCAATAAAATACTGGGATTTATTTTGAGGTCTACAAAGTCATTTAGGTTATATGAATCGTATTTGCAATTGTACTTATCGTTGATTCGCTCCAAGCTGGAGTATTGTTCGTCTGTATGGAATCCACATTTTAAAAAATATGTCGATCAGGTTGAGAGAACTCAGTCTAAATTCATTCGTTTGGTTAGGAAGAGATTGCATTATCCTGTTATAATTAAAGATCTGCCTAAATTAGAATTAAGAAGAGTTTTGCTGGATGCATGCAACCTGAGAAAAATATGCTTGTCCGAATACGATGTTCCTAATGTTTTAGATAGGATTAATTTTAGAATGCCTACTTTAACAAGATCATGTTTCCCCTTCTACCTTAAAAAAACAAAAACGATTGCAGGCTCAAGAAACCCTTTATATAGAATGTGCGATGCTTATAATAAAAACTTTTCACAGTGCGATATGGCTTGTACATCGAACCATGGATTTAAGCGGCTTATCGGTCGTCACGTTTTTGGTCCTGGGCCTGTCTCGGAGGTGAGCTGAATACCCCCCCCCTTTCCCAATTCCCTTTTTAAAGTGCCAATAACGTCAGGTTTGTGAGGAAGGAAGTTGAGAGTGGAATGAGACGAAAAAATGAAAAAAATGTATGTGTTTGATAAAATGTGAAGTGTTGGGATAGTATTTGTTTTTAGTCTCTTTTTAAAGTTTTTGATTTTCCTTTTTTTAGAGTTTGTTTTGTATTGTTATTGCATAGGTACATTTAGGAAGTGTGAATGTGTTTGTGCGAATGAATGTATTATGTGTGCGAAATTGGGTGAATGGATGTATTGTGAATGAATGTATTGTGTGTAAGATTTTCTATGATAGTTTTGTGTGTTATTGCTGAAGTGTGCACTGTTTGGATGTAAGACTATTGGAATGTTTTTTTGTCGCTTACATGTTATATTTATGTGTCTTTCATCTGTTGTGTACCATGTAAATGAATAAATAAATAAATAAAATGATAATACAAAATTAAATGTGGGTAGGGGGAGTGGGCGGGGTTAATAGAGATGTAAAATGGATATGTGAAGGTATTGGTAGAGATATTGTTTTAAGGTAATCTATGGGTGGAAGTAGTAAACGGGTAGGTAAGAGGAGAAATTAGAGGTGGGATTTGAATGTTAATGGTGTCATCTTTATTTTTGTTGATCTCCATTGCCTCCAGTATATTCATTTTTTGACCTTTTTTGCATTTATGTAACACTTGTATGCCTTCCTGGTTGAAAGAGTGCCCCCATTCTTTGGCATGGTCCGCCATTTCCGAATTTACTCGAATTGTGTTTAGAGCCATTCTATGTTCTTTATATCTGGATGAGATTTTTCTTCCAGTTTGGCCGATGTAATATTTTGAACAGTCGTTACATTGTAATTTATAAATGCCGCTGTGGTCTAGTTTCTTAGTTTTGGATTTAGTATTGAACAATTTTTTACCTATATTATTTGAGGTATAATATGCTGGTTTAAATGTTGAGTTTTTACACATATTTAAAGCATTATATGTTATCTGACCCATAAATTCTATTCTTTTATATGTGAGATCTTTGTTTGACTGTGGTTGTATTTTAGGATAAATATATTTATATGTAAGAATATTTCTTTCCTTTTTTTGTACTATTTTCATAATATCGCAATTATTATATCCATTGTTATTTGCAATATCTAATATTGTTTTTAATTCTTCATTGTAGTTGTTGGGTGATAAAGGGATGGATAACAAACGATGAATCATGGAATTGAAAGCGGCCATTTTTTGTGATGTGGGGTGGCATGATGTTGAATGTATTATTGTATCTGTATACGTAGGTTTACGATAAATTTTAAAATCGAATTTATTGTTTTTGACTGATATAGATAAATCCAAAAAATTCAATATTCCATCTTCTCCTACTTCCACTGTGAACTGGATGTTAGGATGTTGTAACGATTGTTCAAAATATTACATCGGCCAAACTGGAAGAAAAATCTCATCCAGATATAAAGAACATAGAATGGCTCTAAACACAATTCGAGTAAATTCGGAAATGGCGGACCATGCCATGAATGGGGGCACTCTTTCAACCAGGAAGGCATACAAGTGTTACATAAATGCAAAAAAGGTCAAAAAATGAATATACTGGAGGCAATGGAGATCAACAAAAATAAAGATGACACCATTAACATTCAAATCCCACCTCTAATTTCTCCTCTTACCTACCCGTTTACTACTTCCACCCATAGATTACCTTAAAACAATATCTCTACCAATACCTTCACATATCCATTTTACATCTCTATTAACCCCGCCCACTCCCCCTACCCACATTTAATTTTGTATTATCATGTACCATCAATTTGTCATTTGTCATTAGTTATAAGTAATTATTACTGAAGATGGACGTATGTCCGAAAAGCTTTTAATATTATAACAATTTTAAATGAAAGTAAACAGTGTTTTTTATTTAAATATTTATTATCTAAATTAAAATGAACTTTCATAGTGTTTCCTCTTCGAAAATCGAAAAGTTATTATTATTATTCTCTTTAAAGCTACTTTGCACATCATTACAGCTTTTAGCCAATGCGATGTGCAAAAGGATACTATAGTTACACAATATTTACAATATTCAAAAACAACAAAACAAAAAACATAAAGCAAATAAAATACATACATATATACATACATACACATACACACATACATACACACATACACACACATACATACATACATACACATAAAAAATCAAATAACAATCACACAAAAGATCACCATAGAATGTTCGTTGACTCAATGAAGGCAACAAATTCCCTGTAAGATACGTAAAACATGTCACAGTTTTGAGCCAACAAATTAAAAAAGACCATTGCCTTGTTGGTCGGAGAATTCATCGCCAAATTTGTTCTTCCATGGGTAGGATAGAACAACAAATGCCCCCGCGATCTACTGTAGGAGTGCGGTACATAAAATGACAACTCTGTCAATACCATCGGATTATGAATTATTCCATTCAATAATTTAAAGTAATGTTTCAATAGGAAAAAATTTCTTCTCCTCTCAAGTGTATCATAACCCAAACATCCAGCGACAAACAATGAAGGATACAGAAATGGGTAATATCCATACGTTCGACAATACAGATGTCTTAGAAATTTCTTTTGAACCTTTTCAAGCATTAAAGTATATCTGCTTTCATTCGGATCCCACACAACTGAGTTTGACTCGAGAATACTCCTGACCATGGAATCGTACAACGTTCGTAAAGTTGATTCATTTTTAAAGTACTTTGAATTCCGCAACACAAATCCTAAAGTTCTAAATGCCTTCTCAGTAATATTGTTAACATGTACAGAAAAATTTAAATCTGTAGTATATGTTACCCCAAGGTCTTTTGTCTCCTGTATTCTGAGTAGTATATTATCAGCCATATGATAATCAAACATAACTTTGTTATGATTTCTCGTGTAGGACATTGCATTGCATTTTTTAATACTAAAACCTAGTTTATTTGTATTTGACCACAGCATTATCGAATCAACATCCTTCTGCAGCAAATGTGCATCCTCAACATCAGCAACGCATCTGAATACTTTTAGGTCATCGGCAAACATTAAATATTTAGAATGATTAACATACTGGCCAATGTCATTTATAAAAAGTGTAAACAACAGTGGTCCCAGATTTGACCCCTGAGGTACACCAGAGTTCGCAAAATATTCTGGAGACCTACTTTTATTATAGGATACAAATTGTTTGCGACTTCGAAAATAAGACGCAAACCACTTCAACAATCCATTTGAAAAACCAAATGTGCCCAATTTCATCAACAGTACATCGTGATCCACTCTGTCAAAGGCCTTTTCGAAATCCGTGTAAATGACATCTATCTGAAGTGACTTATCTAGGCTCTGGCCGACATAACCTGCAAAGCATAACTGGTTGGTTGTAGTCGATTTACCTCGACGAAATCCATGCTGTTCGTCAACCAAAAATGAGTTACAATGAAAATAAATTATTTTATGCAACATCATTTCAAATAACTTCGCTGGAGCCGAAAGAATTGCCACAGGTCTATAATTTTCAATATTAGATCTATCACCTTTTTTATAAATGGGCTTAACTCTTGTGGTTTTCCACTTTTCAGGAAATATACCACTACTAATTGATAAATTGAAAATAAATAGTAGCACTTCGCACAAATAAAATTGACCTCCTTTGATCACAAATGGAGGAATCTCGTCAGGGCCAGCCGCATATTTTGGCTTTAACCTAGAGAATGCCTCAGTCATATCAGCCAGAGTAAAACTTGTTATATTTATGTGCTGATTTGCCACTGAGGATGATGATACATCATTTACATTTAAAACTGGAGCATCGTCACGATACACAGAAGAGAAGAAACTCGCAAAGGCACCCGCTATATTCTCTCCTCCCATAAAAGAAACATCATTCAATGTATAGCTCAAAGGTTCAAAATCACTTTTTGATTTACTTTTTATGAAATTCCAAAATTTTTTGGGTTCATTAGCAATATTTCTTTCTGCTTCATCAACGAACTTATTATGAGCATCGTTAATCATCTTTTTCACCAATGAACGAAGCTCCTTAAACTTGTCATAAGCTTGTGTTGAACCATTGGATTTCCATAATTTATGCATTAAATGCTTCCGTTCAATCGTTCTTTTCAGAGCACTGGTGAACCAAATTGGATATTTTCCGCGATTAGCTTGACCATTTACTTTAAAACAATTATCAAAAATATCATACAATTTTGCATACAAAAGATCAAGCGCAGTATTAACATCTCCAGCAGAGAAAACATCCGACCAGCAAGCATTAGCCAAACAGTTATTGAACAAATGCATACATTTATAATTAAAATTCCACCTCGGACTTCTATCAACATCGGCAGATATTTTGTCATTCAAGATTGTGTTATGACAGTTATTTAAGCATAAATTAATGGCAAGGGTTGGGTGTGCTGGGTCCTCAGGCACTAATGGCACATCATGCCTGCTGACAGAAATCCGAGTGGGCTGAGCGTTAGAGTAAACCAAGTCCAACATACGTTGGTTATCATTCAAAATAATATTACACTGATTAAGCTTAAATCTATTTACAAAATATGAGTTCTCACCCTTGGAAGAGCGAGATGAATGAAAATTGAAGTCACCTACAATTAATACATTTCTTTCACCAATAACATTGGCATGACTTTCAATTTTATCATAAAATATACTGTAGGCATCTTCCAAGGATCGTGGTGCAAAGTAAACTACACAAATTAATAAAGAGTAACGCTTGAAAACCACTTTGACCCATAAATCCTCTCCTGAAGTTTCCATAAATGTTAAACGCTTCGCATAACATAAATTTGCAGTTCTGACAGCTACAGCAACACCTCCACCACGAGACTCTCTGTCTTTGCGGAATACAACATATCGTGAGTCGAAAAGTTCAGCATCATTCACAGAAGGGGTCAACCAAGTTTCAGTAAGCAAAATTAAATCCAGATTTTGAGCAAGAACATTGTTAGAAAAAAGTGCCGTTTTAGAATTAAGTCCTCTCACATTTGCGTATAAAATATCAATTCTATATGGCGTTGGTTTCCTTTGGTTCTGAACGTTGACCTCTCGACCTCCGAAAGAACCACTGGTTTATAGCTATATTCGGAGGCCACATGTCAGGCTTCATCCAGTGTTCATAAAAGCCTTCAGGAACTGAAACTTTAAATGATGCGTAATTCTCACTTTTCGTAACGACCTTCTCAATTTTGATAGATGAACATTCAGGAAGTTTTCTCAGCATATAATTATGAACTTGTTCTACAGTTGTACCTGCCTTAAAATAAAATGCATGAATATGCCTTTCTCTACTTGCTGCGATTAATTCTTCGTCTGGACCTCCAACTCCACGAATTATCGTTCGAGGTTGACGCAATCTGGCAGGTCTGCTTCCTGTGGTCATTCGGTTAATTATCGAATTATCGGGTCTGTCAGATCTGAAGACTGCAGCAGCAACAGGTCCATCAGGTGCACCAGCACGACGCGCATACGAGTCAGGTTCATTCTCTGTGTTAAGTACATCCGACTTGGAATGTACGACAGGTTGTACTTCCAATTGTTGATCAATTATTGGCGGCAGATTTATTCTATTATTGCGGTTTTTCTCCTCTATAAGTGCAACCTTAAGATGGGAATTTTCAGCTTGAAGCGAAGCAATGATCACCGAAAGATGGCCAACATCTGCTAGTATATTGTTTACTGCGTTAGCCACTTGCCTCCTCAATTCGTTATTCAAACGACTATTCTCAGCTAACATAGTGGATGTTATAATTTGCACCTGAGTCTGGGCATTCCCTATGAATGAGTGAGGGGAGTCCATTATAACACTTGGTAGAAGACCATTCGGTCCTGACATTCCTTCAGATGATGTATTAAGATCCATTTTGTACAATAAAGAAGCAAAATTCCCAGTAATTACAAGAATTTATTTCTGGAGACTTCAACGCTAGGTAAAAATTGTAAACAAAACCCAATCTGGTGTGGGTAAATGTATTGAAAAATTGTTATACACTGATATATCTCTTTTAAACTACTAGCTAGACCAATGCTATCGCGAACTTTTTTGTACTATTTTAAGAGCACTTTCCAATGGATATGTTATTTAAAGCTTAGGAAAGCTGATCAAAGCAGCGTAACAGTTTTTCACACAAAATATGAGAAAAAATATTAATAATTGAGTATAACTCAAAAACCAAACACAATATTCAAACAAAAGTCACAGATTTGAAATGAGCACAAAAAATAGAATCCAACTGATATATCACAAGGATTTTTCAACAGTTTTCAAATTTTCACTTTTCATGAAAAACAGTTTTCCAATGAATTGAGTAAAGTTAGGTATGTGTCACCACGAGGTTTATTTTGCGCCTCTCAGAGAGGAACACAATGGTATATACACTTTTTTATTTTATACACTATTTATCAAAAAAAATCTATAGAAACACTAGTTAGTAAGAAAATGTATATAATTACTGATAAATGATATTTATGTATTTAAAAATTAAAAAGTTTTTACACAGTTAGAAAGCAGAAGAAAAAACAGCAAAAATGATGTATAACACACCATAAACACACCACTTTACACTCACGAAAAACAATCAAACTTCAAGAGCGAAACAATATGTGTCATCACAGAAATCAACCATTTTATGTATATATACACACGAATTCCTTTTATATATTAGAAGATATGTATGTAGGTATGTACACACATACATATTATGTTGTCACCGCGTCTTGTAAAGACCCTTAAATCAATTTCTAGTCAAGTATAATTGAATCGATTAATTTACAACCACACTCTTGTACCTATAATGTATGTAGGTGTATTATATATGTATGTATGTATAATATCAGAGTAGGTACCTACAATAAGTAAGTAAGTACAACAGGCATCACCTACTTTGCTTCCTTGTCCTTGTGTGAGCCATGTGTGTGTGTGTGTGTGTGTGTGAGGGTGTGTGTGTGTGTATGTATACCTACATGTTATACATTAATAATAATATATTACAGATGTCGTTTACATACTCACTAAGTACCTACATACATATTATAATATTGTGTCTTCTACCTACCTAGGTACACATCTACCTATACAATCATACATATTATAAACATTGTGACAGTGCTGAGGCTGACCTACTGCATAGCATACCTACCTACTTACTTACTATTCTTATTCTACCATTGTGCAATGCATTATAATTATGTTATGGTATGATATAGGTACCTACTATATACCTAAATAATATAGACATTTATGACAAACAGAAACTTAATTTTTTTTTGAGAAGTAATTCAACAGGAATACATTGATGTGTTTCTATAAAATAAAGCATTAAAAGTATGTATCGAAAAATGGATAAATTTAAATTTAAAAAAAATCGAAAAGTAAATATTTTCGTGAAAAGTTGAGAGGAAGTGAGACAGCAAAGTTAATGACGTATTATCAGCTATCAGCATCTCATAAAAATCTATTAATATAGGTATATATACCTACCTATTAATACAATGAATATAGACATAAAAATAAATACCTACTTTACCTGCAAATAATGTAAAACGTAATGTAATTTTTCCTTTGAAGCAATTAGTCGGTCAAGACGATTGACGTGGTGACATTTATACTAGGAGCAGTGATATCCACATAGAATAATGTAAGTCCTTAGTATCGCTATAGTGAGGAGCGACCGGGTCACAATAATATATTATGTCACATTACTTAGGTAGGTAGAATACACCTGTTGATTATGCTTAGAATTAAATTTTGTAAATCATCTGGATAGTGTTTTTAGAATGTCGGATTATTTATTGAGACTAAACCTTTTTTGAATTTGTATACATTATAGTTAGGGAATGCAATCTCGATCTCGCGAGATCTCGTTATCTCGACCAAATCAATCGAGATCGAGATTGAGCATGAAAAATGTAGGTACTTATTATTAAAATATTGTTTTATAAGCTTTCTCCAAATTTGATAGCTTACTTCACTAATTACTATTTAAACATTGGATAGTTAACCAAGTGAAATAATTATGTCTGAGAACAATTCAAGCCATGTGTATATGGACGTAATTACAAGTAAATTGAATGGAGTGCTAAGCTTGAAGAAGATTTGTTAAGGTCGGTAGAAAAAGACGGACAGCCTAATATAGAATCCTGCTGCAGGGCTACTCTTGACACAATCTAAGTACGATCTTAATCTTGATTATACGACGCACGAAGGGACTATTGTCAAAAACACCGCGCTACCGCTACCGCGTGATCGGTATGCGCGTATTTTTGCCCAATTTGGTTTTGGAATATCGATTAATTATATCGAAACTTAGAAAACTCGTCAAGCTTTTTAAGAACTCGCCGACAAAGAATGATGTCCTACAGCCTTTTATCTATGATGAAATAGGAAAACCTCTCCAACTGACACTGGACTGTAAAACTCGCTGGTCAAGTCTTGCGAACATGATTGATACGTACAACAGAGTTATACGTATAGATATCTCTTCTAATGTGCCCATTACATTCCCCAAATTTCAGTGCACTAAATGTTGTAGCTTGCTGAGTTTGTATAGTGTAAACGCATATCTGCATTTACAAACTCAGAATGCTAAGATATTTAGTACACTAAAATTTGGAGAGTGTAATGGAGACTCAGCACTTACCTTTTCTTTAATAAAAGTTGATTTTTAAAATTCCTGCTCAATTATTATTGTGTTTTATTTACAAAAACTATAACAGTCACATATGTATTTAGTTTTTTATGCAATTTAACATTTTTTGAACAAATAATAAGGTATTTTTAAAAAGTAGTCTAATCTCGATTTAATCGAGATCTCGCGAAATCTCGTCGAATTATTTGACGAGATCTCGAATGACTCAATCTCGAATTCAAATTTTGAGACGAGATCTCGATTCGTCAATCTCGAGTCGAGATTGCATTCCCTAAATAGTATGTATTTGTTTTACTTATACCTATGTTTCTGTGGTTCATAGTATCCATTAAGATATTTATTATTAGATAGGTATGTATTATTTTATTTCCTCACCACTCCCCTTGACAGTCTTCACCTTTGCGCCGAGTGATGATTCCATTGTTTGTAGGCTTTGCCTTTGATTACAAGTTTAAAAATATTAGGCAGTGTTTTTTCCGATTCCGAACTCTTACTGATATACTAACATCAACAAAATACAAAAATATATTATTAAACCTTCTCTCATAAATTTAATATTACAACTAAATACATAAGTATAACAATTGTCTTTATACGAGGGGTACCTTTTAAGTTTCTTTTTTATATTTTGAATTTTTATCTAGACCAAAAATGAAATAGAGTCGAGTAAAAATGCTGTAATTATTTTTTTTCATTTTGATTATCTTTAAAAGAGTAAGTAACTATATGAACCAAATTAAATCTTGTAAAGCGCAATCCACAGTCTATCTAGGTAGGTATACTTATTGCTATTGCTAATATAATGAATTCAAATGTGGTTGTGGTTCCTAACCCGACGAGTTTCCTGAAGGTCTCTCCAAATCGATAATGGCGGCGGAAAAATTGTCGCTCTAAGAAAAAATATAAAGTAAAGTCATCATGTGACATATTATGTGATGTTGAGGCATTAGTTCTACTAGCAAAGTAATTTTCACGAACATCCAGCTGCGAGAATGGCATCATTATGTTGGATCTCGCATACTTTCCAATCTCCCCTTAATAAACTCTTGTTGATTGGTAGTAAATTAATATACCTAAAGATATAGGTAGGTACCTTCACAACCCTGGTACTTTAAATTTTATTTATAAAATTTAAATAGATTTATTTAATTTATTTATTCATTTTACACGGCAAAGCCTTTTCGATGTTGAACAAAAAAAAATAGTAACAATTTGACAGACGAAGACATATAAATATACAGTCATACAGTTACTGTTTCATGCAAATGACGAATAATTAGTAGATGACGAATTATTAAAATAATCTCGAATATACCTATGTAAGTTACAATCGACTGTAAGGACGTTCCAAAATACATTCAATTCAACAAAAGTTGTTTACGCTCCAAGTACTTTGAGTTAGTTACAGAAAATCCGGCCTCTACGACTCGCCTTTCGTATATTGATTGTTTTTATTTCTCTTGGTTGATAAGGAAAGAAAACATAAAGAATATTAGGTGTATATATAACTCAATGAGTTGACGTTGATATTTGATATAGCGAAAACAAAATTGTTTTTAGTTTTACTATGTTTTATTTGTTAAATACTAAGTAACCAGGTTTCGACTTTCGAGGTCATGGTCATAGTTTGACAATGACCTCATTAGTCGAAACCTGGTTATTTATTTAACAAATAAAACATAGTAAAACTAAAAATAATTTTGTTTTCGTTATATCAAACAGAAAGAATATAACTTATTTTCATTTTTTGTCTTTCCTGTGTTGGCATGGAGAAGAAAAAACTGACAAAACCCGTCGTTCATCGAGTAGTGTGGACGTAGTCATGTAGCCAATGACCACTCTACAGTATACTCGTACCTGAGCGGATTTCAAAAAAATTGTCCCTAGGTAAATTGCACTGTCCAATAATGTACATTACCATAATATTCATGAATTTTAACTTTTTCGCACTTTGTGGCCTCATTACATGGAAAACAGTACTTAAACTATTTATTATATTAAAAATATCATCCAAATCTATCATAATCTATAAAATCCAACTAAAATAAGAGCAAACTGAACCCTAAAATGTCTCTGTCCACACACACTTCGCAAACTTCAAAACATTATAGTAAAATAATTTCTACTAATTATGAAACGTATTATACACCAAAAAAAAGAGCTTAAATTAATTGATACATGTCATTCAAGAAATCTATAGTATTTATACGATAAAATATAAAATATACTGTTTTCTTCTCATCCACAAAAACCAAGTGTAGTGGAAATTCCTATATAGTCACGGAGATTGTGCAGGTTCCGAAAGTAAAATCTAGGAATATAAAGTTATTTTTTTTAGTATGGAAACATTTTTTGTCTATGGCCGTCGCTATTTTGTTGTTTATTCATTCAGTTCAACAGAAAATCGTGACAAAAGAGTTGTCAGCATTGTTGGTTAAAATTTTTGTTCCTATATAGTCACAGCATATTTTGAGGTAAGAAGAGTTTGTTTTACTGTTTTGATATTTCAGATTTATAAATAAACTATTAAATAACGTAAGTAAAGGTTAGTTTCTTCAGTTTTTTTGTTTTAAATGCTTTAATTAATGTTTTTATTATATCGAGACAGTGAATAGTCACATCCATCGCGTCACGTAGGCATCCCGTGATATATTAGCGGAACATATTCGTGACGAAATGGAATTATTAAGCTAAACTTACACAGATTAAGTTGAATAGTTTAGTGTGATTAATTAATTTTATACCCAAAAATTGATGAAAGTATTTAAAGGGCAATATATTAGAAAACTTAAAACTAAATTCATTCATTGTCATTCAACAGAATTAAAAAAAAAAACACTAAAAATGTTCAATAAAGAATTATGATAAAAATATATAGTATTAAGTTCTATTATTTAAATAATAATAGAACTTAATACTATATATTTTTATCATAATTCTTTATTGATTATGGAGTTCTATCACGAAGTGACAGTAAAAAATATTGAAAAAAAAAAAAAACCTAAAAATGTTGTTTAAAAAAAGTTGTAAAAGACTTTATGTGGACATTTTTATCGTTCAGGATGATAGAAGTTTTGTTGCAAGAGGTGTTTGTTTTCTAAATAGTAGTGTTTCTTTGCAGTTATGGCTCTCACGGCAGCCGAACGTGCCAAAAGATACAGGGAGAAACTGAAAAAAGACAATCCAGAAAAGCACGAATTACAGAGACTTAAACAGTTAGACAGGCTGAAAAGAATTTGAATTTATTAGTTTTAAGTGTACAACATAGTGTGTAACCCGCTTTAGTTGTTCCTAATAATCACGCGGATTTCCACAAGCGTCACCGTCCAGTTTCAACTGTCTTCATTTTTTACGATTACTTATTTAAATGTTAGGAAAGCTCTAAATTATTTATACATCATTATCTTTTAATAAAACTTATTATTTCTTATTAAGTCAAAATTATATGAATTCTTCTCAAATGTGTGGAATAAAGATACTTTTAGATAGTGTTTAAGACATAATAGTGACGAAACTGAATATTAATGTTGAAAAACAAAATTTCCCTCAATAAAACCGATATTTTCTAACTAAAATCTATGAAGTTTTTATTATTATGATTCCCATTCCATTCATTGTTTCGATATAGAAAGCGTACTTTATCTTTAATATGTATTCTAACTTTGTGACGAAACGGAACAATTTTCAACAGTTCTCAAAATAAATTTCCTCATAATTGTAAAAATCCTGCCAATATCATAATAAAATATACAGATTAAGTTTAATTAGTATTTTTTCTAACTTATTTGCGTATAATGAAGACTAAATAAAAATATAAAAAAAATGAGTTTCCATTTCGTCACAGACAAATTTTTTGAAATCTGCCCACCTACCTAACTTATTATCTACCGCAGGGGTCGGCAACCTTTTAGCTGTAGTGTGCCAAGACACTCTACCAATATGATTCAGGGTGCCGCCTTAATTCTAAATTATATAATGGGGTTCTAGAGGAGAAGAATTTTATACCAAATTTATCTTTTAAACATATTTATTAAAAAAATAACATAAAATTCTAACATAAATTAAATTTTTTTAATGCGAACCTTGTCCCTGATTACTTTGTAGAGTGCCATTCAGAACCCCATCGCGTGCCAAGCCTGGCACGCGTGCCATAGGTTGCCGACGCCTGATCTACCGTATAGTGTGTGTGCGTGTGTGTGACGGACTACAGAGGTTGCATAGATACCCGGTGCGCTATGCGCTGCCTTACCGTTAACATCAGCTCTGCACGATCATTATGTCATTTCGCATGATTTAGATAATTTGTGGGTAGACATTACGTAGTTAGGTTGCAAGGCCATACTGGAATTCACGTTATACCGACCTAGTGTTACTTCAACAGTACATTTTTCCTTTACACCAAGGTTATATTTCAAAAACTCCGAATACACACATAGTACATTCTAGTATGGCTCTGGTTGCATTTCCATGTTTATACATTTAGTCGGGAACTGTGATGGCTTTACATAAATACTCGGGTAGAGAGACATCGAATGAGTGTATTTTCAAAAGATTACTCGGACGTGTCTTTTTTTAACTGACCATAGCCGCCCCCATCAGGTTGCCCACTGTGGCACCTTAGGTATAGACGAGATTTATTATGTGTAGAGATTCTGATAAATAGAAACCGTCAGCCTTGTGCGATATTTAGGCGGGAGGACGGTGGATCTCCTCCAATGTTTGGGTTTGTGCATTGAGTGGAGCTGTAACACTACGGTATCGTACCAGTGATTTTCTGAGGTTACCATGGTAACTTCAGACGTCTCGCAGTTTGCCCACCCCACAAGGCCACGCGACGCCATACACCCTGCCCACTACGCGAATGCCATTATTCTCCGCACCACTATTTGATATGAATCTCTGATACTTTGTAGTAATTACATTCGTTTGTTTGCGTGCCACCAACTCTATACTGTGCTCTAACTATAGGTCTGGTGTGAGTGTGTGCGTGTGCGTAACGTTCCCTTCCTTACGAGTATTATATGTATGTGTGTGTACAGGTACGGGTATGTGATTTAAATTTTGTTTCCTTCCTAAGTTTGTTTTCACACGAAACCTTAAATGTTCGTGTTTATGGCGTCGTTCTTTGTATACAATAGGTAGGTATTTACATATAAATATACATAATATTACGGAGCTGTGAATGCTGTGTATTTATAGTAAAGTACATATAGGTATATTTACCGATATAGGTAGGTACTTACACAACATTATGTAGGTACATCATACTTTGTAGGTGAATATTGAGATAGGTATGGTTCAATCGCAACATATGTTGCAATTACAGGCTAGAGAAGAGAGTATTAGGTGTTCCAACACTTACGAATCGGCTAAGGCTAGCTAGCTTAAGTGCTTAATACCATAGCGGCGTTCACTAATTCCACCTGTCTTTCTTATATTTCTCTAATATGGTGACTGCACTAATCGCTGTATAGTGACTTTGTCTAGCCAAGCGCACCTACTAGGAATCGAACCCAGCTATATACATATAGGGTTGAAAATATATTACAATATATGTACATTTCTATATCGAATATTACTCAGGTGTTTATTTTAAAAGATTATTATAGAATTAAGAAACTGTTTTATTGCACTGTAGTGTGAGGATTACATTGTAGTTAAAAATGTTGTACAAATGTACCTACACACGCTCCTATACATTCCACACAAAACTATCTTTTATTTATTTATTTATTTTTATTTATTCATTTACATGGTACACAACAGATGAAAGACACATAAATATAACATGTAAGCGACAAAAACATTCCAATAGTCTTACATCCAAACAGTGCACACTTCAGCAATAACACACAAAACTATCATAGAAAATCTTACACACAATACATTCATTCACAATACATCCATTCACCCAATTGCACACATAATACATTCATTCGCACAAACACATTCACACTTCCTAAATGTATGCAATAACAATACAAAACAAACTCTTAAAAAAGGAAAATCAAAAACCTTAAAAACAGACCAAAAATAAATACTATCCCAACACTTCACATCTTATAAAACACATACATCTTGTTCGTTCTTTATAATTACATTACACACATACCCACTCGTGCGACAATCAGATGGTCGATGGTTTGTATACATAATTCCGCATATGCACGCTGGTGAAGTCTGTCCATCCACATTTGTATAAGTTTAAAGCAATTAAATGTACTAATAACCATGGAAAATGCGGTTTATAGTTTTACTAGCACTTTATCAAAGTGGCCCTGGATTCGATATTCGATGTCTTTGTCAATAGCAAATCCCTGAAAAAACTTGATGAATTAAGGGTCCTAGGTGTAGTTCTGGACAGTAAAATAACATACATGGCCCATGTTGAAGGGATCGTTGGTAGAGCCTTCAGGCAATTGGGATTTATGCTGTGACTTTCCAAGCCATTTATGTTAGTGAGTACGCTAAAATTACTTTTTTATACATAATGTTAGGAGCTGTTTGGATTATGCCACGCTTGTTTAGAATCTTCAATACATAACATACACAGATAGGCTTGAGAGGGTCCAGAACAAATTTTTGAGGACTAAATTACGGATGTCGTGTCGGATTTCAATATTACCGTCTTTCTGCCCAATATCATAAAATAATGACTCCAGAGAATAGATGGACTGTGACTTAAATGATTTTTTTTATAAAATTATGCACAACATTGTTGACTCTGCTGACTTGTTAAACAAATACTTTACTTTAACTGCCCTACAAGACGGACTAGAACCACATTGACATTTAAACAACCTTCTTGCTTCATTCATATACCGGCCATGTAATAATTTCAACTTCTTGTTTAATAAACACATCTATACCGATGAGATTCAATAAAACTATAAAAAGATCCCTGACGACTTCGGGGTCTCATGGGCTTAAATCATTTGATACTTTTTCTCTCTACTCCTATTTTCAGTCCCATTCCTTTATTTCCTTCTTGATAGGAGATGATTTGGGTTAGTTGGAAGAGATCGCGCCTTTGCGATAAACTCGCCCTCTGTATATTGATTGTATCTAATTTGAATGTTTACCTTTAAATAAATGATTGATTACCTACGTGTGCTTTAAAGGTTTTTTTTTTATTTTTAGTGTTTTTTCGTGTCAACTGTGTGTTATGTAATACCAAATAATATTTGCAAATTTTGCTGATTTTCTAGTTGTTATTGATTTGGTCACTTATAAATATTTAGGTATTGCAACAGCTGTACTCTCTTGTCGTACCTATCGCATGTGGGGTAGGCAGCGAGGACGGGACGCCAATTTGATCTACATATCCTCACATACTTGTTTCGCTTTCTCTACATTCGTGTGCTTTCGTGTATGATGTAGGTATGTACATAGGTATGTATGTAGTTGGATATACATGATGAAATATAATTACGTAGATAGGTATTACATACTACAGTGTAACGTAACATAACATAACATAATTACTATCTTGTTCATCACACCGCACCGCAGCTGTTTGTTTGACGCGTTTATTTCGATGTCCAAGACAAAAATACACTCGGCGGTATTTTTATCTCATCCAAGATAACTCTGTGTCTATATCTGGCTGGACTCTCTTCCTCCATTTGCCGGCTGTCCTCTTCACTTCTCTTCCTCTACAACTTGCACCGCACACTCCATAAGATGTAATGTGCACTCACTCATATTTAATTCATCATGTCTCGCTCTCTAAGAGGTCAATAATAATATTATTATTTATTGATTTGGCGGTATAGACCAGGCTCCAGAGGGAGTTGAGTGTGCAAAATATGAGGACCGAGTTCCATGAATGCAGTTTGGTGGAGAATAGCTCAGAGAATAATAATATGGATCTTGCCGGATCATTTTATGGTCCAATTTTTTTAGCCCCCCCCTTCAAATTTGTATGAAAATCGATGGAGTACATACAATAAAGTAATTTTATTGACAATACTGCTATCCCATCACGGCATATTCCACAAGTGGGGTAGCCAGCTGACTAACCAAATGCAATAAACATGCGAGCTGCCCTCTCCGTGCCAAAAAAATGAAAAACATTGATCCATATAAGTGTTTGTACTAAGTGCTCTTAACAAATGTAAGGTATCTGATGTGCAGATCATTTCTTCAGGATATACTTCATCCATGTATGCACAACTGTTAGAGGGGACATGGAGAATACAGATAATGCCCACAGAGTGGAATGAAGGAAATATATGCCCCCTCCATAAGAAAGGGGATCAACTACTCGGTGGTAATTATAGAGCATAACTCTTTTAAACACATCATATAAGGTGCTCTCATCCATTTTATTCAGAACATTGGAACCTTTGATGGAAAAATGTCTTGAACTACATCATGGAGGCTTCCAACGTTGAAGATCCTGCAGAAAACAGCTGAAGCAAGGTATCTGACGTACAGGTCACTTCTTCAGGTAATATTTCATCCATTTATGCAACTATTAGAAGAGATTGAAGGAGACCCACCGTCCACCCGGATAGCTCAGAAGTCTGAGGACATCCATTTATGGAGAACACAGATTAAACCTATTATTATTTTACCCAACTAATAAAAAAACATGTCTTGCTGGCAGCAGCAGTAGTCATTTCTAGCCCCTTTTTCTAGTCTATACTCATCTTACAAAACGCTTTACTCTCTAATGAGTAAGAATATGTTTTTACTCTAATGCTCTAAAATATGCACACATAAAAATGGCTGCGAGACGTACATTTGTGGAGGATTCGATGATCCAACAAAATTTTACAAGGCACAAGGGTCTTTACTTTATGAGGAATTTGAATTACAATCAAACCACGAAGCTGATTCGAGAATGTTTTTCACATATTTCATGCTGTAAAAATTCAATCGTCTCATGTTATTATTTTCAACCTTGATATGTATGTATTAGGCTTGGAAATTTATTACTGGAAAGAACTAGAAATTACTAGGCAGTGAATGGTCAATTTAATAAGGCATAGAGTGATAACAAGAAAAATGCATCAAAATTTTTTGTAATATTTCATGTGAAACTAACATATCTGTAAATTTGTAAATTGTAATCACAGAATGTATGAACCATTGTTGAACTCTGTAAAACTGTATTGATAAGAATTTTATGTCCATAGATTTCCTGTAACCAAATGAGAGAAACCACCTACGCTTAAACTCATTAGGGGTTGAGATTTCCTTTTTTGTCTTTTCCGAGAAGGGGGAATGTGTCAGGATGCAAAAACATCTGACATAATAGGTTATATGTCAAAGAAAGATTCAAATTCCCCGCCTAATTAGAAAACCACAAATAATATTAGTTTCAAATTGTCAATCCTGTAAGCAAATAAGGGACACCAACATAAAAATGCCGAGATCATCAGTTTTTTCTATGGCTCTTCCTCTTCCGTTTTGTCATGGCGCTAGGATAAGACACGCCTAGTGACGATCTCTGTTTAAATATTCTGTAAATTCACAAAAATAGTATAGCATGGCTGAAAAAGACACCATAAGTGTCTAGTCTAGTGCCCAGAACCCGGCCTGAGAACGAGAGTAGATATAACGGTGTCCGTAGTGCTGACAGTGAGGACACGAGGCCCCAAAGCGTGGTCAGCCCCAACGCACACAGTTGGTAAAGCGATTAATCTGTATTGAACACCGGAATTTTGGGTAAATACCTATCAGTTTCCATTAAACCCCAGTTCTCCTGATTCTGAGACTAGGGGAGTGCCTCGAGGTGACTGCCTCCGTAGTTCAACTATACCATATCATTTGATCGGTACGATCATACATGGACCTCCACGCATAGCCAACTGGGGAACCCTTTACCAGGCCTTCGCCTGGTGTCCAGGAACCTCATCTGGATACTACCATTTAGAACCTACCCTCTCTCATTTTAATTATTGACACACATAGGGGTGCTTTCTCTCAAACGCCTTGCCCTAACTACTCATCTTGTATTGTATTAATGGTAACTTTCAAGTGTATTTGTTTGTACTTTATTTAGAAATACCTGTTTAACAATAGACCTGATTATAACTGATAAATTCTGTTCTTTATTTGTCCTCTCCCAAACTATCTACAGTGCATAGAACATACAACACAAAGGGGATTCCGAATAACCACGCCCTGGGAAGAGTCAGCTAGCCGGCACAAAAGAAATTATTCACACTTGTAAAGAGTATTTTAACATCCGGGCATCTTTGTTTGTTGAGTGTGACAACATTGTATGATTTACGTACATAAAATATAAAGATGAATGTACCTTAATTCCTCTAACTATAATTACAATAAGTATTTCATCATAAATAATGCCAATGTTATTATGATTTTTTGCAACTGACAAAATAATATTGGTATATGCATATATATTGAAAGGTATTTATTTTATAGCAAGGTTGTGTTATGTCTCCGTGGCTATTCAATCAATTTTTTGACTTCTGTATGCGACCTTTGAAAGGGATGAATGTAGGTGTTGAACTGAATGGAAATCGAGTGAATGCTTTGATGTATGCAGACGATTTAGTCTTAATGGCTGAGAATGAAAGTGATTTACAAGACATTGTGTCGTGTGTGTATGATAGCTGTAGTGCAAATGGGTTAAAAATGATGTCGCGAAGACGAAAGTAATGGTGTTTGAAAGAGAGAGTGAAAGAACGGTATGTGAAATAAAGGTTGACGATGAATGTTTAGAGCAAGTGAATGAGTATGTTTATTTGGGAAGTCTGTTTGCGAGGGATGGAAGATTTGAAAAGGACATTGAAAGAAGAAAAGTCGCCGGTGCTAGAGTGAATGGTGCACTTCGACCCATTGTTAGCAATAGCAGTGTGTCGAACATGGCAAAAATGCTAGTGCACAATACCATTCTGGTACCGACACTTATGTATGCAAGCGAAACTTGGACGTGGTTGAAAAAGGATGAGAGTGGAATAAATGCTGTGGAGATGCGTTCACTGAGAAGAATGGTTGGTAAAACGTTGCGAGATAGAGTGAAGAATGAGGATATCAGGAGAATGAGCGGATGTGAGAGGAGTGTTGTGGACAGAATGCGTGTAAACAAGTTGAGATGGTTTGGACATGTTGAGCGAATGCAAGATGAAAGGATGACGAAGAGGATGTATTTATCTGAAAGAAGGGGTGTTAGGAAGCGCGGACGTCCAAGAACCACGTGGCTTGATCACGTGGACCAAATTCTTAAGGACGGACGCGTGCTGAGTAAGAGAAATCGGCGTGCATGTATGAGAAACTGGATGAATGTAGAGGAAGCAAAAGAAGTATGTAAGGATAGATCTATATGGCGTTCCGTTCTCTCTGCCTACCCCTCCTGGGACATGGCGTGAGGGTATAGTATAGTATAGTATTTATTTTCACTAATTGATTAGACGAAATCGTTATTTTTCTAGAAGTCTTGTTATTAATAAAAAATTATACTTTTATCCATGTTTAAAAAAAATGTTTCATTATTTTGATCTAAAGGGTCGTTCACATTTGTTCACTTTCAGTGATCACTCCGGATGATCCTCCAAGATGAATAGGTGTGAAGGGCGTTTCATCAATAGTGATCACTAGCGATGACGGAGGAAAGAGATTACCACTCGTCATAATTTTGATGAAAGGTCCTTTCACTGAAACGACCATAAACAAGTTTTATCTTATTATTTGTTTAATTCTCTATGAATTTATATTGAATGTCAGAATCATGTACAAAATTATTATGCAGTCGAGAGCTATATTAATTTATTTTAAGTGTTATTTTTCATTTTTGAATTTGTTTAACTATTTTTATACCAAAATATTTCAAACTACATACAACATGAGTGAGAATGTTGACATGGCAGTGAAAGCATAGGATGAACAAATGTGAACAGACGTGTTCACTTTCGATGAACAGGTTTGACCCTGACACTCTGGATGATCATCCAAAGTGAAGCAATGTGAATGCTACTTAACTTTCCTTAGTGAAAAGAATCTGCTAAATATTACTTTGTTCCTGACATGCCCAATGGCTCCCAGACAGTGTCACTGGGAGGAACTCACCTAGGGGGAGCTGCAAGAGAGGTCGTTGCTTTCTGGGAGGGAATGGGAGTGTAGATGTGGATTTGGATTTTTGTTATTTATCGTTGCTGACCGACACAAAAAGAAGAAGAAGACTTTGTTATTAAACAAAATCCAATTTTATTCACAAAAGGAAGGAAGATAACTTGTAATTCAGTATTATTACACAAGTGCACTATGCTCACGAAAAGTATAAATTTAATATTAGTACCTAGGTATTTGATCTTATTATTCCAAATAACATTTATTTTTTGTAAGATATCTGCACATACATATTCACTAAATTGCTAGTGTATGACACTTACTCACATATACGTCGGACCAAATAAAGGTTTATGAAAATACTAATAAGGAAGAAACTAAAAGCGTCCAGAAATAACAACCATTCTTGTTTTTTTTTATTAAATGAGTTCTTATTGTTAATAAATATAAACATTTTAAGTAAATAGTTAGAATCATGTCAATATAATATGCCTTAAAAACACAATACTGTAGTATTGTCCCCGCGTATAACAACTCAAGTAGTTAAGCTGGTAGATGTTGTTTTGTTTCCGACGTATATGTAAGTAAGTGCTAAAATTCTAAAAATATTGCATTTGTAGAGAAATTAAATACGCAGTATTATTACACACATTAATTGAATAATAGTTGCCAATTTTCAAGTAAATATGTCGAATAGAAAAAAAGTTATGTCAAAAAAACTTCATAGAAACTTTAAATCGCTCTGGTGTAAGATTTAGGTTTGTGCACTTACGCACATATACGTAGGGCACGTCGATACAGTCATTCATATAATTATATACAGTATACACTTTGTACCTAGTAATGTGTGTGCGTGCCAATGTAGCCTGCCCCCTGTCTCCACATTACCAGTATTCTATTGTAAGTTATGTAGGTACTTAATGATTTGATGCAATTCTAGGAACAGGCGCACTCAGCGGCCCTTGCAGCCGCCGCCCCCGAGGAGAGTGAGGAGTTGTCCCCGTTACCACAACCGACAGCTCGTCCTGCCCGCCGCCGTGGAGGTATCAGTGCCGAGCCTGTCACTGAAGAAGATGCCACCAGCTATGTCAAAAAGGTATCCACCTACATACATAAAAATATTATGTGCAGCTAAGTATCTATTATCTTAAGGGGTAGATACTTGAGACATGGGTTTCGTAATGGGATCTCCTGCTTCTCCCAAGATTTCCCCCAGCTGAGATAGGATTGATTCTTGCCCTCTTTTCAAAATGCCTTTCTACCATGCTGGTATCAGTGCATCTCCATCTTCATCTACTTAAACCAGTATCAAATCTCTGGACACCTTACTGTTTGTATAAATTTGTCATGTTTGCTTGTGATTATTTTTTTAATGTTGAAGCACTTGTCCCTGGCATATGAGATAAACAAGACAAGTTTGGGCAGAGGAAGTCTTCAATAAAGCTATATGATTGTATCTATTCAATAACATTGTCTGTTGCTTTCTGAACTCAAAATAATTCATAATAGAGTTTGCAAACTTCCATACTACAATTTTAATTAAATAAATAAAAAGTTAAGTTGTATTTGGGTTTATAACAAAAACCCAAATACAACTTGATACAAAAAAATAAGCCCTAAAACTATTCACTGTGAGGAGAGGAACAATATGTAGATGTTATGTTAACATGTTCAACTTTATTGACAATACTTGGATAACTAGACTGCAAAAGTCGAAATGCTTATCCAAAATCTGTGTGACTAAATATATTCACACCCAGGTCATTTCTGAAAACAGCCCTTCCTACACATGTGTGTATCTACATATAATTTCTTTGTTTCTGTACGGATGTCTGTAGGTTCACTTCTTTCACATCTAAGAGATGATTGCATCTAATTATGTCAACTAGTGTATAGAGAAACTAAAATATGTACCAACTCTCCTCTAGATGGTATTGATTAGTAAATTATGTTGTATTTTTATATTAAAATGGTGTATGGTGTGAATATTGGTAATGTATGCTTCCAGGTGGTTCCCAAAGATTACAAAACAATGGCAGCTCTTTCAAAAGCCATAGCCAAGAATGTGCTGTTTTCTCACTTGGATGAGAATGAGAGATCAGACATATTTGATGCCATGTTCCCTGTGACGTTTCTACCCGGAGAAAACATCATCAATCAAGGAGATGAAGGAGACAACTTTTATGTAATTGACAGTGGCGAGATGGAGTTCTATGTCAACGGGGAGATGGTGTCCACAATAGGAGACGGGGGCAGCTTTGGAGAATTAGCATTGATATATGGGACACCTCGCGCTGCCACAGTGAGAGCTCGCACACACGCAAAACTTTGGGGACTAGATAGGGACTCATACCGGCGCATTCTTATGGGTTCCACCATTCGAAAGAGAAAAATGTACGATGAATTCCTCTCCAGGGTGTCTATTTTGGAAAGCTTAGAAAAGTGGGAGCGTCTCACTGTAGCTGATGCCTTGGAGCCAGTAGCCTTTGAAGATGGAGAGACGATAGTGCGACAAGGAGAGCCAGGAGACGACTTCTACATCATTGTGGAGGGTTGTGCACTGGTTTTGCAACAACGTTCCGAAGGTTCTGGCCCCCGGGAGGAGATTGAGGTAGGACGCTTGGGGGCTTCTGACTACTTCGGTGAGATAGCGCTACTTCTGGATAGACCTCGCGCTGCTACTGTGCGAGCGGTGGGTCCCCTCAAGTGTGTCAAACTGGACAGAGCCAGGTAACTAACCTTTGGTATTATTTCCCATTGTACTGGCTGTTACATATTAAATTATTGCACTTAGAGAAAATTATATTGATTTATGTGTTGCAGATTTGAGAGAGTGCTGGGTCCCTGTGCTGATATACTCAAGAGAAACATCACACAGTACAACAGTTTTGTGTCATTATCTGTGTAACTCTCTCCTCATGATCCAGTCTCCAGGACCTGTTCCTGTAAGAGTAGTCTTCATCTGGCTATCATCCACCACCAAACATACGTACTCTATAATTAGTACTACTACCCACCCCGCATGCTATTCATCTATATGTAGGTGATACAATGTTGTGCCTCTTAACAACTACAATTATATTTGTGTTGGTTGCATACATACATAGATATGTACATATTGTATAAATGTGACCAGAGTGACCCTTCCACCTTGTGTGTGTGGAGGGTTGAATACATCATGTTATTTTTTTTAAAAAGATATATCTGAGTTTTGTTTGTATACACCTTTCACAGTAAGCTTTTAAAAGCTTGCGTTGTGAAAGGGTAGTTTGTCTGGTATTGAACCACGTACCCCATGTTCATGAGGCCGAGACTCTACCTCCAGGCTACCAAAGAACTCTTACATCATTAAATTATTATTCGAATTACATCTCAGTTATATAATTATATAGGCAGTTACCTACATGTTACAGGCATGCAAGGTACCTACCCGAGATGACCTCTACTACCTATGTATATCATTTATAATAATATTATAGATACCTACCTAATAAGTTCCATAACAACACATTCATGCAGGCGCAGCCACATATAATAATAATGTTCTCAGTGAGTTAGTAATGCGGTGGTGGTTTATTTATTTCATGTTTAAATATATTCTTTATGTAAATAGATACCTAAACCCTTTGCTAGCTTCCACAAGCTCAGTTGAGTGAGAAAATATTGTATGTTTATCTTGATCTTCATAGTGTCTGAACCTTTTCCACTGTTAATTTGTGTATCTCTTGGTGATTTTGTCATAAATGATAACACACCCTGTTCTTTAAAAAGTGAACAATACTTCTGTTACACATTATAGCAACATGACATTATTATAGTAACATTGTTTTCAATCAACTCTGGTTGGCTGGGTTAATAGACAATATGTTGTATTTATTGATGGCCAGAATACCTATTTATGTTATTCTCTGTAAATTTCTACTTTTTGTTAAACATGTCTTATATTATGAGTGAGTGAGTAGAAATAAGTTTTGTTGTTGTTAAAGTGAAGTGTGTCTCATAAGGAACATTTACTCCATAAGCATGAACTATCATTCACCACTTATATTATATTTTACTGAATAAAAATTCTCACCCTTGCTAAAAAAGCATTGGTGCAAAGCAGTAGGTAATTGTCTCTAACATATATTATGTGGATACGTGTGTAGGTACATGTGGAGCGCCTTCCCTACTATTGTTATATTGTATAAGATTGCGAGAGTGTTTGCATGTACAGATAAATATGATTTAGAGCAGAGGTTCCCAACCTACGTCCAATTCGTTAGATAACCAAATCAGTGCCCCCCCCCACATAGACATATTTTCTAAGGAGACAACTTTTATGTAAAAAAATCAGAAATGTCTAGCAGACCTTTGAAAAGCTGCAGTGCCCACTGGGGGCCGTACTGCTCCTGTTTGAAACCTCTCTGGTTTAGAGTAAATGTGATGACATAGTACCTACTTACATAATATGTATACTTGTGTTAGTGAATATTTTTTCTATTAATGTATGTACAGCAGCTGGTCTGCTCCATGTTACATTGTATCCTATATATATATATATATATATTATATTCATGTCACATCATTATTGTATGCGTGAAGACAGATAGATGAGTGTGTGTTGTATGGACTTCCCTCCCTCCTCCCCTCCAGCTGCTGCAATGGAGGTTGGAAGGGGGAGGCGAGCATAGCTTCTCTTGTTATTGTTTGATTGACTAGCATCCTGCATAAGAAAATAAATCATGACGATATTGTAATCCAGTTTCTCTTTCACCCTCAGTTTCCATGCTCTACGGATAGGCCTTGAGAGTTGAAGAGGTTCCCTGAACATAAATCCGTATATTAAATTTTTTTTAAAATCAACTTTTTATCATAATAGTTACTATTCTGTGTGCAATGTCGCCACCGTATGACACGAATAAAAAAAAATTGTTGGAGCAATGTTTGGAGAAAAAAAGCTAAAAGGCGAGTCCCAAGATTGGAAATTATTCCTAGATGGGTCGGAGCCCAGTCAACTTTGAGAACCTGTGATCTAAGGTAAAGGCGTCTGAAAGTTTAGCAATTAAGAAGTCCTACCATAATCACAGAGATGTTTCTGATAAAAAAATGATTTATAGAAAGTTTCATCAGTAGAATTGAAATAATATCACTTTCTATAGGTAAAAACCAAAATTTGGAAATGTACCTATTGTCATTCTTGAGTCATTATTTGTCTATAATTGAACTGGGTGATGACTGAGATTGAATACCTAAATCTTCATTATCTAATTTATGTTAACAACAAACTATTGTTGTAATAAAACATATTTTTTTTTTTTTTTTTAGAAAGATATATCTGGGTTTTGTTATAAACCCAAATACAACTTTATACACCTTCCACAGTAAGCTAAAAGCTTGTGTCGTGAAAGGGGAGTTTGCCAGCACCTGGGATCGAACCACGGACCCCTCGTTCAAGAGGCCGAGACTCTACCTCCAGGCTACCGACGAACTCATACAAATAGATTTGCTCAGAGAACTAAAAGTTAATTATAAAATATGTATATCTTAATCAAATTATGTTCATGCATTATCTCTATGTACATAGATCCATTGTTTTCATGAAAGGACATTCTGGGCGGAGAGAGAGCTTTAAATCAAACACCTATGATATTTTATATTACTTTTAAAATATGTGAATTTTGAATTCCATATACATATTATTATCTATGTAAAGATTGTTCCAAATTCAAGCAGCGTGAACTGTGGAAGAATATTTATAGATGAAATTTGTCAAGGAGGAATCGCAAAAAGAGCCGATTATTTTGGGATCTAAATGGAAGCCTGCAGAGAACAAGGTTACTAAATCATTGAAAAATATTTCTTTTTATGACGTAGAATTTTCTAAATGTTTTACTTCATAGTCGCTTGTTCATACTAATAAAGTATCGTTACACTGTCCAAAGAGATGAATATTATGCAAGTCTAAGCGTCTATAAAAAATAATTTGCCCTTACACATTATTCCTTGATACTTTGTAAAAATCTTAAACATGTCGACTGTGCTCAGTACAAAGGCTTCAAACAACAATTTTGAAAAAAGTGGTTTCATGTTTTAAAATCCAATCATTTGTGTCTTGTACATATTCTGGTAAAAGGATTTAACCCCCAAATGTCTAGTTTTCACAGAAATAGCAATTTTTTTAGCTAGGACTTCATTGCAAATATTGAATAGGATAAAGGACTCAAACAGCACGAGTTTCATCCTTAACACCAAAAAATTTCATCTAGACATAATTGTACGGCGAGGTAAAAAGCATCAAACTGCATAACCCAGAAATGCGACATACATTATCTCTTTTGCCTATTGCTAAAGTCCGTCAGTACAAAGGACTTAATCAACATTTTTTATTTGCTTATAACTTGAAAATTCCTGAATATTTTCTTTTGATTTTTTATGACATAATAAATAAAACTACATTACAATAAGATGGTAAACTAATAATGACAATAATTTGACATTTTCTCTATCCTACAATTTATTGCTTCTCCTACAAAATTTTACTAATGTGGTTTGAAGCCTTTGTCCTGAGCCACAGTCTTAATGTATCTCTGTTCAACGCACTTCTAACAAGGAAATGCACGTAAATAAGAAACAAAAACTTATTGTAAAATGTTGACGAACTGTTTATTCAATGCAAATGCGAGATTGCACATGTCTTAGGAAATACTAAAACAAGTGCAAACAAATATAAAAATAAATTAATAAAATCAATAAAATAAAAACACAAGGGATAAAGGGGACACGGGAGGGTGAAGGCCCACTGTGTCGTGGATAGTACTAGTCACGCCTGCTGCAGCATCCTCCTTACCTCTTTCTTCTTTCAACAATTTACGAGTCCATAAGATAACTACTTGTATTTATTATATTTCACACCTATTTTATTACATTACATATGTACACGCGCCATAATTATTTTGATATTAACAGTCTTTAGTTAAATTCCACTTAAGTTTTTAGGATTAATTAATTATATAACAAGGAAAACAACAACAATATCACAGGGCGAATGTTCACTTTAACTGCACCTCGTGTGTGGTGCCATGTGTACGCTGCACTGCGAGGATGATGCGCTGTGCTGTGCTGTGCTGCTCTCACCGGGACTGTGGTGAGCTGCTCTGCGGTTATAACAAGAGTGATATTCATTATATTTATATATGCATGTACACAACACATTATGTATATATACATATTACACATATCTAACTAGGTAGGTACTATATGGTAAGTATTTCCATTTAGATATTATTGACAACAGCCATGCTGTTCTTGCAGTCGAGATGCTGACAGGAGATGTCCATGTAGCTGAGGCCAAAGGGAGACAGGAACTCCAGTAGCTGCTCTTCTGTCTCAAACGCCATCTCTGTTTTCAAATACTCTACTGGAACATTCTGTCTGTAGCTGGACATTAACAAAACCATTAATAAGTTCACACCGCACTGCGGCGCAACAGTGTGTACGGGGTATGGGTGCGGTGTGGGAACAATATCACATATTGTCTCCATACCACACCCACTACACCTACACTGTATACGCAGGTGCTCAGCTGACAATACTAATTCACATATTATACTATAAATGGGTGAAACTGTGCCTGTACAATTAACTAACTATGATACTCTCACACACAATCACCACTAACTAGTAGGTACTGGAGTACTCTGGAGAGAGAGGGAGTGCACATTTAATACAGATAATATTTATACAATAAGCTATGTGTTACTTGATTTTTAAGAAATTGCAATCGAATTCAGGGGAACCTACGCCATTATATATTCTATTATCATACTGTTACATAGCTAATTCTTACAAAATAAGTGAAACAGACAGACAGGTATACCAACTGAGTACAACTACATATGTACGTGTGATTGGCTGTCAGGAATACAAATGCGTTCTGTGGATGTGCACATATATGCGCATACATATTCTATATGTTGTATATTTGTGGTGGAAAATGTTATCATGGAGATCTCTATTGGAAGAATTTTTTTATCAGATAACTCTGTGTACTGGAAAAACATATAAAAATGAATATTTTCATTTTTATATATTTTCTCTCTTTTAATGAATTTTATCTCCATATGTCTTTGACAACCAACCATTAGTGGGGTGCGAGTACTCGTGCATGTAACATTACATATGTACTCCGTTTTACCAGCGTTGATACGAAGGCCAAGGCGCAAAGAATTTTCATAAAGAGCATTAGCGTTGCACTGTAATCCGTCCACAGATGTATCAAAAAAGGTTAGATCATCCGCATATTCAAGATCGTGCAGCACTCCCACAGACGTCTCACTGTTTTCACGCTGTGATAAAGGCACACCGCCAGGGCCCAGAATAGATTTTCTGAGCAGGTAGTCCATAATTATGGCAAAGATAAATTCCATTGGCAATTCAAATTGGCAATTCCCAGATATCTCAGGTTAGTAAATTCAGGTACCTGGGAGCAACCATGACGCCAGAGGGTGATCTCCGGTCGGAATTACCAATCCGCATAGGAGCAGCTAGCGGGGCTTTCAACAACATGAACAAAGTTTGGAAGGCGTCTGGACTCAGCATCAGGACAAAATGTCGCTTGTTCAATGCATGCATCATCCCAATCCTTCTATATGGCTGCGAGTCTTGGCACTTGACCAAGGCTCGAGAGCGGAGGATGCTAAGCTTTGAAAACAAGTGTCTTAGAAGGATTTTGGATGTCAGATGGTATGAACATGTTACAAATGATGCTGTGCGCCGGCGCACCCAGCAGAGACCTGTAATCTCCGTAATACAAGAGAGACGATGGTCCTGGCTGGGACATGTTTTGAGAATGCCCAATGATAGTTGGCCAAAAAGAGCACTGTTCTTCCGTCCGCAGGGGTTCTGTAGGCCCGGGCGTCCCTCTTTCACAATACACCGTTCCTATGACAAGGATATCAGAGCGCAAGGAATGTCGTGGGAAGAGGTGACGCAATTGGCACAGAGACGCTCTGAATGGAGGAGGCTGGTTTCTGCCCTGTGCTCCCGAGAGGAGCGTTGAGGGCGATGATGATGATGATGTCTTTGACAAATATAGATCCATGACTAAGCTGACTGTGTCAAAAAAGTAAAAATATACGCCTTCGAGTAATAATCCAAGTACACAGTGTAATCTGATAAAAATATACGCCTTCGAATAATAATAATCGAAGTACACAGTGTAATCTGATAAAAAAAAGTCTTCCATATATCGATACCTAAAAGGCTATTTAGCGTAACCGACAAAAACCGAACTTTACAGGGGAAGTTTTTTTTTGTTTAAAAAAAATATACAAGTCTTAGATAATTGAAATTTTGCGTCATAGTTAATAAAAATGTGGCAAATCAAAGTGTGATTGACTGCTACATAAAAAAGCATGCTTTCTGGTACTTATGTCGCTTACGACAATTTCGCTGGATATGTTAGTTCACCAGTCCCCCACGTTTTGTGTCGGTTAAGATAATTTTATAGTAGATTTACATGCAGCAAATGACCATAAAAGGAAAGTAATGAAATTTTATATGTGAAATATAGTTGCTTTATTAAGATATTTGAGATATAATTAATAATCAATTTTAAAAAATTATATATATTTGCATAAAAAATGACAATTTTCGATAAAATTACAAATCAAACATACAAAACTGTAAAATAATGTAAGACTTAGGTGGTATTTAAAATGCGTACTTACTGGTAAAATTACTAATTTACTAGTAACGTATATACACATTCGAAAGGTATTTACCTTCTTACTTAGGTAAGAAAAAAAAACAATACAAACATAGAAATATTAATACTTAAATAATAACAAGACTTAGGTGGTATTTAAAATGCGTACTTACTGGTAAAATTACTAATTTACTAGTAACGTATATACACATTCAAAAGGTATTTACCTTCTTACTTAGGTAAGAAAAAAAAACAATACAAACATAGAAATATTAATACTTAAATAATAACACACAAGAAAAAATAGAAAAAAAGTCTTGATAAAAGTGTTGAAAAAATAATAAACATAATCATTGATGGTCATTATACGTCATGTCCTCTTCGTCGGTTTCTGGTAACTCATCAGGGTGTGTGGATGAGCTCTTCATACTTAGGTACTCATCATGAAACCTCTCTGGAATAATCATTTTTTCGCACAATTTCTTTAAATCTTGAAATTTTGATTCGTTTACCTTCAAATTTCCGTTGTATGTTTTTTTCGGACCAGATTCCATTTGTTGTTCATTTTGTCGAGTCTTCTTTATGCATATTTGATCTTGATCAGAATTTTCGAAATAACCGTATTTTAGAAAAATATTTCCTTTTTCAAATACAACAATGCGGAGTTTATTAAATTTTATTTTGTGTTTATTAGGTATGTAAACTGTACAAAATGATTTCCAGTCGGTAAAATGGTCATGTTTCAAAATATGTACTTCATAGTTATCTGGTCTTGTCCTCGAATTTCTTATGAGTGTTGGCCACTCGGAAGGAGCCCAAACAGTTCTGTGCTTAAGAAATGATTCGATCGTCGCATGAATAGAATCAACGGGCATCATCGTGTGGCCAGGTAACAAAAATGTAAGTTTTATTTCTTTTATGTTGATGGAGCTTTCGAGAAAATATGAAATCATAGCGAGCATTTGTCTGTTCCTATTCTGTCCCGCACAGCTATCACAATAAAGAAGGACTTTTTTATATTTTCCACCCAGATCAACCTCTTTGAGGTACTCAAAAATAATGGAAGATATTTCATTACTTCCTCTTTTTCCGTCAATTTCCCCCCAAAGGTAGCAATGTCCTTTTCTTGTACCGCTTTCATAAATACTTTCATTGTAAAATGAATATTTTCGGCTGTAGTAAAGATTAACACTATCTCCGTGGGGTGTGTTTAAAACTTTTTGGAGGTCAAAACTCAGGCAAAGAGCTTCAGGATCTGTTTGTTGAATCTTTTGGTCATTTAAAAAAAGTTCATATGCCTTATTCTTATCTATCATGTGATTTTTAAACTCTTCAGAGTTGTGTACCTCTAATTGTTTTTCGATGGTAAGATTTTTAATTTTCTCACATAATTGACACTTGTCTTTTTTAGGAAGATGAAATCCTAAATTAAATTTTGTTTTGAAAATATTACGGAAGATTTTTGAATGAACTTTAAGGTGTTCTTTGTCATTCTCGGTTAAATATTTTTCATACATTCCGCATAGGTGTGAAATATTTCTGAATTCTACAGGTAAATATTTTCTTTCAGTTTTATTTCGGCAATAATGAGATTTCACTGCTGGTAAATTTTTAATAAACGTTATAATGGAGTCTATTTTCTGCGGGTCTGTTTTATTTGGTGGAGGTTGACGTCCACGTTGATCTATCCGTGCTATATTATGTACTTTATTTTGTAAGGTATAGCGAAGTAACATTTGTGAAATATTGAGAGTTTTTATGAGAAATTGTTGACACACTTTATGTTTCTTTTCGTGCCAAGAAATATTATACTCGTATGTTGTGTGTCGTTTACTGTGTCCAACAACTCTTTTCCTTTTAATAGGTTTTTCTTTCACACATGTCAGAAGCCAGTTTTTCTGTCTTTCGGTATTAGCCATTCCCCAATAAAAGTTGTGAATATGCATTCTATCTTCTTCAGTGAAATTATTGCTGCAATTGTTTCCACATTTTTTTCCCTGACATGGATTTGGTTGCACAGATTTCCCAACGCCTGTACACTTTTCTGCACGCTTAATTTTCTTTTTAGATTTTTTTTTCTCCTTTCGCATCCCCAATTCACCAACAATATCCGAATCTGAATTTCTTCTTTCCGAATTGCCTTCGCTATCCTCAGAAGATTCATCAGGAATGTTGTCAGGTCTCCAAGAATCTTCAGATAAGGAAAAATCTTCATCATCATCAAAGTTATGTTCTGAGATGGGATCATTTACCGCCACCTCAAAGATTTGGGACTCGCCATCTTCTTCAGACTCTGATGAATAGTCTACAATCCTAATGCGATTAACTGCACCAGGAACTTCTTCTGCTGATTTATTTGCACAAGACATTCCTCTTTTCTATAAAAAAACAACAACAAAAAATGCTAATTATAACAACCCCGTGACATGAAAATTTTATATAATTTTAAAACAAATATAATGTTCACTCGCAGACTTCAATGGTTACTTCCCTAAGGATATTGTATTACACTTATTTATTAAAACATGTTAATAATTAAATAATATATTCCAATAACATTTTTTCAAAAATAAAAAATCCTAAACAGCATAATTAATAGCATAATGCGTACACAATTTCCCTTAATTTGTAGGAAAAATGGATATCTTACCTTTGTTTTATTTAAATCCATTATAAATCGTATTTTATTGCATCAAAAATAATTAGTATGAGCACTCTCCACCACGTCACTTACACAAATGATATCGATATGTGATTGTAATACTGTATAAAGAAACAATCTAGTTGCTGCAGGAATAGAAATTCGACAGGAATATTCTTGCAAAAATTTAAAAGGAACGTCATAACAGTCATAATGCAAGTTAGAACAAATTAGATTTTGCAAATTATCGTAACCGACTTAGATGCCGCTTACGATAAATCAAACGAGTCGCATACGCTAAGTTGGTAGTCAATAAAAATGTAACAAAATCTTACGATAAAATAACATTTCAGTGTTACTTCGTATTATTTTCCTTACTGATTATGGTAGTCGGATACATCGGCGGCGAATATTTTTTAGAGTCGCTTGCGATAAAAATGTCAATTTCGGCAAAAATGTCGTTTACACTAATTGGCCTTTCAGGTGTCGATATATTACATGACAACGTGATCTGTTTGTTCGGCACAAGAAGAAGGGACCACAAGTGATACAGCCAATTGGATATCTTGACCGGAGAACTATGTTTAGACAAAGTAACAATGCTTATGAATTGGCTTTAGGCTGGCTTAAGTGATCACTTTCCATGTCCATAGACAGTGTTTACGAATTCCGCATTCACAGTGTAATAATATTAGGTCCAACAATTAAGAAACTTTTTATGCAAACCATAGAAGCAGCCATTTTGTTGGGATCTCATGTTTAAGATCGGGAATGGATCGAGATCTCTGATCTACACATCTACATGGCGCCCAAACAACAAAGTTCAATACTTTATCAGCTGGCAGTTGAATCAGTCACCAACTAATTATTAATATTTTTATTATTTAACTGGGTTTTGTTCAGTTCAGTTAAACAATAAAAAACTATTTACATTCTAAACACAACTGATATATTTATTATACTTTAGGGCATCTGCGTAACACTTACTCGAGACATAAATTAGTTTTATATGTCCTGATGATGTTACAAATAATTTAGTAATTAATAGCATCATTGATGAGCACACAGACAGTCCTCCCGTCACATGGGAAAATATAATATGTACCTACATACATAAAGTGTCCGTGAGTAGAGTCATTCAGGGAGGAGAAATTATACAGCACACTGGCCATTGACAATTTAGATTTACGAATATGATTTGCATAATTATATAAGTAAATTTGATCTTACGTTACAAAACATTTGATGCAAATTGATAGCAGTTAAGAAACTTGTCAACATACATATAGGTATGTGTTAACTATATTTGTAGGTACATGCATGAGAAACATGATTAAATATGGTAGAAGTCAAAGTAATAGTATCCTCTCTGTCTAACCCCACAAGGGATACGGTCTTAGAGCATAGATAAATAGATTGAAACTTATAGTTCAGTTCCAACTACCTACATTCTACATGCTTTGAATTACATTGTGGTTATCGGGATCCTTGTGTCGTCGTAGTTATTGGCTTGAGCTTTCATCGAGCATGCTGTCACTATCTTCAGGGGAAACTTCAAGCTAGAGCTAAAAACTATGACACGGGTATCCTGATAACCTAACAACATGATAAGATCTGTAAAAACCTGAAGGATTTTTGAATTGTTTGTGTAAATCTTATAAATGTAGCAGGGGCGTACCTTGCATACAACAAATATGCAATACATGCCCTAAAATACACAAATAATCTTAAAAATGATATCACAGTGTGGGTGGTATAGAATATCATTTTAATGATATCACAGTGTGGGTGGTATAGAATATCATTTTAAGATTTTAAATTTATTTCTATACTACTATAATAATGTAGGATATAATTTTTTAAGATCATTTATTTATATTAGGACATAATACGTTGCAGACTCGCTTGTATGGAATGTACTCTGCTGGTATGTATGTGGGTACTTGGTTTAATTTATATACATCAGCAAGTCAGCCATCTGTCTGTCCATGTAAGACATTACACTGGGCTGGCTCACTTGGTGAGATATGTTTGTTACTAGTTAGTTTGTTAGGGAAGGACATACGATTTGATGATGCACTTGAGATAGGCCCTCCTTTCTCGGGAGATGAACCAGTCCATAAGGTAGGCGGCCATGAGAGGAGCTCCGGAGTAGAGGTGGAAGAGACGATGGTAATTCCCCGTAGCCCAGGCACTCCTAACCTGTAGAGCGTACCTGATGCTTTCCACCTGCTTCTGCTCCGCCGACAGACATTTCAGGATTGTGATCAAATCTGAAACATACACACACAATAATACATACATACTTCATATAGAATTTGTGAATATATTGCATTACATGGGTAAAGAGTGTTGGCACTAAAATGGTTAATATTTTTCTTCTTTACATGTTAGAAGTATGATAATATGTAATTATATAATTATGTAGTATGTATGAGATAATAAATACTTCATAGTGATTATGACTTGTAGTTGTGGATGTGCAGTACCTATTTGTTTATTCATTCTTTACTGCACATACATTAGATTACAAATAATTTGATAAACTAGTACCTACATTCATATTAAATACAAGGGTGAGTTTATATAGCAAAGGAATCAACTAACAAAATTATAAAATTAAAGTAACAAAATAATCTTATAACTATAACACAAAACATGTAATGACAATTATAAAGGAGATGATTGTACTGTAGTGTGTACCCTACCCACCTAGAGTATTTTTGGTGAATATGAAGTAAAGTATTCTGTAAGCAGTGAACTCATGAGCACATCCCACTCCCGGCAGCTCTGCGTAGAGCATCTTAAGTTGTGTCTGACACTGGTTGAACTCCTCATGGTCTCCCTTCTCCAGAGCAATGCGAGCGTGTGTCTCATATACCTGCACAGTCAACTCGTCTCTCACTCCCTGAACCTACAAAATTAATCATGAATAATAAAATAAAACTACCGCACTATTCATATTCTGAGTGATCATATAATACATAAATACAAGATTTGTATCTAGCTTGATCTGTGTGAATTGTCTATGAATGTTATGTTCTATAATAAAACATATAAATGTGTATAATAATATAGTAAGCACACACTTATATGCTTTATAATTATGTCGATAAGATTATTTTGATATTGTTATAGATTGATAATTTACATATAACTCTATGACAATATTTATAATACTCACTGTGAGGTCTTGTCTGATGGATTTGAGCTGATCACAGGCATAATGGTAGTCTTGGTTTACCACCCACCTCTCTTTTACATTTTGTAAGGATTTCTTGAGCACTTGTACTGGGCGCACTTCACAAGGCTCTGGAGCCTTGGTAAGTCTGAGAAATGACTTTTCAAGATCAGTGCAAATTCCAACAATATGAAGATCTGTCCAATCCATGTCTCCGGAGGTATCTTCCACAATGCGCTGTGAGAACTGCCTCTCCATCTCCCCCTTACGCTGGCGACCCCACCCTAGCGGCTGTACTACACTAGCTACACTAGCCACACTGTTGAAACGGGCCGCACGCTGCTGTAACTTTTCTGATACAACAACCTCTCCACTGAAAATAGCGTTTGTGCTTCCATTGTTCTGCTTATGTTTCCTTTGAGCTTTGTTATTCTTATTGTTCTTTCTCTGGGGTTTCTTGTTGTAGAATGACAGTCTATCTTGTACTTTGTTGCCACGAGCTTTACTACTGGGGGGAGGTGCCTTGTGAGACTCTCTGGAGGAAGAGCGGGAGGAGGAAGAGGATCGGGAAGAGGACGGAGAGCGCTGAGAGCGGCTGGGTCGGTGGGGGGAGCGGGAGCGTCCACGTTGGTGCTGTGGTTGTTGTTGCTGGTACTGAGACAGAGTACCAACCACCGGTGTGGGCCTCCGCACCACCACATTGTTCCTCTCACTGTGTACACTAGGAATTGGCTCTTTATCCCAATCTTTGATCCACAACTCATCCCGACTGGCAGCAGCTGTAATCCTACCCTTGAGACAGATCTCAATCTGATCTCTGTCAAGATCCGTTTTACACTTCTCATAGCACCGCATTATATACTTGTTAAGACTGTCTGGCCAGGCTCCAGAGGTGTCTTCTAGCATGGGGGGTTTAGGTGGGGGTGGGACTGAAAGTACAGGTGCCGGAGGACATGGGGGAGATGGAGTGGGCAAGAGGGGAGTCGGGCGCGAGATTGTAGGAGGAGGAGGGATCTCCAAGGGAGGTGGCGGTGGTGGTGGGGCACTGGGAGGGGGACACGGTGGTAGAGGGGGTGGGGGCTGGCTGGGAAGGGGGACAGAGCCATCTCCAACAGCATTCTGATTATTTTGAAAATGATTATTTTGATTGTTCCTATTCCTCTTGCGTTTCTTTTTAGCCCCTCCACTATTATTGAGAGGGTTGGCCGGGAAGGAAGGACTCTTCTTGTTGTTGATATTGAATCTAATGGGTGGGCCCTGGTGGGCGAAGGGAGGCGCAGGCCCAGGAGGCAGAGGGGGGAAATTGGAATTAAAGGAATTGTTGTTAGTGTTCCTCTGTCCCTGTTGGTTGTAGTTCGTATTCACATTTGGTGTGTTGTTGATGTTGGATCCACCCATCTGATTATTTTGCATCTGGTTGGCATAGTTGTCCATCTGTGTGTACGGGTTACAGTACTGCTGATACATGCCATATCCATATTGCTGATACATGTTATTGTACATCCAGGGATTCTGTTGCATGCTGTTTTGATTGTGGATGTTCACTTGATTACTGTTTCCCTTTTCAGCCATCGTCATTAGGAATATTTGTTGTGCTACAATTAATACAATACTACACCGTATCCTACACCCTACACCTACCTAATAAACTCCTTTTCTATCAGTAACTGCTGAGCAGTCAAACTAAATATAGAAATGCTCTCTTACCAATCGGTTGTAACCGTAAAGTACTGTATTGTATATTTCGTATACAATTTCTAATTACAATGACTTTTAATATAAAATAAATTACAACGCGTACTTCAAAATTTAGTTTTATCAACTTTACATCGCGACATAACTCACGCCATACGCACACTATTCCCCTACGTTACTTCACCTTTCTTTTTCTTGTCAGATAAAATTACAAAATGGCGTCGTAACTGCGACCCAGGGTTGCCAGATTCTTCGGTGAAAAAAATACCGTACAATTACCGTACACATCGGAAATGTAACGGGTATTTCTACCCTCCCGTCGCTAAATTTTCGAAATGGTATAGGAATTTGGAATATTTCAAAAACTCCTCGGTTTTCTTAATGAATATTTTCTCACATAGTACCTTTTTTTACAATGTAACGGGTATTTGTACCGATGATTGTTTATGTCAATACCGGATACTTGTTAGTTATACGGTAATTTATTTAAATTATTACCGTACGCCGCCGTACGGGGAATAAAATTACCGTACAAATACGGTAATAACCGTACGTCTGGCAACGCTGCTGCGACCAAGCAATGCGAGAAATAGTGTTGCCAGCAAAGAAGATATATGTATGTCTATATTGCCAGCTTGGGTTTTGTGGTAAAAACCAAAATCGTTGCTTATTGTAAAAATAACCAATGGTTCCTCACTTTCATATTACATTAAAAAAAATACGATCATTCGTATTTTTTTTAATGTAATATGAAAGTGAGGATGATGACAATGATTCCGCAATGATGACATTGCGGAAAAACTTATAATTTAATCTTAAGTTGTATATATTTTTGAATTTATTATCGGAAGATATTAATTTTTCATCACTTAATAACTATTAAATTTGAATTTTAAAAGTATCCTTCATTCTGCGCCCCATACAAATTTGACATTGTTCCTTAACACTTTGATAGCTTTTTAAAGCAAAATGTAAAAATTTAAAAACTAGAGTTGATTTCGTTATTTATATATACCTATTACACTTTTTATTACCACCAAAATCAAAAAAAAAACTTAAATATCTGCGTATTCCTGCGTTACGCACAATTGTGCATATTTATAAATACCACATCACGGTACGTGGGTTGCGCGCGCTGTACAGTTGCCACCACGCAAATCAAACCGCTCATTTAAATAATTCGATTTTACGAAAGATATCGGTCCCATAGAGCTGAATTTTCTTGTGCACGCTAACATTACAAAACCGCGTAGTTTTTGCATCTCATCATCTCTTCAACTTCATCAAAACTCGAAATAAATTAATATTCATTATTGTTGATATTGTCTCTTCAAAACTCTAACAAGTCATCATTTTGTGCTACATTCTCGCTTCTATTGCCAAAACACGTGTTAAAAAAAATCGACCCCTTCCGGGAATCACTCTATTGTCTCACAAGTGCCAAAGTGTAGTGATCCGTGTATGTCCAGTAGTGCAACAGAGAAGGATAACAACACCGACTACTCGCAACAACACAGCGGGTGAAAGAGACAAAAATACTGTTTTGTTTACCACGATGCCTATCTCAGATCTTCGTAAGAAGAAGCTTCACTAAAGTACGTCCACCGAGAAGATGCAATTGTCCACGTGAACAATTCTGAGAACGTTTAGTACATCCAGGCAAATTTCAATAAAAGGCCGTTTCTTCTACTCCGTATTTTTTAAATAGCTTTTAAATGACTGTACCCTTTTTATAAAGTCACTAACGATCACGCGGCTATAATTAAAAGTTTGCTTTTGAAACCTTATAAAAGGTATTTTCATTGCAATTGTGTAAATTATCTTTCCATGTATATTGAAATTACCCTTTCTACTTTTCGTTAAAAAAATATTTACCAACAGATTCAAATACATTGCTTAAACGAAATACATTATATGAAATAGCGGCTACACGGAAAAATCACCTCAATTTATATTGTACATTAGAGATATTTTTTTGTACTTCTTTTCGAACAGATATGTTTTTATTATTTGACAGTGAATATTAGACACTAGCCGTGTAACCCCATAGAGGTAATTTGGGCGCAAATCAAAAATTAGGCTTCGGCGAAGAATAAAACTTCTTGAGGTTAAAATTTTTTTCGAGAATGCGATTCGCAATGTGACAAGTGGAAAATTGGAGCAATTGTTTAAAACACGTGATTAAAGTAGAAAAAATATTTTGGATGTCAGATGGAATGATGGATGATGCTTTCGACCAATTCGTGATAAATGTTGGAAACACGTCCGATTCCTCATCTCTCTGATTAATTGTTTCTTTTTTTTAATTTAGCTGAAATTTTTTTATAAATCTTTTTGTGCTAAATTCCGACATACAGTAATTCCTCAAATTTCTTTTATAAATTAAGATATATGCACTTACAAAGTAAATATATGTTATATGAAAGTAAATATATGTTATATGAAAGTAAATATATGTTATATGAAAACTGGGCCGATTTAGTCTATAAAATTTGTTATTTTTACTTTAGTTCTATTAATTATTCTATGTTATCACATTTATAATGTTTGTTCGTTTTGCTATAATTATTTTTGTGTTGACACTTTGTTAAGGTGTTTAATTAATTATTCTATGTTATCGTATTAATAATGTTTTTTCTTTTGCTATAAGTATATATATATTATGTCACGTTGACATGTAAAATGTTTTAATCAATAATTTTATTATCTTTCTAAAATTTTGTTCCATGCATTACTTAAATAACACTTATTCCAATCAGTTACCTGAGTCTGCCCAAAAATAAGCTTCAAAAAATTTAAAATGAAATAATCAAATCATTTAGTAAAATAAGATTTTTTTGTATAGGTACCTATGTATAATCATAAAATTTCGATAAACGGTCCCTCATGTTTCAATTTGTAATAAATATTTTTTTTAATTCAATAATTTTGTATAATCCAAAGGGTTGTGTATTGACACAGAAAATACATTATAATAAATTACCTATATTGAAAAAAAACACACTGTTAAATTTTCACATATAAAAAATCTGAAGCGTTTTCGTCGAGTTATCTCGACATTATTGAGAGCACTACAATAAAGATAATCTTAAAACAGTATGTTTTTTTAATATTACAAAATTACAATATTTTTATTATGCACACTGGTCAATTTCTATCCAGTATCTATTCTGCGAGCGGCCCATCTGATCACGTGAACATCACGCATTTCTAATGTTATTGTCGAGTGCATGGATAGAAAGACTGAAGTGTATGTGTCCAACGTTTTCTTTGATGTCAACCAAAGTGGAACGCTCGAAAAGAAGGATTTCGAGTCGGCTATTGAGAAAATCTGCACTCTTCGTGGATGGCCCCAGAGTCATCCCAAGAACGTAGAGACGTACGACACCATGACCGAGATATGGGATGGCTGGAGGCAGAGAACTGATGCCAATAAAGATGGAGAGTCCTCTGCAGTGGCAGCAGCGTTACATGAACTTCATGTTTGACCTAGAAGATGCTTCCAACTTAACTAAAAAGCCACGGCGCTTTTGAGATGGTCACGGACCATTAAACAGCGCCGAATACAAATTATCTTTTTATTATTATCTCATATCTCATTTATTTAACAAAACAATATTAGATTCTACATTTTGAACACAATATAAGATTAACAATAAAATTTAAATATAACATTAAATAACAAAAACCATAAAATATTAAAATAAATTTAGGTATATTCAAATGTAGAACCCCAACATTATTCGAGTTGATTCTTCCATGATGTTCTATGAAATAGTACAATCATGGGAGATCACTTACAGAGCTACAGGGACAAAAACCTTCTTACTATCCTGGTGGACGATAGAAGTACGGCCTTCTGCATGCTGTATTTGAGCCTGTCATCTACTCCCAGTTTTCTGAGACTGCTTGACAGACTCTTAGGTATTAAACCATTCACAGACAACACTATAGGCACGATGATTGTGGTAGGTGTTCTCCACATATCTTTGATTTCGTGAGCAAGATCAAGATATTTTATTATCTTATCTTGCTCAGCTTTATTTAAATTTTCATCGTGCGGTATATTGATGTCTATGATGTATGTTTTACGGCATCTGCGATCATCCAATACAATATCTGGTCGATTAGCTAGAATAGTTCGATCAGTTTGAATTGGTCGATCCCAGTAGAGTTTAGTGTCATTGTTTTCAAGTACCGATACTGGACAATAATTATAGTATGGTAATTTTGATTCCTGTTCAACTAATTTAAATTTCAAAGCTAAATTTTGATGTAATATTTTTGCTACTTGATCATGTCTTTTCAAATAGTCTGTTCCGGAAAGAAGAGAACATCCAGACAAAATATGTCTTAATGTCTCTCCCTCCCGATAACAGGCTCTGCATCTATCCGAAATATTTTGTTTCATTATAAATTTAGAATAATTGTTTGTGACTATTACTTGGTCTTGAATGGCACAAACAAATCCTTCGGTTTCGCCAAAAAGATCTCCAAATCTCAACCAATGGACCGAATCCACAGTATCAACATTCTGAGATGTTAACACTTCATAGAATCGACCATGGAGAGACTTGGATTTCCATATGTCCATTCTATCATCATTATTCAATATCGGTAGTGAGACACTTGAGTAACCCTGATCACAAGATATTATATCATCATACCCATCTTTGTTCCTAGAATTTTGAAAAAAGTTTTTAAAGATTTCCTTGGGAGGTAGAGTCTCATTATAGATGATCTTGGATGATGTATACGATACCTTGTCATCATCAACTTTCTGTTGATGACATCCAGCTCCGTCTGGTTCCATTTGAGTACCCCAAATGTATACAATAATAAAGAAATAGCCCATGTATTAACTGCCCTAATTTTATTGTGTCCCGAAAGATATGTATTTAAAACTTTTTTGCATCTAATAAATAATTTTTTCTTAATATAATTTTTTAATACTTTATGATCTAAACATAACAATTCATTAAGGCCCAAATATTTATAATGTTCATCTAAATTTATCATTCTAATATTTATTACATCTCTTTCAATATTTGGTGTTTGTGTAATTTTTCCTTTATTTACATTTAAAATTGCACATTTATCAAGACCAAATTCCATTTTAATCGTTTCAGTGAAAAATGTTGTTACTGACAGTAATCTATTTAAATTAGTATGATTTGGTGCATATAATTTAATGTCATCCATATAAAACAAATGAGAAATTTTGCTTCCACCTCTCTTTAACTGAAATCCAATATTTGTATTTTTCAAAGTGTACTTAATGAGTTTAGTGCAAAACAAAACCAGAACGGACTCAGACTGTCACTCTGATAAATTCCACGATTTATGTCTATCGAATCACAAACGTACCCTCCCGATGGCATTGTTACATTAATTTTTGTTTTCCAATTTGTCATACTATTTTTTAAGAAATTTATAATTTTTATTTCAATTTTGTAGATTTCTAATACCTTGATAAGCCACGAATGAGGAATCAAAAGCTTTTTTATAATGTATCCATGCCATCGAAATGTTACGCTTGTTATGTCTCACTTGTTCACATATGACACTATTAATCAGAAGCAGTTCTTTGGTGCCACGAGATCCTCTCGCACAACCATTTTGTCTGACCGATAAAATGTTATTTTGATTGATGAACAATTTAATTTTATTTGACAAAATGGATGTGAAAAGTTTATAATTAGTTGGTAAACATGTTATCGGTCGAAAATCTTCTGGAAGTGTTGCGTTATTTTTTTTAGGGATCATATACGTGACACCAGTTGTAAAGAAACTAGAAAGTACACAATCCTCTAATGCAGTTTGAAATTGATTTGCCAAAACATTGTGTAAATTTGTAAATCTTTTGAGCCAAAAAGTTAGGTTAGGTTAGGTTAGGTTAGGTTAGGTTAGGTTAGGTTGTTTTTTTTTTTTTTTTTGCTCTTTATTATCTATCCTGCTTAATTATGCAAGATCTTATCACATTACATTCTTTATATTCATTAACTTATTTTAGTATAACATTTGTCTAACCCATTTGTTAAATATACAATCGAGCTATTGAGTCGTCATTTTCTTTCCATCTTTCTCTTTAGTCATCCATCTTAATTTGATTACAATATACATCTAAATTTAATATCTATCGACTATGCTTACTTATTTATTCTAGTATACAACTCATTTTTTCCTTTTGCTAATTAATCAAATTTCTATCCCTTGATTCTGTTAAATTACAATACTAGGTACACTCAATAGTATTATACAATAATAATACAAAACTTCCATTATACAAATAATAATAATAATGCCAAGTATTTTTATTCTGCTTATTTACATGAATTCATTGTGTGATTTGATTTTAAGCATCTTATTTATTCTTATATCTAATTCCATACTTTATACATTGTTTGTTACTTCAACCATTCTCTCTCTTTCATCCTCTTCATTCATCCTTCTCATTTTAATTACACTCGTTCTCAAAAATTCTGCAAACACTTTCCACGCCACTTTGTTGGTCGTAATTTGTTTCAAGTTGTTAAATTCTACGTCATTCATTTCACACATTTTGCTTATGTTATATCTCTCCCTTTCCACCACTGGGCAGTTGTATATCACATGGAATATGTCTTGCACCGATTCGCCGTCACATGGGCAGTACGGTTCCTCTCTTTTCTTAAATCTGTGTAGATATTGCCTGAACGCCCCGTGCCCCGTGACGGCCTGGGTCAGCTCATACGACACTCCAGCCTCCCCAATCGCTCGGACCGCATCTCCAGTGCTTGCAAAAAACTTTCTTGTGACCTCTCCGGTCTCGGAGCTTTGGTATCTATTGTTCCACTCCTCCAGAGTTTTTTCGTGAATTAATCTCTTCGCGAAGCTGATGGGAAGACAGTCATACGCTGGGGCTACTTTTCTCTTGGTCGCCAGCTTTGCGAGCTCATCCGCTCTCTCGTTTCCCGGATTGTCATTATGTGCCTTTACCCAGTGAAATGCGACTTTATGTTTACCATCCTTCTCCAAAGTTTCCAATACTTTACGGATGTCGCTTACTAATGGATTCACGGATCCTGGATTTTTCATTGCCTGTAAGCCCGAAAAGCTGTCACTCAGGACTCTTATGAACGACTGAGTTTTTACATTACGCTTGATCCATTCCAGCGACTCCCGCACAGCCACCAGTTCGGCCTGAAACACCGAGCACTCGTCTGCCAACTTTATCATCCTCGAAGTGATCTCTATCTCGTTCCTATACACCACGAAGGCCGCCCCCACCCGTTCTTCCAGCTTGCTGCCGTCTGTATAGATGTCATAGTCCGTTTCCAGCTCCTCGTTTTCCTGAGTATGAATTTCTATTTCTCTGCGTCGAGCCGGATGATTAAGGCACCTGATGCTGACCTTGGTTTGGAACCCTCTGTCCTGAGGAATACCTTCTAAGACTCCAGTCGATTTGACAACGTATGCTTCTCGCTTCTCCCGAATTATTAGATCCAGCGGTTTTATTCCGGCAATAGCTAGCACTGCCGAAGTTGATATGGTCCTATATCCTTTGGCTATCTGGATCGCAATGAGCCGTTGTACTCCAATCAACTTTTGGCTGTTTGCTTTGCTCTTGGCTCCCTCAAACCACACTGGCGCACCGAACGTACATACTGGTACAAAAATATAGTTGTATAGTATCTTGACCACCTCTGGCGCCAATCCCCAGGTGGCCTTGGTTGCGCTTATGAGTTTTTTATGTATTTTTAGCGCCTTACTGCATGCGTGTTCCACCTGGGCGCCCCATGTCAACCCACTATCCATTATTATCCCCAGGATTTTTATATTTGGTTTAATTTCAAGCTCAGTACCTTTCATTTTGATTTTTGGTCTTTCATACCTCAGCCTTCTGGTGACTATCATTACATTAGTCTTTTCGGGTGCGAATTGCAATTTGACCCTGTCCCCCCAGTCTGATATAGCATTTAGCAGAGATTCACATCTCCTCTCGAGGCTTTCGCTGCTCTTGTCAGAGATTGCTATGAGGAGATCGTCAGCGTATGCATGACAGTACACATTCTGGTTCAACGAATACTCCAACACTTCATCTATGATTATATTCCATAGAATTGGTCCCAACACCGACCCCTGTATGCATCCTTTGGTTACCATTTTCCTATACTTTTTTCCAGCATGACATAGCGATATATTTCTATTTTCCATATAGCTTTTAAGAGTGTAAAACAGGTTCTTCGGGATCGACTTCGCCCTGATGTTACTCAAGATTTGCGGCCACCAGGCGTTATCAAAGGCACCTCTTATATCCAGTGACACCACAGCAACAATTTCCTTTGAATTTCTTTTATCTCTGATGTAATCCGTCGCAGCCACCAGCGCATCCTCCACACTCCGCTGGGGAAGGAAGCCGAACTGTTTCTCGGAGATTCTGCCCTTTGTTGTCAGGAACCATGTAATTCTATGACTTAGTACTTTTTCAAATATTTTACCCAGAACCGGTAATAGGCCAATGGGTCTATATGATCTGATATCTAAATAGTCTTCTTTACCCGGTTTAGGTATGATGATTGTTTGTGCTGATTTCCAGCTGACAGGGAAATGTCCTATCTCTAGACATCTATTTAGGAGAGCAACATAGACCTCCACATCAGCCAGTATGGCGTTCAGACAAATGTCCGCCGTTAAGTGGTCCTCTCCGGGAGCTTTATCGTGGCTCATTTTCTCTGCAATGTTGATTACCTCAGTCGTCGTTATTTCCGGATCCACATCGTCAACACTGTATTCGGAATTCCACGCATGTCTTATTTCTTTTTGTGTATCATTTTCATCATCCTCGCAATCATCCGGATAAAAAGTCTGCAGAAATTTCTTGGCACTGTCCTCAGCGGAATCGCATCTCCTACCTTCACTCTTCACTATTGACGGTACCTGAGTTTTTTTTGTTCTTGATAATACTTTATTTATTCCGTTCCATACAGTATCCTTGGTTTGTTCTTGACAAAACTCTTTCCAGCTTGCTATTTTTGATTGATTTAGTTCTTCCGCGAATTTCTTCTTGTCATTTATGTAAATTTCGAGCACTGCCAATCTTCTCCTCCCTGTAGCATTTGATAACCTGCGCTATATTTTCTTGAGATCTCCTGACTTATTTTCGAGGTCACTGTTCCACCACGGCGGTTTCTTTTTTCTGTTTTTGCGAATTATTTGCTGGCATTCTTTATCACATGTATCTTGAACTGTTTTTGTATACAAATTTACAATGTCGTTAATCTCGTCCGCACTCGAGTTCTCTATCTTACTCACATTTATGTTGTTTTCGATTAAGGTCCGCTTCACTGTTTCTTGAAAGTTCTTCCAATTCGTGTTTTTGGTGTAATATTTCCTCGTACTGTGCTGGTCTGTGCGCGTTGTGTGTTCCCTCAGAGAAAATGATATGGCGTTATGGTCCGACAGAGTTATAATCTCCTCGTCTACTTGCCAGTCCTGAATTTTTGTTGTTATGTCTTTCGTGCAAATCGTAAGATCTAATATGCTTTCCACCGCTTTACCCCACCTTACTGCTCTGAATGTGGGAGTACTTCCAGAATTCAGCACGCATAGATCCTTTTCTGCGAAAAATTCTGCCAGAGACCTTCCTCTATTGTCTTGTTTTTTACTTCCCCATAACGGTTGCTTGGCGTTGAAGTCCCCTCCTAATATCGTTCTCTGGCATCTAGACTCAGACAGAAGTCTCTCCAACATGATTAAACCTTCCTCCATATCCGTGGATGGTTCCACGTACATGGAAGCGACCGTCAATTGCATACCATTATCCAGTTTGATGTTTGTAGACACTAGATTTGCTCCATTCTTATTCTTTGTAATACTTGTTATCAGTTTGTCATTGAAAATGAAAATAACAGCCTTGTTCGGATCCTCACAACTACACCCTTCCTCCCTCTGCACATTTATAACGCCACCGTAGGTCTTGCATCTTCCAATAGTCCCAACATAAGGCTCCTGAACCAATGCCACATCGAAATCCCGTCTCCTTCCAAGAAGGATCATTTCCTCTGTTGCCGCAAGACCTCTCTGCAGGTTACACTGTATTATTTTAATTCCTTTAAATTTTTTACCATCGTTTCCACTTCCATTCGTGCTCCCATCAATTACCCGGCAGTCGCCCTTAGCAATACTGGGTCATTCCACGAATTCTGCCATCCATAAGCTGCCAGAACGGGCATTCCCTGCTTGTTGCGAAGTGGTTTCCCATTTCGCAATTTGCACATTTTGGTATCTCTCCTTCTTTTCCTTTTTTGAGACACTCCTGGTAAGTATGCTCACCCCTGCAGAAGTTGCAGACCTTTTTGTCGTTACAATGCTTCTGCGAGTGCCCAAACTTAAGGCATCTGTAGCACTGGAGGAGGGGGCTTTCGTCCTCTACTGTGATTCTCTGGAATCCAATGTTAACCTTGCCAGCCCCAGTCAAGACTCTCCATGTGGTTGGGCTGACCTGACATACCACGTTGTCCAGAAGGGAGTTGCGGTGTCTTTTCCTGTATTTAATCTTAATTTGTTCTTCACAGGTTATATGTTTGTTTTGCTTCCTCAGAGCTTCATTGATATCCTCCTCTCGAACACCCTTGATTAGACCTCTGAAGACAACATAGGGTCTTTTTTTCTCCAACATTACTACCTTAAGCCCATGTTCAGGCGCGGAGCTATTCAATTCTGCTCCAATTTTCATTCTTTCAGCCTCCGTGCAGCAGCTCACGACCACCTTTTGATTACCGACCTTTCTGAGCCCGGCAATGCCCACACCCAGTTTTTTGACGTTGAGGTTCCTTTTTAATATTGCCTCGACATCATGTGAGGTCTTCACCGGGTCGCTAGATGCCACCACCAACGAATGCCTTGGCTCCACCCCCAATGCAGCCGCATAGCTCCTTTTCGTAACCCCAGGTGATCCCTCGCTGGTCTTCTTCAGCACCCGTATCATAGTTTCTTCCATTTTTCTCTCCAGATTCATTTCCCCCCCCACTGTCTCAAGCCTCCCGCCACTCATCTCTGTCACGATCTTGCAGGTAACCGCCATCATCTCTTCCATTTTCTTGCAGGACTGGTTCACTCTCTCGCTCAAAGCGGCCTCCTCCCCCCCATGTGCACCGCTGACCGAGCTCCGTTCCCTGCCCACTAAAGCGCACAGGTCCTTCAGGATCTTAGTTATGCCCTCTTTAATCTCCTTCTTCAGATTGCCTGAGGCGCTCAACAGTGTAAGTCCCTTATTAACTAATGCCTGTGCGATGGCATGAGGGTTATCCTCAGCGCTTGCCCGTCTGGACGCGACCGCGTGCGGCGACACATCCCTGGATCCAGGAGCAGAGACCGAAATCCCCATCACATTCCTAGATGGAGGCTTAATTCGGGATACAGATGCAGTCGGGGACGCCCCATCCAAGCCAGAAACCGCGCCAGACACATCAACCCCCAAAACTGCTGATACTCTCGGTTTCGACATTTTGTTGGACTTTTTTCCACTTGCAGTTAAGCAAACACTACCAGAACCTTCCCAAGTCTATATTAGCAAAATTCAATGATGTTTTTCGAATTCCTCGGAAAAGAGTTCAACGCATGGGTTTTTTCAGTGTTGCTCCTAGTTTTTATGCAACCTCTATATCGTGCCCAGGAAAAACCCCTTGACAGGTTTTTCCAGATTTTCCGGAATTTTCCGGAATTTTCCGAGCTTTTCCGAGATTCTAGATGTCTTTGAACTTTTCCGAGATTTTCCAAAATATTCCTCCTTCACTGTGTACCGTCCAAAACAAATTTTAAATGTTCACAAAAAAAATAAACACTTCACGAAACAAATTCACTGTTCAGCAGCACACGACCGCACTCGACGACATCCACAGCAGAATGGCGCTTACGACTTTTTTGCAATTGACCAACGCAGGTTCAGACTAATATTTAATTCCACCGGTGACGATCACTACGCGACTGGGTTAGGTTAGGTTAGGTTAGGTTTTTTTTTTTTTTTGCTCTTTATTGTCTATCCTGCTTAATTATGCAAGATCTTATAACATTACGTTCTTTATATTCATTAACTTATTTTAGTATAACATTTGTCTAACCCATTTGTTAAATATACAATCGAGCTATTGAGTCGTCATTCTCTTTCCATCTTTCTCTTTAGTCATCCATCTTAATTTGATTACAACATCTGAATTTAATATCTATCGACTATGCTTACTTATTTATTCTAGTATACACTCATTTTTTCCTTTTGCTAATTAATCAAATTTCTATCCCTTGATTCTGTTAAATTACAATACTAGGTACAATCAATAGTATTATACAATAATAATACAAAACTTCCATTATACAAATAATAATAATCATGCTAAGTATTTTTATTCTGCTTATTTACATGAATACATTGTGTGATTTGATTTTAAGCATCTTATTTACTCTTATATCTAATTCCATACTTTATACATTGTTTGTTACTTCAACCATTCTCTCTCTTTCATCCTCTTCATTCATCCTTCTCATTTTAATTACACTCGTTCTCAAAAATTCTGCAAACACTTTCCACGCCACTTTGTTGGTCGTAATTTGTTTCAAGTTGTTAAATTCTACGTCATTCATTTCACACATTTTGCTTATGTTATATCTCTCCCTTTCCACCACTGGGCAGTTGTATATCATAATTGGAATATGTCTTGCACCGATTCGCCGTCACATGGGCAGTACGGTTCCTCTCTTTTCTTAAATCTGTGTAGATATTGACTGAACGCCCCGTGCCCCGTGACGGCCTGGGTCAGCTCATACGACACTCCAGCCTCCCCAATCGCTCGGACCGCATCTCCAGTGCTTGCAAAAAACTTTCTTGTGACCTCTCCGGTCTCGGAGCTTTGGTATCTATTGTTCCACTCCTCCAGAGTTTTTTCGTGAATTAATCTCTTCGCGAAGCTGATGGGAAGACAGTCATACGCTGGGGCTACTTTTCTCTTGGTCGCCAGCTTTGCGAGCTCATCCGCTCTCTCGTTTCCCGGATTGTCATTATGTGCCTTTACCCAGTGAAATGCGACTTTATGTTTACCATCCTTCTCCAAAGTTTCCAATACTTTACGGATGTCGCTTACTAATGGATTCACGGATCCTGGATTTTTCATTGCCTGTAAGCCCGAAAAGCTGTCACTCAGGACTCTTATGAACGACTGAGTTTTTACATTACGCTTGATCCATTCCAGCGACTCCCGCACAGCCACCAGTTCGGCCTGAAACACCGAGCACTCGTCTGCCAACTTTATCATCCTCGAAGTGATCTCTATCTCGTTCCTATACACCACGAAGGCCGCCCCCACCCGTTCTTCCAGCTTGCTGCCGTCTGTATAGATGTCATAGTCCGTTTCCAGCTCCTCGTTTTCCTGAGTATGAATTTCTATTTCTCTGCGTCGAGCCGGATGATTAAGGCACCTGATGCTGACCTTGGTTTGGAACCTTCTGTCCTGAGGAATACCTTCTAAGACTCCAGTCGATTTGACAACGTATGCTTCTCGCTTCTCCCGAATTATTAGATCCAGCGGTTTTATTCCGGCAATAGCTAGCACTGCCGAAGTTGATATGGTCCTATATCCTTTGGCTATCTGGATCGCAATGAGCCGTTGTACTCCAATCAACTTTTGGCTGTTTGCTTTGCTCTTGGCTCCCTCAAACCACACTGGCGCACCGAACGTACATACTGGTACAAAAATATAGTTGTATAGTATCTTGACCACCTCTGGCGCCAATCCCCAGGTGGCCTTGGTTGCGCTTATGAGTTTTTTATGTATTTTTAGCGCCTTACTGCATGCGTGTTCCACCTGGGCGCCCCATGTCAACCCACTATCCATTATTATCCCCAGGATTTTTATATTTGGTTTAATTTCAAGCTCAGTACCTTTCATTTTGATTTTTGGTCTTTCATACCTCAGCCTTCTGGTGACTATCATTACATTAGTCTTTTCGGGTGCGAATTGCAATTTGACCCTGTCCCCCCAGTCTGATATAGCATTTAGCAGAGATTCACATCTCCTCTCGAGGCTTTCGCTGCTCTTGTCAGAGATTGCTATGAGGAGATCGTCAGCGTATGCATGACAGTACACATTCTGGTTCAACGAATACTCCAACACTTCATCTATGATTATATTCCATAGAATTGGTCCCAACACCGACCCCTGTATGCATCCTTTGGTTACCATTTTCCTATACTTTTTTCCAGCATGACATAGCGATATATTTCTATTTTCCATATAGCTTTTAAGAGTGTAAAACAGGTTCTTCGGGATCGACTTCGCCCTGATGTTATTATCGTTCTCTGGCATCTAGACTCAGACAGAAGTCTCTCCAACATGATTAAACCTTCCTCCATATCCGTGGATGGTTCCACGTACATGGAAGCGACCGTCAATTGCATACCATTTTCCAGTTTAATGTTTGTAGACACTAGATTTGCTCCATTCTTATTCTTTGTAATACTTGTTATCAGTTTGTCATTGAAAATAAAAATAACAGCCTTGTTCGGATCCTCACAACTACACCCTTCCTCCCTCTGCACATTTATAACGCCACCGTAGGTCTTGCATCTTCCAATAGTCCCAACATAAGGCTCCTGAACCAATGCCACATCGAAATCCCGTCTCCTTCCAAGAAGGATCATTTCCTCTGTTGCCGCAAGACCTCTCTGCAGGTTACACTGTATTATTTTAATTCCTTTAAATTTTTTTACCATCGTTTCCACTTCCATTCGTGAACTCCTCTGTGGCCTCTCTTCCTCTCTGCAAATTACACTGCATCACAACTATACGATCTTTCTTATCCATATTGAATGCTTCGTTTGATGGTCTCTTCCATAATCTTTCTCACCGAGCACTCGCTACTGGTACCGTAATGCTCCGTCGCCTCCTTCCTTCTTTCTGTACAATTCGCACATCTGGGCCTCACATTCTCTTCAATCTTCTTCGGGCAGTCCTTATACATATGCGGACCAGTGCACAGATTACACCTAGCCTCGTCACTGCAGCTTTTTTGCAGGTGGCCGAATCTCAGACATTTGTAGCACTGCATTGTCGGGACAAAATCGGAGACAACAATCCTCTGAAATCCTATATTGACTTTTTGCGCTTTCATCAAGATATTCCATGTCTCTGGAGCAACCTGACACACCAGATCTGCCATAAGGGTGTTTCTGCATTTCCTTTGGAACTTAATTTTAATAACTTCTTTAATCTGCATTCCATCGTTTTGAGTTTTAATAGACTCGTTCAAGTCTTCCTCTTTTATATCCTTAGCCAGTCCCTTGAATATAACATAAGGGTTTCTTCTTTGAGCTACCCTTATTTGAAGTTCTTTGTTGTTTTTTAATGCTTCCTGAACCTTTGTCCCATCCTGGAGCGTTGAACAGCTGAGAATTACTCTCTGTCCAGATATTGGCTTCACCTGTGTTATGCCAACTCCCAAGCTTTGAACATTAAGACTTCTCTTAACCATTCCCACCACATCTTCAGATTTTTTAGTGGGGTCCATAGAGGCAACCACCAGTGAATGCCTTGGTTCCGTCCTCACCACAGAAGCATACGAGCTCACAGGATTTCTCTCGATGACATTTCGTTCATGCAGTACTTTCTGCAACTTTTCCTCTAGCCTTGATTCCATCGCTCTGACAGCATCCTCCGTATTCTGCTTTACTTTCTCGATTATGATGTTCTGATCTTCCTTGTCTATTTTTCGCTCGACACTCGCGACCCGCCGCACCCGATGATTGACCTCGCTGCCCTGGTCCTGCACAAGTCTTCTGAACTTTTTAATGACATCCTCGATTCCTTCCTTTATATCTCTCCTAAGATTTCCCGATGACTTCAATAACTCCAGAGCAGATTTGTACAAAGCGGCTGCTTCCCCATTGAAGTCTCTCGCAGCATGTTCCTGCCCACTCCGATTGTCTTCAGCAGGATTACCATCACAGTCCGTCACCATCTCCGCGACCGCTCTAGATTTCTTGCTCGGTGATGTTTCCATTAAATTTTGCGCGGAGCTGGACAGGCGGTTTCTCCTATTTTCAGATGAGTGGAGTCCTTTCTCTGCATTTCTTACTCAATTTCGATGTCAGAAACAAAAAGAACAAACAAAATGAGCGCTTCAATGCTTAACTCTGAACTATTATGTAAAAGAGTGATATTCACAAAAGTGTTTTCAATTTTGTATGAAAAGAGTTCAACGAGTGGGTTTTTTCCCAATTACTCCTTAACTCATGCAACCACTGTGACACGTTGAGTCAATTAGAATTACTCCTTAAATCATGCAACCACTGTGACACGTTGAGTCAATTAGACATCAACGATCGGTCCAGCACGTACTCCTGAAAATCCTGAAAACCCTGAAAAAGAATTTTTCCGGGTTTTTCCTCGATTTTTCCGAGCTTTTCCGACTTTCTACGTGTCCAAGAAGTTTTCAGTTTTTCACAATTTTCAGGAAATTTTTCCTCCTTCACTGTGTGCACTCAAATGTTTATTAAAATGTTCACAATTAACAAACAAACACTGAGAGAGATCTCCGGCTCCACACAACCACTCTCCACGACGATCAGCGATACAATGGCGCTTACGACCTTTTTGATATAAACTCGCGCGGATTTATTAAATAATTTAATTCCAGCGGTGCCGGCTTCTTTGCCGGGGAGACGTCTTCACTCCGCGACGAACACTACGCGACTGGTTAGGTTAGGTTAGGTTAGGTTAGGTTAGGTTAGGTTAGGTTAGGTTAGGTTAGGTTAGGTTAGGTTAGGTTAGGTTAGGTTAGGTTAGGTTAGGTTAGGTTAGGTTAGGTTAGGTTAGGTTAGGTTAGGTTAGGTTAGGTTAGGTTAGGTTAGGTTAGGTTAGGTTAGGTTAGGTTAGGTTAGGTTAGGTTAGGTTAGGTTAGGTTAGGTTAGGTTAGGTTAGGTTAGGTTAGGTTAGGTTAGGTTAGGTTAGGTTAGGTTAGGTTAGGTTAGGTTAGGTTAGGTTAGGTTAGGTTAGGTTAGGTTAGGTTAGGTTAGGTTAGGTTAGGTTAGGTTAGGTTAGGTTAGGTTAGGTTAGGTTAGGTTAGGTTAGGTTAGGTTAGGTTAGGTTAGGTTAGGTTAGGTTAGGTTAGGTTAGGTTAGGTTAGGTTAGGTTAGGTTAGGTTAGGTTAGGTTAGGTTAGGTTAGGTTAGGTTAGGTTAGGTTAGGTTAGGTTAGGTTAGGTTAGGTTAGGTTAGGTTAGGTTAGGTTAGGTTAGGTTAGGTTAGGTTAGGTTAGGTTAGGTTAGGTTAGGTTAGGTTAGGTTAGGTTAGGTTAGGTTAGGTTAGGTTAGGTTAGGTTAGGTTAGGTTAGGTTAGGTTAGGTTAGGTTAGGTTAGGTTAGGTTAGGTTAGGTTAGGTTAGGTTAGGTTAGGTTAGGTTAGGTTAGGTTAGGTTAGGTTAGGTTAGGTTAGGTTAGGTTAGGTTAGGTTAGGTTAGGTTAGGTTAGGTTAGGTTAGGTTAGGTTAGGTTAGGTTAGGTTAGGTTAGGTTAGGTTAGGTTAGGTTAGGTTAGGTTAGGTTAGGTTAGGTTAGGTTAGGTTAGGTTAGGTTAGGTTAGGTTAGGTTAGGTTAGGTTAGGTTAGGTTAGGTTAGGTTAGGTTAGGTTAGGTTAGGTTAGGTTAGGTTAGGTTAGGTTAGGTTAGGTTAGGTTAGGTTAGGTTAGGTTAGGTTAGGTTAGGTTAGGTTAGGTTAGGTTAGGTTAGGTTAGGTTAGGTTAGGTTAGGTTAGGTTAGGTTAGGTTAGGTTAGGTTAGGTTAGGTTAGGTTAGGTTAGGTTAGGTTAGGTTAGGTTAGGTTAGGTTAGGTTAGGTTAGGTTAGGTTAGGTTAGGTTAGGTTAGGTTAGGTTAGGTTAGGTTAGGTTAGGTTAGGTTAGGTTAGGTTAGGTTAGGTTAGGTTAGGTTAGGTTAGGTTAGGTTAGGTTAGGTTAGGTTAGGTTAGGTTAGGTTAGGTTAGGTTAGGTTAGGTTAGGTTAGGTTAGGTTAGGTTAGGTTAGGTTAGGTTAGGTTAGGTTAGGTTAGGTTAGGTTAGGTTAGGTTAGGTTAGGTTAGGTTAGGTTAGGTTAGGTTAGGTTAGGTTAGGTTAGGTTAGGTTAGGTTAGGTTAGGTTAGGTTAGGTTAGGTTAGGTTAGGTTAGGTTAGGTTAGGTTAGGTTAGGTTAGGTTAGGTTAGGTTAGGTTAGGTTAGGTTAGGTTAGGTTAGGTTAGGTTAGGTTAGGTTAGGTTAGGTTAGGTTAGGTTAGGTTAGGTTAGGTTAGGTTAGGTTAGGTTAGGTTAGGTTAGGTTAGGTTAGGTTAGGTTAGGTTAGGTTAGGTTAGGTTAGGTTAGGTTAGGTTAGGTTAGGTTAGGTTAGGTTAGGTTAGGTTAGGTTAGGTTAGGTTAGGTTAGGTTAGGTTAGGTTAGGTTAGGTTAGGTTAGGTTAGGTTAGGTTAGGTTAGGTTAGGTTAGGTTAGGTTAGGTTAGGTTAGGTTAGGTTAGGTTAGGTTAGGTTAGGTTAGGTTAGGTTAGGTTAGGTTAGGTTAGGTTAGGTTAGGTTAGGTTAGGTTAGGTTAGGTTAGGTTAGGTTAGGTTAGGTTAGGTTAGGTTAGGTTAGGTTAGGTTAGGTTAGGTTAGGTTAGGTTAGGTTAGGTTAGGTTAGGTTAGGTTAGGTTAGGTTAGGTTAGGTTAGGTTAGGTTAGGTTAGGTTAGGTTAGGTTAGGTTAGGTTAGGTTAGGTTAGGTTAGGTTAGGTTAGGTTAGGTTAGGTTAGGTTAGGTTAGGTTAGGTTAGGTTAGGTTAGGTTAGGTTAGGTTAGGTTAGGTTAGGTTAGGTTAGGTTAGGTTAGGTTAGGTTAGGTTAGGTTAGGTTAGGTTAGGTTAGGTTAGGTTAGGTTAGGTTAGGTTAGGTTAGGTTAGGTTAGGTTAGGTTAGGTTAGGTTAGGTTAGGTTAGGTTAGGTTAGGTTAGGTTAGGTTAGGTTAGGTTAGGTTAGGTTAGGTTAGGTTAGGTTAGGTTAGGTTAGGTTAGGTTAGGTTAGGTTAGGTTAGGTTAGGTTAGGTTAGGTTAGGTTAGGTTAGGTTAGGTTAGGTTAGGTTAGGTTAGGTTAGGTTAGGTTAGGTTAGGTTAGGTTAGGTTAGGTTAGGTTAGGTTAGGTTAGGTTAGGTTAGGTTAGGTTAGGTTAGGTTAGGTTAGGTTAGGTTAGGTTAGGTTAGGTTAGGTTAGGTTAGGTTAGGTTAGGTTAGGTTAGGTTAGGTTAGGTTAGGTTAGGTTAGGTTAGGTTAGGTTAGGTTAGGTTAGGTTAGGTTAGGTTAGGTTAGGTTAGGTTAGGTTAGGTTAGGTTAGGTTAGGTTAGGTTAGGTTAGGTTAGGTTAGGTTAGGTTAGGTTAGGTTAGGTTAGGTTAGGTTAGGTTAGGTTAGGTTAGGTTAGGTTAGGTTAGGTTAGGTTAGGTTAGGTTAGGTTAGGTTAGGTTAGGTTAGGTTAGGTTAGGTTAGGTTAGGTTAGGTTAGGTTAGGTTAGGTTAGGTTAGGTTAGGTTAGGTTAGGTTAGGTTAGGTTAGGTTAGGTTAGGTTAGGTTAGGTTAGGTTAGGTTAGGTTAGGTTAGGTTAGGTTAGGTTAGGTTAGGTTAGGTTAGGTTAGGTTAGGTTAGGTTAGGTTAGGTTAGGTTAGGTTAGGTTAGGTTAGGTTAGGTTAGGTTAGGTTAGGTTAGGTTAGGTTAGGTTAGGTTAGGTTAGGTTAGGTTAGGTTAGGTTAGGTTAGGTTAGGTTAGGTTAGGTTAGGTTAGGTTAGGTTAGGTTAGGTTAGGTTAGGTTAGGTTAGGTTAGGTTAGGTTAGGTTAGGTTAGGTTAGGTTAGGTTAGGTTAGGTTAGGTTAGGTTAGGTTAGGTTAGGTTAGGTTAGGTTAGGTTAGGTTAGGTTAGGTTAGGTTAGGTTAGGTTAGGTTAGGTTAGGTTAGGTTAGGTTAGGTTAGGTTAGGTTAGGTTAGGTTAGGTTAGGTTAGGTTAGGTTAGGTTAGGTTAGGTTAGGTTAGGTTAGGTTAGGTTAGGTTAGGTTAGGTTAGGTTAGGTTAGGTTAGGTTAGGTTAGGTTAGGTTAGGTTAGGTTAGGTTAGGTTAGGTTAGGTTAGGTTAGGTTAGGTTAGGTTAGGTTAGGTTAGGTTAGGTTAGGTTAGGTTAGGTTAGGTTAGGTTAGGTTAGGTTAGGTTAGGTTAGGTTAGGTTAGGTTAGGTTAGGTTAGGTTAGGTTAGGTTAGGTTAGGTTAGGTTAGGTTAGGTTAGGTTAGGTTAGGTTAGGTTAGGTTAGGTTAGGTTAGGTTAGGTTAGGTTAGGTTAGGTTAGGTTAGGTTAGGTTAGGTTAGGTTAGGTTAGGTTAGGTTAGGTTAGGTTAGGTTAGGTTAGGTTAGGTTAGGTTAGGTTAGGTTAGGTTAGGTTAGGTTAGGTTAGGTTAGGTTAGGTTAGGTTAGGTTAGGTTAGGTTAGGTTAGGTTAGGTTAGGTTAGGTTAGGTTAGGTTAGGTTAGGTTAGGTTAGGTTAGGTTAGGTTAGGTTAGGTTAGGTTAGGTTAGGTTAGGTTAGGTTAGGTTAGGTTAGGTTAGGTTAGGTTAGGTTAGGTTAGGTTAGGTTAGGTTAGGTTAGGTTAGGTTAGGTTAGGTTAGGTTAGGTTAGGTTAGGTTAGGTTAGGTTAGGTTAGGTTAGGTTAGGTTAGGTTAGGTTAGGTTAGGTTAGGTTAGGTTAGGTTAGGTTAGGTTAGGTTAGGTTAGGTTAGGTTAGGTTAGGTTAGGTTAGGTTAGGTTAGGTTAGGTTAGGTTAGGTTAGGTTAGGTTAGGTTAGG
>OX388315.1:0-22537 GCA_947579605.1 Athripsodes cinereus
ACCTAACCTAACCTAACCTAACCTAACCTAACCTAACCTAACCTAACCTAACCTAACCTAACCTAACCTAACCTAACCTAACCTAACCTAACCTAACCTAACCTAACCTAACCTAACCTAACCTAACCTAACCTAACCTAACCTAACCTAACCTAACCTAACCTAACCTAACCTAACCTAACCTAACCTAACCTAACCTAACCTAACCTAACCTAACCTAACCTAACCTAACCTAACCTAACCTAACCTAACCTAACCTAACCTAACCTAACCTAACCTAACCTAACCTAACCTAACCTAACCTAACCTAACCTAACCTAACCTAACCTAACCTAACCTAACCTAACCTAACCTAACCTAACCTAACCTAACCTAACCTAACCTAACCTAACCTAACCTAACCTAACCTAACCTAACCTAACCTAACCTAACCTAACCTAACCTAACCTAACCTAACCTAACCTAACCTAACCTAACCTAACCTAACCTAACCTAACCTAACCTAACCTAACCTAACCTAACCTAACCTAACCTAACCTAACCTAACCTAACCTAACCTAACCTAACCTAACCTAACCTAACCTAACCTAACCTAACCTAACCTAACCTAACCTAACCTAACCTAACCTAACCTAACCTAACCTAACCTAACCTAACCTAACCTAACCTAACCTAACCTAACCTAACCTAACCTAACCTAACCTAACCTAACCTAACCTAACCTAACCTAACCTAACCTAACCTAACCAACCTAACCTAACCTAACCTAACCTAACCTAACCTAACCTAACCTAACCTAACCTAACCTAACCTAACCTAACCTAACCTAACCTAACCTAACCTAACCTAACCTAACCTAACCTAACCTAACCTAACCTAACCTAACCTAACCTAACCTAACCTAACCTAACCTAACCTAACCTAACCTAACCTAACCTAACCTAACCTAACCTAACCTAACCTAACCTAACCTAACCTAACCTAACCTAACCTAACCTAACCTAACCTAACCTAACCTAACCTAACCTAACCTAACCTAACCTAACCTAACCTAACCTAACCTAACCTAACCTAACCTAACCTAACCTAACCTAACCTAACCTAACCTAACCTAACCTAACCTAACCTAACCTAACCTAACCTAACCTAACCTAACCTAACCTAACCTAACCTAACCTAACCTAACCTAACCTAACCTAACCTAACCTAACCTAACCTAACCTAACCTAACCTAACCTAACCTAACCTAACCTAACCTAACCTAACCTAACCTAACCTAACCTAACCTAACCTAACCTAACCTAACCTAACCTAACCTAACCTAACCTAACCTAACCTAACCTAACCTAACCTAACCTAACCTAACCTAACCTAACCTAACCTAACCTAACCTAACCTAACCTAACCTAACCTAACCTAACCTAACCTAACCTAACCTAACCTAACCTAACCTAACCTAACCTAACCTAACCTAACCTAACCTAACCTAACCTAACCTAACCTAACCTAACCTAACCTAACCTAACCTAACCTAACCTAACCTAACCTAACCTAACCTAACCTAACCTAACCTAACCTAACCTAACCTAACCTAACCTAACCTAACCTAACCTAACCTAACCTAACCTAACCTAACCTAACCTAACCTAACCTAACCTAACCTAACCTAACCTAACCTAACCTAACCTAACCTAACCTAACCTAACCTAACCTAACCTAACCTAACCTAACCTAACCTAACCTAACCTAACCTAACCTAACCTAACCTAACCTAACCTAACCTAACCTAACCTAACCTAACCTAACCTAACCTAACCTAACCTAACCTAACCTAACCTAACCTAACCTAACCTAACCTAACCTAACCTAACCTAACCTAACCTAACCTAACCTAACCTAACCTAACCTAACCTAACCTAACCTAACCTAACCTAACCTAACCTAACCTAACCTAACCTAACCTAACCTAACCTAACCTAACCTAACCTAACCTAACCTAACCTAACCTAACCTAACCTAACCTAACCTAACCTAACCTAACCTAACCTAACCTAACCTAACCTAACCTAACCTAACCTAACCTAACCTAACCTAACCTAACCTAACCTAACCTAACCTAACCTAACCTAACCTAACCTAACCTAACCTAACCTAACCTAACCTAACCTAACCTAACCTAACCTAACCTAACCTAACCTAACCTAACCTAACCTAACCTAACCTAACCTAACCTAACCTAACCTAACCTAACCTAACCTAACCTAACCTAACCTAACCTAACCTAACCTAACCTAACCTAACCTAACCTAACCTAACCTAACCTAACCTAACCTAACCTAACCTAACCTAACCTAACCTAACCTAACCTAACCTAACCTAACCTAACCTAACCTAACCTAACCTAACCTAACCTAACCTAACCTAACCTAACCTAACCTAACCTAACCTAACCTAACCTAACCTAACCTAACCTAACCTAACCTAACCTAACCTAACCTAACCTAACCTAACCTAACCTAACCTAACCTAACCTAACCTAACCTAACCTAACCTAACCTAACCTAACCTAACCTAACCTAACCTAACCTAACCTAACCTAACCTAACCTAACCTAACCTAACCTAACCTAACCTAACCTAACCTAACCTAACCTAACCTAACCTAACCTAACCTAACCTAACCTAACCTAACCTAACCTAACCTAACCTAACCTAACCTAACCTAACCTAACCTAACCTAACCTAACCTAACCTAACCTAACCTAACCTAACCTAACCTAACCTAACCTAACCTAACCTAACCTAACCTAACCTAACCTAACCTAACCTAACCTAACCTAACCTAACCTAACCTAACCTAACCTAACCTAACCTAACCTAACCTAACCTAACCTAACCTAACCTAACCTAACCTAACCTAACCTAACCTAACCTAACCTAACCTAACCTAACCTAACCTAACCTAACCTAACCTAACCTAACCTAACCTAACCTAACCTAACCTAACCTAACCTAACCTAACCTAACCTAACCTAACCTAACCTAACCTAACCTAACCTAACCTAACCTAACCTAACCTAACCTAACCTAACCTAACCTAACCTAACCTAACCTAACCTAACCTAACCTAACCTAACCTAACCTAACCTAACCTAACCTAACCTAACCTAACCTAACCTAACCTAACCTAACCTAACCTAACCTAACCTAACCTAACCTAACCTAACCTAACCTAACCTAACCTAACCTAACCTAACCTAACCTAACCTAACCTAACCTAACCTAACCTAACCTAACCTAACCTAACCTAACCTAACCTAACCTAACCTAACCTAACCTAACCTAACCTAACCTAACCTAACCTAACCTAACCTAACCTAACCTAACCTAACCTAACCTAACCTAACCTAACCTAACCTAACCTAACCTAACCTAACCTAACCTAACCTAACCTAACCTAACCTAACCTAACCTAACCTAACCTAACCTAACCTAACCTAACCTAACCTAACCTAACCTAACCTAACCTAACCTAACCTAACCTAACCTAACCTAACCTAACCTAACCTAACCTAACCTAACCTAACCTAACCTAACCTAACCTAACCTAACCTAACCTAACCTAACCTAACCTAACCTAACCTAACCTAACCTAACCTAACCTAACCTAACCTAACCTAACCTAACCTAACCTAACCTAACCTAACCTAACCTAACCTAACCTAACCTAACCTAACCTAACCTAACCTAACCTAACCTAACCTAACCTAACCTAACCTAACCTAACCTAACCTAACCTAACCTAACCTAACCTAACCTAACCTAACCTAACCTAACCTAACCTAACCTAACCTAACCTAACCTAACCTAACCCGGATTGTCATTATGTGCCTTTACCCAGTGAAATGCGACTTTATGTTTACCATCCTTCTCCAAAGTTTCCAATACTTCACGGATGTCGCTTACTAATGGATTCACGGATCCTGGATTTTTCATTGCCTGTAAGCCCGAAAAGCTGTCACTCAAGACTCTTATGAACGACTGAGTTTTTACATTACGCTTGATCCATTCCAGCGACTCTCGCACAGCCACCAGTTCGGCCTGAAACACCGAGCACTCGTCTGCCAACTTTATCATCCTCGAAGTGATCTCTATCTCGTTCCTATACACCACGAAGGCCGCCCCCACCCGTTCTTCCAGCTTGCTGCCGTCTGTATAGATGTCATAGTCCGTTTCCAGCTCCTCGTTTTCCTGAGTATGAATTTCTATTTCTCTGCGTCGAGCCGGATGATTAAGGCACCTGATGCTGACCTTGGTTTGGAACCTTCTGTCCTGAGGAATACCTTCTAAGACTCCAGTCGATTTGACAACGTATGCTTCTCGCTTCTCCCGAATTATTAGATCCAGCGGTTTTATTCCGGCAATAGCTAGCACTGCCGAAGTTGATATGGTCCTATATCCTTTGGCTATCTGGATCGCAATGAGCCGTTGTACTCCAATCAACTTTTGGCTGTTTGCTTTGCTCTTGGCACCCTCAAACCACACTGGCGCTCCGAACGTACATACTGGTACAAAAATGGTAAGTAATGATTATGATGTTATATGCCTTACTGAAACATGGCTTAACGAAAATTTTTATGATCGCGAACTCTTTGATGATAGATATCAAGTTTACAGACGTGACAGAAGCTATGAATTGACAGGTCAGAGATTGGGTGGTGGGGTAGTCATAGCAGTGAAGTCGGAATTACGCAGCAGACATGAATATGGTTGGGGTACTAGTGTTGAGGACTTGTGGGTAACCATTCCATCAGGACAAATAAAAGTTTCCTTCATGTGTGTTGTACATATTTACCACAAAATTCGGAACATTTGAATAATTTGAACATATTTTTTGAAAATAGCTCAAAATTAATATCAAACAACCCTGATGACCTCTTCTTACTCTTGGGTGACTTTAATTTACCAACCATCAGCTGGAGTTATTCAGAGAGCTCTCATTCGTACGTAGTAACAAATTACGATAATAATAATAATTGTATACCTCTCATTGAATTTATGTCTTTTACAGAGTTTAGGCAATACAACGGAATAAGTAATGTCAATGATCGCGTGCTTGATCTGGTGATTGGTGGTGTACCGGACTGCATGCTCACTCGTTGCGATGACGTGCTGACTGGAGAGGATCCACATCATGGGGCTCTCTTGTTACGGGTTGCTGACGTAAGTGAATCTTATATCAATAGTTCATCTCGACTAGTTAAACAATTCCACAAAGCCGACTATCCATCCATTAGGGAATATTTGTCCCATATTGACTGGGGGAAAGAGTTTCTTTGCTTAGATATTGAGGAGGCGCTTGATAGGTTTTATGACATTTTGAAGCGAAGCATCGATTCATTTGTGCCATCTAAGGCATATACTAATTCCCAGAGATTTCCTGTCTGGTACACTAGGGATTTAATGAGAGTCATCAGGGAGAAGTTAAGGGCCCATAAAAGATGGAAAAGAACGGGACTGATAAGTGATTATGATGAGTACTCTCTTCTCAGGTCTAGGCAAAAGTCAATGCAAGTGGAGTGTTATAGAGCTTTTATATCAAATACTGAAACTGAAATTAGATCGAACCCGAAGAGTGTCCATAACTATTTACACTCTAAAAAACCTCATTCAGGTTTTCCCCATAATATGTTCTATAAACAAGAAACTACAAGTAATATGAAAATGATTTGCGAACTGTTCAGTAATTTTTTCCAGTCGTCATTCGTTGAGAATGCTCCTGAGTTGCCAGACGTGGAATGCGTAGGTGAAATAGATATTAGTACTATAAGTTTTGAAACGTCCGATATATGTAAAAAATTGAGGGGGTTGGATCTAGGTAAGGGTCCGGGACCTGATGGGATCCCTCCGATATTTATTGTCAACTGTGCTTCCGAATTGTCATTACCACTGACAATGCTGTTTAACATGTCCTTTGAAAAGGGAGTTTTTCCGGCTGCCTGGAAGAGATCCTACATAATGCCTATTCATAAATCGGGTAATAAACGGGATATAGAGAATTACAGACCGATCTCTAAGTTGTCCCTTTTCAGTAAAATTATGGAAAAAATCATAGTTGAACAATTAACTCCGGTAATAAAGCACTTTATATTGCCAAACCAACATGGTTTTTTTAGTGGTAGATCGGTCGATTCAAATTTAGTGCATTTCACGGATTTTATTTTCAATTCCATGGGAGGCGGAGGGCAAGTTGATGCTGTGTACACCGACTTCTCTAAAGCTTTCGATAAAATTAACCATGAAATATTAATTCATAAGCTGGGTAAGTACGGTGTGCATGGCAATCTTTTACGTTGGATGACCTCTTACATCAGGGAACGGCATCAGGCTGTTGCTATTAACAATGAAAAATCCCAATTTAAATATTGTGTATCCGGTGTTCCCCAGGGATCCCACCTGGGTCCAATTCTCTTCATCTTATATATCAATGATGTTCAACAATGTTTTAAGTCGTCAAATTTTCTAATATATGCAGATGACATAAAGGTATACCAAAAAATATGTCATTTGGAGGATGCTAAATCTCTACAGGCGGACTTACATAATCTCTATAATTATTGCACTAAAAACCAACTGTTTCTCAATGTTTCTAAATGTAATGCCATATCCTTTACAAGACGTAAGGAACCTCTTCACTACGATTACAAGATGAATGAAACGTCTTTAAAGAGATGTCAGAATGTTAGGGATCTTGGTGTATTACTGGATAGCAAAATGACATTTAGAGCACATATTGATATGATTATAGATAAGGCTTTTAAACAATTTGGATTTATAATGAGGGTCTCCAAGCCATTCAAGTCAATAGATACTCTGAAATTGCTTTACTACACGTATGTACGTAGTTGCCTCGAGTTTGCGTCTGTGGTTTGGAGTCCCCAATATATAACTTATATCGACAGGTTGGAAAAGATACAAAATAAATTTTTAAAACATTTGGACTTTAGATCCTTTTTGTCTTTTGAAAACTCGCGCCTGTCTGCACGTCATCATCGAATGATTAGTTTGGAGAATAGACGTACCTTAAGCGATATGACTTTTTTATACAAAATACTTCACAACGTTGTTGATAATAATTATTTACTAAGTAAAATTTTTATCAATTGCCCAACTAGATTCACCAGGACTACGCTTACTTTCAAACAGCCTAGGTGCAGCACTAATTATCTTCAAAGTTCATTAGTTCACCGGTCATGTGACAATTACAATGCTTTTTTTGTAGACATGGATATTTTTCATGAGTCCATTTCTAGTTTTAAAAGGATGATTGCTAGATCTTTGACAGATTCTGGGTCTCGGCGGGCATAGGCAGGGGTCCTCCACTCTATTGATGTCCATTGATGTCTTCCTTTCTCCTAACCGTTTCTGTCCCTAATCCTTCCCTTACTGTAAGTTTTCTTTATAATGTATGCGCATGATTGGCGGGTTTTCGGACTCGGCAGTGATTCTTTTAAATTATCATGTTCTTTTTTTCTTTCATTGTAGTATGTTTGGTAAGATTTATTTTGTAATGTGTTAGCAAACTTTGCTGGTTTATGTGCCGATTTTTTTTTTTTATCTATTTGTATTACCCATGTATTGTAATAACTGTATGTTTGCGTAAACTATAAAATAAAAAAATAAAAATAAAATAAAAATATAGTTGTATAGTATCTTGACCACCTCTGGCGCCAAACCCCAGGTGGCCTTGGTTGCGCTTATGAGTTTTTTATGTATTTTTAGCGCCTTACTGCATGCGTGTTCCACCTGGGCGCCCCATGTCAACCCACTATCCATTATTATCCCCAGGATTTTTATATTTGGTTTAATTTCAAGCTCAGTACCTTTCATTTTGATTTTTGGTCTTTCATACCTCAGCCTTCTGGTGACTATCATTACATTAGTCTTTTCGGGTGCGAATTGCAATTTGACCCTGTCCCCCCAGTCTGATATAGCATTTAGCAGAGATTCACATCTCCTCTCGAGGCTTTCGCTGCTCTTGTCAGAGATTGCTATGAGGAGATCGTCAGCGTATGCATGACAGTACACATTCTGGTTCAACGAATACTCCAACACTTCATCTATGATTATATTCCATAGAATTGGTCCCAACACCGACCCCTGTATGCATCCTTTGGTTACCATTTTCCTATACTTTTTTCCAGCATGACATAGCGATATATTTCTATTTTCCATATAGCTTTTAAGAGTGTAAAACAGGTTCTTCGGGATCGACTTCGCCCTGATGTTACTCAAGATTTGCGGCCACCAGGCGTTATCAAATCACACAATGAATTCATGTAAATAAGCAGAATAAAAATACTTAGCATTATTATTATTATTTGTTTAATGGAAGTTTTGTATTATTATTGTATTGATTGTACCTAGTATTGTAATTTAACAGAATCAAGGGATAGAAATTTGATTAATTAGCAAAAGGAAAAAATGAGTTGTATACTAGAATAAATAAGTAGGTATAGTCGATAGATATTAAATTTAGATGTATATTGTAATCAAATTAAGATGGATGACTAAAGAGAAAGATGGAAAGAAAATGACGACTCAATAGCTCGATTGTATATTTAACAAATGGGTTAGACAAATGTTATACTAAAATAAGTTAATGAATATAAAGAATGTAATGTGATAAGATCTTGCATAATTAAGCAGGAAAAAAAAAAAAAAAAAAAAAAAAACCTAACCTTAGCTAACCGAGTCGATGCAGGAGGAAGGTACGCCGAATGGTTACGAAATTTTCACAGATGGTAGCAAGCTTGAGGGGAGGGTTGGCGCTGCATTTGTGGCGTACAAGGAAGGAAAGACTATATCACAAAAAATGATAAAATTGGCGGACGAATGCTCGGTTTCCCAGGCGGAGCTGGTTGCCATAAAAGCGGCATTGGAATGGTTATCAACAACATTATTATTATCAACAAGGAAAAAATGATTATCGAATCCATAGCGACAGTATGTCGGGACTTCAGGCCATTTGCGATGCCAACAGTACCAACCCGCTGATTGTGGAGATTCGCGAGATATTCTGGGCGATAAGCGACATGGGGGCGCATTGCACATTCCAGTGGATTAAGGCACATGTAGGCCATGAAGGCAATGAAAAAGCAGATGAACTGGCAAAAAAGGCGACCAGTAAGAAAACCTGCGCAAGCTTCAGTCAGTTCCCCCAAAGCTATACAAAAAGAGTATTAAGAGAAAACACACAGGAACAATGGGAAAAGGAATATAAAGCAGAAGATGTTGGAAAGCACGTTAAGAACTTCTTCACTACTATTGGAGATGCCAAAAGATTCGAAAAGGTAGTGGGAACCAATTTCGAGTTAACGCAGGTGCTGACTGGTCACGGACTATTCAGACAGTACCTGCACAGATTCCATAAGAGAGACAGCCCCTGCTGCACATGTGATGGGATGAGTGTGCAGGACGTGGGGCACTTGTTGTTTGCGTGTCCGGTTGTGGAGCGGGAAAGACATAGATGGAGTGCACAAGTGGGGAAAGCAATAACAAATTATGATGAATTAAGAGACTCTTTCGGGGATGAGGAGAGTATGAAGAGTTTCGGAGATTATGTTATAAAAATGATGAAGAAAACTAGGAGGATCAACATGAAAGAAGACGAGAATATAGATTGATGTAGACTATAAGTTTTAAATGAATAAATAATAAAAAAAAAATAGAAACATTGACTAAATGACTTGCGTTATTGAATGAAGTTTATATAAATATAATTGAATGAATGTTTAACACTAGAGCACACGCGCTCCAAATAGAACTTAAGCACACGCACCGCGAGTGAAACCTTCGCATACAATTAAATGCTTATAACTCTGTTATTATATAAGATGAAACTATCAAAATTACATCATTATGTACCTTGGAATATAAACAAAAAATCTGCATTATTAGTTTTTTTGAAAATTTCTTTGTTTAATACGGAAATAGAAAAATATAACATCACCTATATTTTCGAATACAAAGTACACCATGGTAACACGCGTCGCGAGGCAATCCCCACTTTTATTGCTGTGTACGTAAGGATCGCATTCAGGTAAAAAGATACATTATGTAGTTTAGGGTTCTGATACGTCTACGTACGCCCACATTGCTACATCCTACGGACGAGCACACAAAATGATACGTTATCGTCCCACCAGGACGTTCGCATCATATCATTATACAAAATTATCAAATATTTAAAGAAATGAATTTACATGAATTGTACATAAGGTAAGTATATAAATTGGCTCGTAACCCCCAGTCTTCTATGTACTAAGTACATAGAAAACACATAGAATATAAATTATATTATATAGAGAAAGTATATAAAGAAAGTTACAATTATATTTGTTTGCAATTAAAACAGATTTATTTATTGGCTCAAGTTCATGTCTAGGGTATGATTCTACTTAGTATATAGAGAGAAATGCTTTGTGTGGGTGTGTACATACTTCAATTATACATATTATACTTACATAAGGTTCAGTAATTCTCCATCCTTGGTGGCAATCCTTATATTCTTACGTTCCTCAGAGTATTCTACATATTATTTAGATATTTTAAATTCCAATAAGGTTCTTTCTGTTAGCATATAACATATCAGTGGTTTAACTAATCCAGGCTTAGCAACATAAGTTAACTCTCCAGTTAAACATCATTATAGATTGATATTCATTTCCATTTTATATTCCTGTATTCATGTCCTTTATAGATACTCATACAAAAGTTCGTTACATACAGTTTCACTCAGGGTTCGAACCCGAGGGTATCATAATATATTATTAAATTATTATATGCACTGCTTATTCCGGAATTGAACCTGGAATAACTCCTTTTTCGAGTACATTAATACATATCCACTAGCAGTTACAAGTTTGGTACAATATCAATATCCAGCAATATCCACTTTTGGTATCTGTTTGTACGGAAGGTACATTTTATTAATAAAGGAAAGGTGATTATGTAAAAGCAATAAAATTCGTAAATGGAGATAAAACAAGACAGTATGTATTGAATAAAAACCGGGATGATACATAACAATGGTTCATAGATATCTAACTCAATTATTAGAACATTACACAGACAACATATATATGGGGATTATACATGAAAGTATGAATACAGTGGTTATACTCTTATTTCAATACAGACATTTATACATAGTGGCAGGTACATGTATACTTATACTTTCAATACATAAGGTGGCATATTCAATGGTTCTCTGATTATCCGTATACATAAAAACATGGCGGGTACTTACAGAATAAATTACATGTTATTTACGCTTTGTTCCTGATTATCGGGCGATTCAGATTTATACGTTGACAAACGCGTAGATGACTTCCTATGTTGTTCTGCTATACCGTCTATACAGACAGTGGGTGGATCCTCTAAGCAGGTATTGTCTATTACCAACAGACAATTACAAGTGGCCTGGTGTCACACGCTGGTCCAGCCTACGGTATATACGTTCAAGAAGGGATTTCTTAAGGACGATTACATGTTCCTCTGTATATGTTGACGAATGTCTCTATTTATCCGATATTAAGAATAGCGTCGCGTATTTCCGGTTACTATCTACTAAGAGGTATATTTATTATTACATCACACAACGTTGGCATTATACAGATCAGACATTATGCCTCACTCCAATACGCGGTTATTTAAGAACAGTTTATTTACTTTTACTATACACATACTCCATTTCTATTCACATGATACGTTACACTTTTGGTGGGAAACAAAGTTCGATCGGTGAGAGTTCTTTTATTCATTAATTATCATGATAACGTTGGTTGCGACCTATTTTCACCATACCAGGATCAGAAATATAAAATCCATACTATACGGTATTTAAGAAACTACATTATTTTGAGACACGAACATTTAATATTAAGAAATTTACATATGGCGGGAACACGTTACTTGGATATATGAATTCCATATTAACCTCACTATTTTGGTCACACACTAACAAAGGCACTATATTATTTTGTACATAATATTTAGACAATCTCTGCAATAACTAGTTATATTATATTTATTATTATTACGAATGAAATACTGTCTTATTGAGTTCGCGGTTATCCACGGAGACAAGCTCCGTGGAGGGATGTTGATTTCTCCAATGCGACAGGCGAACTGCACTTGCTTGCAAGCGACGCGTGGACCTCTCATGTCGACCGTTTACTTCAACCGTCGTTTTGGCGCATCGACAAAATCATACGTTTGGCGTACAAGGTTAGAGAAACACGTGTTAAGGATATGATTTCCATAACGTCTAATTATTATTACGAGTGACCCCGTGGACAACAAATGAATGTAGGAACATTAGCCAGTATGAACTTCTCCGCAGCGATTATTTAATGCGTAGCAGTTCCTATTGAATTTCGGCGCCATTCAAACACAATTGTTTTCTTTTTGTCATCTCGTTTCGGATTAACTTTTGCAATATAAATATTTATTATTATTATAGTTTTATTTTAATGTTTGTACCCAACAGAGAATTATATTTCACTACTTATTCACTTATTGATAAAAGCTGTTATTACCAATACTACTACTACTATACCATCACGGCACATCCCACAAGTGAAGTAGCCAGCAGAACAGCTGCATGTGATAAACATGCAGGCCGTCTTCTCTGTGCCAATAAAAATTAAGACATTCAAGATGGGTGGCAAACCTCATCGCTATTTTATTCTGTACTATATAAAGTATATCGCTATAACATGTTATTCCGAAAAAAATGATAATCAAATAATTTAGTGTTGAAAAAATTATTTTTGTATCACTTGTGAAAAAAAATTGTACCAGTTCTTAATTTAAATCAAAACACAAATTCTGAAGTACACAAAAATACATCACTTTTTTATAAACATTTTTTTACCATTACATTTTAAATGTAATGGTTAGAAAATTGTAATGAAATTATCTTTAAATAAGATATTAAATTGTTATTTTGAATATGTGTACCTACGTTAAAAAAATAATAAAAAATATAGTTCGGACAATTATTATGTATATAATTATAATATTCACCTATGTTTTAAAAAAAAAAAACAAAACGAAACCTAGAACCGTACACCGTCAGATATTTTTTATGAATGAGTACTTGCATAGTGACGCCGTAACACGCGTAGTGGGAGAATCCCCGCGGAACAGCAAAAAACTGGCAAAAATTACTCTTATGAAGAATTTAAAGAACTGATTTCACTATAAATAAATGTTGCTTATTGATGGGTAGGATATCATAGAAGGAAAAACTCGTCAATCTCGTTGATTTTATTTTATAACGAAAAAACTGTCGATGTTAAGGTTTCCCCGCGCACGCGTGTGCTCTCGTGTTAAAATAAAGATAAATAAATTTTGTAATAGGATAAGAAATTTTGTAATAAAATAAGAAAAAGTATGTAACATAAAAGAATTTAAACCTTGACAATAGTACAAGGTAGAAAAGAAAAAAAAAAAAAAAAAAAAAAACCTAACCTAACCTAACCTAACCTTACCTAACCTAACCTAACCTAACCTAACGGTGTCTATGATTGTTCTTTCTCCTTGATCTTTTTTAGTTAGGGGTTCCCTTCTTTTTTATCGGCCCAATTTTAGTTTGCCCCGAGTATTACATTTACAAAAATTCAATTAATGGACTATGTAACTACATACATTCCAATCCAAAAAGTTTGACAACAAAATTGTTTATAAATTTCTATTAGAAGAAACCCATTCAGTAGACAATACATAGACATTTGTTACGATTCAATGTTTCTCTTTTCTTGGTTATTGATGCAAGCAAATATTTTCCACGGTGCTTCTATTGAACCATTTAGTGGAAAGGAATACACACCATCTCTATTCAATTTATAGAAGTGGTATCACTGGGACTGGGCTACAGAATGGGAAATATATATATAGGTATGTTATCCTATGCCTAGTTGGCCAAAAAGAGCACTGTTCTTCCGTCCACAAGGGTTCCGTCAGCCCGGGTGTTCCTCTTTCATAATACACCTTTCCTATGACAACGATGTCAGAGCGCAGGGAATGTCGTGGAAACAGGTGACGTTATTATTATTATTGGATAATTTATATTGCGCCGTTTTCATGATTCAAATCATCTCAAGGGCGCATTTACACTATTATTTCACATTATAATTTATTCTTTACTACTTTTATAATAAAAAATTGGTTAAATATTATTGTCACAATTTTTTATTTAAACTTTAGCACAATAAACACTAAAAAGAACATAATTAAATCAACTTTAATGTTTTTTAGTCGGAATGAAAAAATAATTATAAAATTAATTGAGGTTTAACTATTATTTTGAATTTAAAAGAAAGAGAAGTTGTGGGTTCAGGCAGCTACAAGAGAGCCATCTACCCAAACTGAGCGATTGGCGCAGAGACGCTCTGAATGGAGGAGGCTGGTTTCTGCCCTGTGCCCCCGAGGAGCATTGAGGGCGATGAACTGAACTGAATTATATATGATAAACTATTGAATAAGTGGCAAACTTCAAATATCTTGGGGTGGAAATATGCAGTCATAGCGATCTATACAGCAAGAATATCGTTGAAAGAACCTCTACACACTCGGATATCTCAGGAGTCGGGGACTACTATTTATCCGAATTTGCAGACTCACTCTCTTTTATAAAATAAAATACACGCAATACATGTGTGACAGCATTAATATAAACAGATTCTTAAAAGAAACAAAAAAAAAAAACATTTTAATTAAAATACATTTTAAAAATATATTTACAGTTGATACAGATTACAGAGATAAAGTGTCCAGAAAAATTTCCGTTTTAAGACAGTGAGCCCAGGTGTCACCTTAAAACGGGGTAGTGAGGAAATATATATAATTCCTAGGGTTGGTTGTAGACAGTAAACTTCAGTGGTCCCCACAGATTGATCAGCTTTGCACAAGACTCAGTTCTGCGATCTTTGCAATAAGAAAAGTTAAAGAGGTTTGCGGGTTTGGTGCAGCAAGATGTGTGTACTTCGCGTACTTTCATAGTATAATGTCATATGGTATAATGTTCTGGGGGAAGAGTGCCGAATCAGGCAGAGTCTTTATACTGCAAAAGAGGGCCATAAAGACCATTTTAGGATTGCGCCCGAGAGATTCCTGCCGTGATCACTTTAAAAAACTGGGCATACTCACACTTGCTGGCGCGTATATCCAGGAGTGCCTTATGTATGCTCGAAAAAATATAGAGAACACACCTCTAAACGCAGACTACCATAGCTATCCAACGCGAAGTGCAGGCAGCATCAGAACCGTAAAATGCAGACATGCAAAGGTTGCGGATAGTTTCGTGGGTTTAAGTGTGAAGCTGTACAACAAACTGTCACTGCATATCAAAACATTGGAGGATGATCGCTTTAAGGAAGGGGTGAGGAAGTATTTGTTAGAAAAATCATTTTATTCAGTTAACGAAATGCTATTGGAAAAATATTCTAGTAACATGGATGCAGAAACATAATGTAGTTGATATCACATCTGACGTCATAATCACTGGGCCCTTTACACCCAGGGATTATCGATCACCATTGATATTAATATATTGTTGTACGCCTTGTCTCTTTTAATTAAATTCTTTGAGAATGATTTTGTGAAGTGACGATTCCCAGTGTCATGCGACCTGAGGATGAAAATCAATTTATTTGTCTATTAATATTTCATTTCTTGTTCCTTGTGTAATGTGTTTTTAAAATGTAGTCTGGATTGACACCCCCAAGTGCCCATTGCGGAGCCTATGGAGGTCGAAGAAAATAAATAAATAAATAAATACTTCCCTTCCAATGGGGATATTCCAACCAAAGCTACTCTCCACCAACGGAGACAGGACGCATAAAACTAATCTAAAAACAAGAGTTCATCACGCAACATTCGCCACGCCAAGCAAGTTCAATTCTCAGACTCCCCTGCGTCAGCGTAAGAGAACAGACAAATAATGTTTCTGAAACAGCCGGAAGTTTATGTGATCCGCATAAGAAGTGACAGAATAACCCACATTGCTGCAAACGAGACTCCATTAGGACCAAGATAATCTGGAAGGTCACCTAAAAGATAAAAGGATAGTTGATTTTCACCGTCGCAAGAGGAAACAAATTCCGAACAAAAAGGTCAATGATCTACTACAAACACAATCAGAGGAAGGCGAAAGAGAATAAACACCCGAGAATGAAGTGTTCTGCAAATATAATAACGTATTCTCAACAAAGGTTATTTCCCACGAATGAACGCGGTAATAGAAGACATTGCATTGCGAATATATGTACTAGACCTACTAAATACGGAAGAACAAGTGACGTAACAGTAGACCACTGTAATATTTCTACCATACATATTATAGTTGTGTAGCTAGTAAACCAAATTCAAGTAATTCTCTATCTATCTATCTATACCCTCACGCCATATCCCAGGAGAGGTAGGTAGAGAGAACAGAACGCCATATAGATCTATCCTTACAAACTTCTTTCGCTTCGTCCACATTCATCCAGTTTCTCATAAATGCACGCCGATTTCTTTTACTCAACACGCGGCCGTCCTTGAGGATTTGATGCACATGATCAAACCACGTGGTTCTTGGCCGTACGCGTTTCCTCACACCCCCTCTTTCAGATAAATACATCCTTTTCGTCATTCTTTCATCTTGCATTCGCTCCACATGTCCAAACCATCGTAACTTATTTGCACGCATTACAGTAATTAACAATATATTAATAATAAACTAGACAAATTATTTAGCATCAGGTTGTGATAAAAACCACCGCAAGGGTGCACTTAAAGTTTTTTTTTATTATCACCCAACTTTAATTTATTTTACTATTTCAATATAAACTAAACATTGATGTATTTTATCAATATTATTTTAAAACTTTGAAGGCACTTGTAACAAATCACTGCCACATTTGATTCTACCTATTTTGAATAGGTGTAAGCTTTTACAGTTAATTGAATATTTATTTTTAAAATTTATTGATATAATCTAAACATTGTTTACAATTAAAAGTAAAAAATGATTCAGCATTTAACATAAGAAACAATAAATTTAGAAGTTTTGGTCACATATCAAATTAACATAAAATTGTAGAGAAGTTATAGGGCTCAGACAGCTACTTAAACGCCATCTTCCTACACTATAACATACAGATAGTCCTCTCCATGCCAATAAAAATAAGAAATTCCAGACGCGTGCCATGCCTTTTCGCTGAATTATGGATATTAATTGTGATATAAGTGAGGTTTTACAAAAACCTATTTTCCATACTGAAAAACTTACAGAAAAGAGTGGAAAACACATGTTTTCTTGTAGACTCCATGAAATACTAAAGTTATCTTATCTAGACTGAAAATTGAAATGTGTATTGGGTACCGCCTAGCTTCGTAATTAATTTGTTTTTCCAATCATCACGACGTGCCTTCATTGCCTACAAATTCCCGATCATTTTATATCGTCTTGATATTTCTACTTAAGGTAATTCCTATCTATTAATTATAATATTATTGTTCCATTATTAGGACATGTACCTACCGTCATAAACGTTTTGGCATGTGCACAATAGGCTCTATACATATGTATGTACATATGTAGGTACATTATAATATATGTCTACTCTATACGTACGTAGGTACTGGTACATACATACATGTACATATATCCCACAAGCAACACCGCGCTCCCATCCTCTGCAACAGGTTGTAGCTTCTGAGCTTAATGAGAGTTAGCATGAAATGTGCAATAACTTTACTCAATTATTTATACGTTAAACATTATATTAAATACAACGATGAAAAATGTTATTCTTCAATGAAATGGCTCATAATTGGATGTATAATTTTAAAGTACCTCTGTCTAAACAAAATATATTTATTGACAAATTAACATTTACACATTATTTGAAGTAAGATAGGTATTAATGAAGTTTGTTGTATCATTGTGTTGCACAAGCGCCTTGTGTAGTGAATACAAAGAGGGAACCAGCCCTGTCGCGTAGAAAGGATCGCAGAGCAGAGCAAAGCAGAACAGAGTGGAGCGATTAGTTCGTGTTGGTCTACGCCGCGGGGTGCAAGTGTATCTCACTCTCTGTCTCTGCTCGCCTCCACACTCACCTCATACATTCACTTACCTCTAGTACCTACATAATATATTATGTATTTATATAATATGTATATCGTGCTTGTTGCCTTACCGCGAATGTCCAACAGATGAATTAGCACTTATGTATCTACATAATAAGTATTCGTGTTTTGGCCGCGTGCAGTTATCTCTGTTAACCTTCTCATATGATGATTCATTATAATTATTTTTCATTAATACCTACCAACGTTATATTATCTACTATCAATTATTACATTTTATACAATTCCTCAAAATAATTTTTAAAATGGTAAGTTATGTAACATTATATTTATACTAAATTGTCAGTGTTTATCTATATGTACCTACATGTATGTATAGTTTCCTATTTGTTATTATAAAGGAGTATACGTCGTGTTTATGTGTATTGATTATATATATATATATAAATTTACCTTTCTATCTACATGCATACAAACATTTATTATAATTCACTGAAATAGGTATGCATAGGTAGTTATTATACTGAGAATGTTTAAATGTAATAGGTATGCACCTTTGAAATAGATTTCCATGGTTAATTACAAAAAAGTAATTTTTTTAATATTTTAGAATTTGATGTAGGTACAACCTACATAACTTAACTCTTCCTAATAAATTCAGACCTTTTATATTAAATATACCAATACCTACACTGGATACCGTTTCATAAATTATAGTTTATAAATTATGTGTATACATTGGTGTGATTTAATGATTCGACGATAGAGAAAGTATTGATGTAAGAAAAAGTATGATATGAATGGGGGGGGGTGGAAATAGTGAACTTTGTTATTATTATTGATACATCAACGTTGGTTCGTCTAACATTGTCTCTCTGTCCTGCTAGTGATGCATTTCATCAAGTTAAATAATACCTTTCGTGATACATTTGTAGCACATATAATATATTAACGCAGGCGTAAAAATAACCAATTTGATTCGAAAATTATTTATAAAAAACGTTTATAAGTATATTTATTTTTAAGTTCATTCAATTTAAACAAATGAACATTGAACAATAAAGACATTAAACATAACCTTATTACAATATATTAAGTAATCCTGTATTTTACTGGTTTACCCTCTTTATAAAGTTAGCTTTTGTAAAGGAGGGTAGCAGATTATATTTCTATATAATATCTAAAAGAATGTCGGGTAAGTTTACAAGAATGGCTGAACCAATTTGAATGATCTCTGATTTGTTGGATTTATGTCTGTCCCGAATACCTGATTAGCTATTAAAATATTTTACAAATTCACGGAACAAAAAATTTCAAAGAAAATTATTTACGCTATACATTTTTAATTTCAATAAAAAACTAATACTATACCATCACGGCATATCCCACAAGTGGGGTAGCCAGCAGACCAGCTGCTCATAATAAACATGCACGCCTTCTTATCTGTGCTAACAAAAAATATTCAGGAAGGGTGGCAAACCTCATCGCTGAATTCGAGATGAACAATATCTTTATTTTTTCGAACACCTGCCTCTTACAGGACACTCGGAAACTTGCGGAGAAGAGTGGGAGACCTTTTCTTTACCGGCTGCTCCACGGGATACAAAAAAATATTGAGAATTATACAAAATTTGTGGTTCTGAAAATGTTGAAAAAATCGTGGATATAGAAATGTTATAAAATTTTGAATTTTTAAAAATGAATGAGTATCTATCTAAAAAAATAAATTAGTTCCTACAAATATTATATTACCTACAGCAGATAATTTATAAACAAATCTGAGTTAAATATAATTTATTTATTTACATTTTTATACGGCAGAGCTTTTTTTTTTTAAATATAACTTTTATTTATTTCTCTTAAATATACATACCTACAAGTCAGTTATAATAATTTAAACATAATCTTACTTATTTTTTTCCCCAGGCAGTAACGTTATATACCTACTGGTGTTAGGGGAAATAGTATTAAAATGTATAATTTCTTAAATATCTAGATGTTTATAAAATAACAATTTAACTAGATTCCAAACAGTAACTCTTAGTTCACCTTAAAAATAATATAATCTAAGTCGGGTTTAAACTTAAACTTACTAACTAAAATCTTGTACATGTTAAATAAAAAAATTACACTATTGAATTTTGCCTGACACTTTACTTTTGCCTGACGATTAGAGCGAAAGCTCTTGAAAGCCAGCTCGCAAAGTTAATAAAGTCAATATTGGAATAACTATTCATTTTGATTTATTGAATAATTTACTTAACCTATTTGATCGTATTTGATTTAATTATGATTTTTTACTCTTTTTTTTATTATTATTTCAATTGTTATTATAATATTCTCTGGTTACTGTTTGATCTTAGATACCATAAATTATTTTACACATTGTTATGTCTTTTGCTTTTTTTACTTGGCATTTTTTTGTTTGTTTGTTTTTATTTCTTTAATTTTTTTCATTTTTTGGTAATAATAATAACCATTCAAGACCATGTAATAGTCACAAACAATTATTCTAAATTTATAATGAAACAAAATATTTCGGATAGATGCAGAGTCTGTTATTGGGAGGGAGAGACATTAAAAGAGGGAAAGATATGTGGAGACATTAGACTCTTTGCACATCGCATTGGCAAAAGCTGTAATGATGTGTAAAGGAAATTTAAAGAGAATAATAATAATAATAATTAAGACATATTTTGTCTGGATGTTCTCTTCTTTCCGGAACAGACTATTTGAAAAGACATGATCAGGTAGCAAAAATTTTACATCAAAATTTAGCTTTGAAATTTAAATTAATTGAACAGGAATCAAAATTACCATACTATAATATTATTGTCCAGTAGGTATCGGTACTTGAAAACAATGACACTAAACTCTACTGGGATCGACCAATTCAAACAAATCGAAGTATTCTAGCTAATCGACCAGATATTGTTTTGGTTGATCGCAGATGTCGTAAAACATACATCATAGACATCACTATATCGTACGATGAAAATTTAAATAAAGCTGAGCAAGATAAGATAATAAAATATCTTGATCTTGCTCACGAATTCAAAGATATGTGGAGAACACCTACCACAATCATCGTGCCTATAGTGTTGTCTGTGAATGGTTTAATACCTAAGAATCTGTCAAGCAATCTCAGAAAACTGGGAGTAGATGACAGGCTCAAATACAGCATGCAGAAGGCCGTACTTCTATTGTCCACCAGGATAGTAAGAAGGTTTTCGTCCCTGTAGCTCTGTAAGTGATCTCCCATGATTGTACTATTTCATCGAACATCATGGAAGAATCAAATCGAATAATGTCGGGGTTCTACATTTTGAATATAAATTTATTTTAAAAATTTATGTTTTTTGTTATTTAATGTTATATTTAAATTTTATTAATAAATTTTGTTATAAAAAATAAAATCAAAAACACTGTTTACTTTCACTTGTTATTTATTTTAAATATTTTAGCAAAGATCTTTCGTTATATTAACATCATCAGTGCTCACTTACAACTAAACACAAAACAAAATCTGCTGGTATACATAAGCATTATACATTTGTATGGGGATTTCCCATTTCTAAGAAATAATAATTATGTGGTTGGTTTACAAGGTGGATCGGAATATACAAAAGGATAGATAAGAGGTGAGGACAATGAGGGATCTGTTTATTTATAACAGTACAACTATTATTTATCACATGCCTATTAATTTCAATATTTTCTAAGATATTTAAATTATATCCTTTGGATGATTTATGTAGAATATCAATGTTATCCAGATCTATTGAGTGTCCCGTATCACGACAATGGTCAGCCATTTCTGAGTTTATTGAAATATTTTTTACAGGCCTTTTTTGTGTTCCTCAACCCTTTGTCTGATTTTTCTTCCTGTTTGTCCAATATATGATGTGCACAATTCTTACAGTTTAACTTGTATACTCCCGAGTAATCCAATTTGTTGATTGTCCTTTTTTTACGATTAAAAATTAGTTTGCCTATATTATTTTTAGTATAGTATGCTGGTTTGAAATCTGCTTTCTTGCATTTTGTACTACATTCATCCGTAGCATTACACACTACAGTAATTTCTCCAGTGCTTGATATCTGTGTCTGTTGTTTTTGGATATATAAATTTATGTATTAACTGTTGTTTGATTTTTTTATTTAATAGTGAATGTATTAACATGCTATTGTATCCATTATTGTTTTGCAATGTCAATTATAGTGTTCAATTCTTTATTGTAATTATCTTGATTAAGTGGTATGGATAACAGTCGGTGAATCATCGAATGGAATGCCGCATCTTATGCGTTATTGGATGGTTTGATTTTGAATGAATTATGTGTCAGTGTATGTAGATTTACGGTATAATTGAAACTCGTATTTATTATCAGTTCTTA
>OX388315.1:22737-325815 GCA_947579605.1 Athripsodes cinereus
AAGTAAGCAGTGTCACAGTGTCTTCTATCAACACATACATACATACATAGGGTACACACTACCCAGTTACATATTATTACCTATCATAATTATTATACTGCACACAAAACAAGACATTGAGACACACACACACACACACACACACACACACAAACACACCCTCACACACACAGAGCGCATAATACACAATGCTCAGCTGCGCACGTCTATTTGAAATACTGTGAAATATTAAATTCCATTACACGACTAGAAACAGAGTGTTGTCACATCGCCCTGACTGACATGAAAGAGTGAAGCGAGAGACTCACTGTAATAATACCTACCTATCATGTTGAGGTGCTGTATATGTAGGTACCTACCTACTTCACTGTACCTACATATATAGTATTGAGAGACATACATACATACATAGATAACACTCACTATGTATAGGTAGGTAGGGTATACACATAATTATTATTATAAAGGCAACTAGGTACCTATAGGTAGGCAGATTCTACATATGTAGTAGGTATGTAGGTACCTATATGTATGTATTGTCTGAGATTCCCCGAAGCGAAGCAATATTATTACTGTTCCTGGCATACATCCACAATTGCATTTGGTACAAACCATCATCATACTTACTCGTGTACCGGTACAAACTAATGTACCTACTTCTTGTTATTGTGCTATTTTGATTTTTAGTGGATAAGTTTGGCAATATTTTTATGATAATAATTGATATGTATATATCTGGATGTGCTTGAGCCTCCCTCTTCCTGGGACCTTATCTATCGGGCTCTTCCTGTTGCGTCTGAGGGACCTCCCGACGCCCTCAGGTTCTGGGAGTTCCTTGGATGCTGTCGGGGTGTCAGGGTGGGCATGGGCTAGGAGTGAGGTGATTTAAGTAATACAACATTATGGCTGTAATAGGGCACAACATTGGCTATCTAACATTTTCATTGTGACATTGTATTAATAATCTATACGTTATGCACACTTACCTACATACATACGAGTATCCAGTGTTTTTATTATTTCTGTTTTAGGTTTAGAGTAAAGTGATTGAAAAGGAAATTTATAGAAGTTATTTACTATGTATTTAAAACATTAAATATTAAATAGGTGGGCCATAAGTCGCGATGCTCGCAGTTCTAATAAGTTACTTTATTTTTAAATAATTTATAACACTGTTATATTTTCATTATATTTATTTAAACTCTAACATTTTCGCCCACTTCAATGGGCATTCTCAAGAGTACTGAATCAGTATAATGTGTTTTACAAAAATTGAAGGTGGTCACAGAGAGGGCAGAGGGGTGGGTGTAGGGATTGAAGTAGAAGGGTGGGGAGTGGATAATTTCCCAATGATTTTTCAAGCCAGTTTTAATAATGAACATAAAACATGACCCATCATGACAAAAATACATTTTTATTATTTTATTCGTCTGAGAGGTAATTTCAGATCCACATAATAATTTGCTATTAGGATAATATTGGTATGTACCTACATGAGAGTAGCTGGGCTAAGTAGGTAGGTACATGCATATATTATATCGTCGGTTTACAATGACAATCCACTAACTCCACAAAAGTCAATTCAGAGATAATTGAAATATAAAGTTTGATGTTCTATAAAAACTAAACCACAGGGAAATTTAAAGAAATAATTAATACATATAGAAGAGCCAACAGTTTTCTAAATCTAACATATAGAATACAATATATTTTTTTTAATTTCATAACAATAAACTTTAAGTTTAAAACGCCTCAGTCACAGTAAAATGGAGTTAGTGGATTTTCTCTGACCTAAGTAGTAAAAAAATGTGTACACATTGTAAAGAGCTAACTTGTGAATAAAATAACTAAGGCAGTTATTTCGAAGGCATGCTAAAAAAATAGTGCAAAATAAAATTGGACCATCAGTCATGTCTTTAGGCATGAAAAATGAAGATTTTTTGAAGAAAAATTAGAAAATATTATGATTGTTCTTCACATTCACTCATACTATCGTCAACTGCAGCTTCTGGCACACAATCAATAGCCGAAGAAGAGTTTGGAATAATTATTATACCAGCCATGGTATTTTTGGTTTTGCAAAGTATCATGAGATCTTTCTTCTTAGCGGCACTTATTGATAGAATTCTAGTGTAGGTACATTTTATTAGTTTGTTTGGGAAGAGAAGGAGCACTCTTACTGACAATCTTGTTAAATCTAGCGTATCGCTAAATTTCAATTCTTTAACATTGTATGTGGAACATTTTTGTTTCACAATCTATTTGATCTAGTAATTTTAAATACAGACATCCAGTCTTGGGAGATATAACTGACTGAAATTTCTTAGCCTTTTCAATGCTGCTGTGCATGAAATCTACATCAATCTACGAATGTCCACTTTCTGTTCTATCGTATAAACATGTGGTGATGTTTGCACTATATACCATAGCGCGATCTAAAGAACAAGCTCTTTGAGCTTGGAGTAGTGGAGAATCCGTGGTGTGTTTGTGGGACGGGTGCACAGAGTGCGGAGCATATTCTCTGGGAGTGCCCCGAGATGATGGATGTTAGGGCATTTTTGGAATTTGTGGAAACATGGTGTCGTGGTCCCTCCCACAAGAGGAAAAGAAAAAGAAAAAACCGTTGAGACCACATTGACAGGAAATAAATAAAATATATTTATTTATTTCGACGAGAGAATAAATACGTATTTATCCTCTGAGTTGGAAGTAATTAAACTAAAAAGAATCGAGTTTATCCAATCTACGCAAATTTATAAATTTCTTTTCGCAATTACGTCTTTATAATATTCCGATTAAAATTTAATAATACAAAATTACTTTCATATCACCTACCTACTTATAAGATCTATGAATAATTATATTCGTTGTGTGTAAAGATGTCATACGTACATAATAATATATACCTACTAGTTAACCCATATCATTCACACCTCACTATAATTAAAAATATTTCCGAACGTTTAACGTAAGACCCGTCAAAAGTGTCGGCCGCTAAATTCAACAATTTTCGTTTCTTCAAAGATTTTGGCACATGATATTCTAGTTAATTAATAAAAAATGCGTTAAGGACCTTTTCTACGTTGTGTTTACGATTTATAAAAGAAAATTTTATCAGTGGAAAACAAACAATAATTTCTATTCAGAAACATAAAAGCATAATTTATATAACAATCAAAATTTAATTTTCTGTTGTACATAAAGGTTAGTAATTAATAAATTATTTCCTTTTATACTCTGCGTTAGCAAGTATAAAAGCCTTACCTTATTGCTGAAAATACACAAAGAAAACAACACACAATAACAATCAAGAATAAATATCAAATTTTTTTATGTACCACAGAAATCCATGTTATTTGTTAGAAATAGTCAATGAAATAATATTTTATCAAACTTATGATTCAACGTTATCGAAAGTTTATTTCTGTAATTATATTACAGATTAGTTTTGAATGCAGTTTTATTTATAAAAGGCATATGGTTTCATACATAAAATAGTATCTGTCTAAAGCGCCAGGGGCGCATCGAGATGAAATATTTTACTGAACCAAAGTTTGACAAAATTCAATCACTGACTATTTTTGTTAATTTTAACAATAAAAATTGGTTTGTTAGTGAAAATGGCACCTGCCTCGCCAAATTCGATCTGAACACAGCCTTTCATTCACTACTGTCAGCCTCATTAGTATACAATATGATAAATTAAGAGAATATAATACATATATATTTTCATGCAAAATAAAATATAATAATATAATATTTTCTGCGGAATTCGCTTAGCCTTGCGGCCATGATAACCGGAAGAAGTTTAATCACGAATTTTAATTTTTTCACGCTGGGTATCCCAGTATTCCACGCTGGGACTTGTGGGTGTGGATGGTGGGACGTTAGTTTATGATATAATAAGAGATATTTACATAAAATAAATATGAGTTTAAAAATTCATGCTCAAGTTAGTATTCAAAATTTCATAAAAATAAAAATTTATTCAATGTTTCTGAGTCCGTCCCTGCTCTTATTATCAAGTAATGTCTATTATTTTAATTTACAAATAATATTAGTTATCCAAATTTTATTAATTTGGGAAAATGAAATAATTAACAGTGACAGTCTCATAAACATATTCATTAAAACATTATATAAAATTCATCAATCCTTTGTCTACAGAAATTTCACCTATTTGAGACTTATCAAACAAGAGTTTTGATACTCCAAGAAGAAAGGCAAAGTCGTAACGATAAAAATATCTATTACAAAATTTAAATAAATAATAATATATAAAATTTCTTAGCTTCGAGTAAGGTGATTTTCTGCCAAATTCGCTGCTTCGAGACACTGAATTTAATGTAAAATTATAATAAAATTTTAGGATGAGTTTCTTATTATTTCCATTGTGGAAATAATCACTAAAAGAAATATTATATTTATTACTCGGAGAAAGAAATGTCAACAACGAAAAACAAATTGAATACAACACTGCTTTTATGATTTTAACCTCTCTCTCCTAATTCCAAGACAAAACTGCCCCGAATTTTGTTGTGACATCATTTTTATTAGTTCATTCCTTTGTCCTCACCACAAAAATACCTACTCTTTCACTCCTAGCACAAGCATCTACTTTTTTATGTAAACAACCACACGTGTCTCTCAATCCTTTCCTTGAAATTATTTTTATTTGAAGTATTTATAACTACATAACATATCAATATAAACAAAATTTAACCTCTTACCTAAAAGCAATTAATAGTTCAACAAACTTTCTTTGTTTAAAATTCAATTTGGTACTTTTCTTCACCCGATGTACTAATATCTACTTCCTATCATCTAAACACTGTCACGTGTTAAAATATTCAATGTACCTTCCTAATAAAATTATTTAATAAATAACGTACTATCTGAAGTACGTACCATTTATTTACCAACAAATATACTCCGAGTTATACATCCATTTACCACTTAAAATAGTAAGTCGAGATATATTTAGTTTAATTTCAAACAATGTTTGTTAAAAAACTAAGACCATGTCACGCCCCCTCAGAAAATTAATTTTCCGGGCTTGCATAAGGTGAGGAAATTATTTTCTTAAAAGAAATTTTTTTTAACAAACAAAGAAAAATATTTCACAACGCAATCAATATGCTACGCCACTGGCCCTAACTTTCCAATTCTCTATATTGATTAAAATCATTCACAATCCTATACCTATATAAACAACCACACACTTGTATTACCCACTATCCTATAATTAATTTGTAAACAATCGCATGCTTACAGCACTATACAAGTCAAATAAACCCATTTATAATTTCTTACCAAAACATTTTGTTAAAGTACAAATGTCTTTGTACTGACTCTCAAGTGGTTGGAATACACATTCAATATACATAACCGAATTATAAATAATAGGTATATATCTACCGTCCCACGTGTCAACCTTAGGTACATCCAAACACATGACATACGTACAGTTAATTCACTATAATTATTACTCTCACATGTTTTTATTTATACAAACTCCGTCGTATGTTATATTAATAGTATGTACCCAATATAAACTGATATTACTATATCATATATAATAATACCGACCCTATTCTATAATTATGTATATCTGTTGACATAAGTATTAGTCAGTTTTTATATTGTACATAATTATTATCACATTTCTTTTCCTAAACCTTTTTCCTTCACGATACTGATTTCTTTATGTGTGAACATAAATTTTAAAATAAATTTCCATATTGTACACATTCATATTTCTCTTCCATACATCCTATAATAAATTTTACTATGAAAACTCTCACGATCTAGTTTCATTTCTTACATCACAGTACCGCCAAAATCAACAAATTCACCCAATTTCATCATAAAAAAATTGAAAACTTAATTAATCAGTTAAAAAAAAATAAATAACCCCTACCCCCTCATGACTGGAATTAACCCTGAAACTATTAATCATAATAGCCAATTACCAACTGATTATTTTTTTATGGTACCATACCACACTCACGCCGCATCCCAGGTGAGGCAGGCAAAGAGAAACAGATCGCCATGTTGATCCATTCCCAGACACTCCCTTCTCTCTATCCACATCCACCCCATTCCTCAAACATTCACATCGATTTCTCACACCCAACACGCGACAGTCCTTGTGAATTTGATCCACGTGGTCAAGTCACGCAGTTCCGGTATGTCCACACATTTTACACCCTCCCCTTCAGACAAAAAAAAATACACTCTCTTCATCATTCTTACATTCCATTCATGTAATGCTTCATCAACCATTCGTCTCAATGATCACATCTCCACAGCACTCATTCCACTCTCATCCCTCCTCAGCCACGTCCATGTCTCACTAACACACATGCCTAACACCTCATTCAAACACAGCACCCAAAGAAAAATAGAAAAAAAAATTCACACAACAAAAACCCCAGTTATAGCATGCAACTCTCCCCTTTCAAAAGACACATTACATATGCGCTGAAAAGCCATATTATTTCATGAAAACCAATCTGTTCCATAAATACACAAATACATAAATCGACTATAATGTCTACGCACTATAATATTATATACGAGTAAGTATTTATATCTACTTACTGTTTAAAATATAAACTTTAGGTACCCATAAATTTTATGAATCCCACATTGATATTAACATAATTATGTATCTACTGTCTTTCACCAACGTTCTACCTATATTGAAAAAACATCAGTAGGTACCTAGTATTTCTGTAAACATCGCTCGACAATTATAATAATATTGTATAATACCATATAGGTACTTAATAGTCATTCCACTTAGCTAGCGACAATCTAATATAATATTATTATTAGACTCAGTCTAAATAATAATATTATACAACGATCAAATGCGTTTTTGTTAAAATAATAATATTACCGACTGTACTCAGTTCACCGATCATACTTGTCGAAACCGAACAGTTTCTTTATCTAAAGTGATAAATCTACTTAACCCATCAGATCAAAACACATATCTACCCGCATTATTATACCTACAGATTCGTCATTTATGAAATAATATTATTTCATATTCATTTTGTTAAGATCTGAGCAAAACCGACATATTGAATGACATTCCAATATATATAAAACTATACATATCTAAAAAAAAAAATATTACTACTGACACACATCTCAACCCCATAAATTATTACAGTATTCAACAGTCAAAAACCCCATAAAATTCATCCTTCAAAAATTATTTCAAGGTAGGTCGTTTAACTCTCACATAACTGAAATAAATAACTAACAAAAAAAATGTTTACCATTCTATATACATAACATCTTAATAGGTACATATAAAAAAAACCCACGATCCACTTAATATCAAGATATAATATTATTATCACCAGCTCATTCCTACTGTAATAATAAATTTATCTTAACGAGTTCGTTTTTGTAAAACTAATAATATATTTATAATTTCTAATAGATATAAAAAAAAAATTGCTAACAATTTTTATTTAGTTTGCTCTCGATTCAATTAATTTAACGTATTTTTAGTGTTCATAATGTGTTCTATAATATTCGTCGTCTTCTGTCATCAATTTTGAAATGCAAGTCACCTCCTTAAAGGATAGGCAGAGAGTTCTAACATAATTTAAAGTCAAAATACTGGAAAATTTCACCGCCCCCCCAAGACAAAAAAATCTGCTTCTCGTGTAGAAACTCCCCTTCTCTTCCATAAGACTATTAATCTATCTCTCCCCCCCCACTCCTCTGTAAGACAATTAATTTAAAGATTGGATATTTATCTATTTCTTCCAACTAACTATACTAGCTCAAATCTATTTCTGCTATGACCGAATCTGAATTTTACCCTTGCAATGACAAAGATAATTCTGGTCACACGCCATTTTCTGTCATAGCCTATGACAGAAAACTTTCCCTCGCTACATAGTAACCCAATGTCTAATGCCTGCAATGACAGACATTATATCCTGGACAAACGGCACCATTTTCTGTCGTGGTCCCTCCCACAAGAGGAAAAGAAAAAGAAAAAACCGTTGAGACCACATTGACAGGAAATAAATAAAATATATTTATTTATTTCGACGAGAGAATAAATACGTATTTATCCTCTGAGTTGGAAGTAATTAAACTAAAAAGAATCGAGTTTATCCAATCTACGCAAATTTATAAATTTCTTTTCGCAATTACGTCTTTATAATATTCCGATTAAAATTTAATAATACAAAATTACTTTCATATCACCTACCTACTTATAAGATCTATGAATAATTATATTCGTTGTGTGTAAAGATGTCATACGTACATAATAATATATACCTACTAGTTAACCCATATCATTCACACCTCACTATAATTAAAAATATTTCCGAACGTTTAACGTAAGACCCGTCAAAAGTGTCGGCCGCTAAATTCAACAATTTTCGTTTCTTCAAAGATTTTGGCACATGATATTCTAGTTAATTAATAAAAAATGCGTTAAGGACCTTTTCTACGTTGTGTTTACGATTTATAAAAGAAAATTTTATCAGTGGAAAACAAACAATAATTTCTATTCAGAAACATAAAAGCATAATTTATATAACAATCAAAATTTAATTTTCTGTTGTACATAAAGGTTAGTAATTAATAAATTATTTCCTTTTATACTCTGCGTTAGCAAGTATAAAAGCCTTACCTTATTGCTGAAAATACACAAAGAAAACAACACACAATAACAATCAAGAATAAATATCAAATTTTTTTATGTACCACAGAAATCCATGTTATTTGTTAGAAATAGTCAATGAAATAATATTTTATCAAACTTATGATTCAACGTTATCGAAAGTTTATTTCTGTAATTATATTACAGATTAGTTTTGAATGCAGTTTTATTTATAAAAGGCATATGGTTTCATACATAAAATAGTATCTGTCTAAAGCGCCAGGGGCGCATCGAGATGAAATATTTTACTGAACCAAAGTTTGACAAAATTCAATCACTGACTATTTTTGTTAATTTTAACAATAAAAATTGGTTTGTTAGTGAAAATGGCACCTGCCTCGCCAAATTCGATCTGAACACAGCCTTTCATTCACTACTGTCAGCCTCATTAGTATACAATATGATAAATTAAGAGAATATAATACATATATATTTTCATGCAAAATAAAATATAATAATATAATATTTTCTGCGGAATTCGCTTAGCCTTGCGGCCATGATAACCGGAAGAAGTTTAATCACGAATTTTAATTTTTTCACGCTGGGTATCCCAGTATTCCACGCTGGGACTTGTGGGTGTGGATGGTGGGACGTTAGTTTATGATATAATAAGAGATATTTACATAAAATAAATATGAGTTTAAAAATTCATGCTCAAGTTAGTATTCAAAATTTCATAAAAATAAAAATTTATTCAATGTTTCTGAGTCCGTCCCTGCTCTTATTATCAAGTAATGTCTATTATTTTAATTTACAAATAATATTAGTTATCCAAATTTTATTAATTTGGGAAAATGAAATAATTAACAGTGACAGTCTCATAAACATATTCATTAAAACATTATATAAAATTCATCAATCCTTTGTCTACAGAAATTTCACCTATTTGAGACTTATCAAACAAGAGTTTTGATACTCCAAGAAGAAAGGCAAAGTCGTAACGATAAAAATATCTATTACAAAATTTAAATAAATAATAATATATAAAATTTCTTAGCTTCGAGTAAGGTGATTTTCTGCCAAATTCGCTGCTTCGAGACACTGAATTTAATGTAAAATTATAATAAAATTTTAGGATGAGTTTCTTATTATTTCCATTGTGGAAATAATCACTAAAAGAAATATTATATTTATTACTCGGAGAAAGAAATGTCAACAACGAAAAACAAATTGAATACAACACTGCTTTTATGATTTTAACCTCTCTCTCCTAATTCCAAGACAAAACTGCCCCGAATTTTGTTGTGACATCATTTTTATTAGTTCATTCCTTTGTCCTCACCACAAAAATACCTACTCTTTCACTCCTAGCACAAGCATCTACTTTTTTATGTAAACAACCACACGTGTCTCTCAATCCTTTCCTTGAAATTATTTTTATTTGAAGTATTTATAACTACATAACATATCAATATAAACAAAATTTAACCTCTTACCTAAAAGCAATTAATAGTTCAACAAACTTTCTTTGTTTAAAATTCAATTTGGTACTTTTCTTCACCCGATGTACTAATATCTACTTCCTATCATCTAAACACTGTCACGTGTTAAAATATTCAATGTACCTTCCTAATAAAATTATTTAATAAATAACGTACTATCTGAAGTACGTACCATTTATTTACCAACAAATATACTCCGAGTTATACATCCATATACCACTTAAAATAGTAAGTCGAGATATATTTAGTTTAATTTCAAACAATGTTTGTTAAAAAACTAAGACCATGTCAATGGGTTTCTCGGTGGGATCTCCTGCGTCAGTCGGGTTTACCCCGACTGAGGTAGGAGTGCTCTAGGATTGATTGTTGCCCATTGTGGTGGGATCTGTTAGGCGAACTCGTTATTTGTTGCGTTTCGTCCTGTCTCCCTTGGTGGAGAGTAGATATGGGTGGGAGTTCCTGTTGGGAGGGAAATGTCTTTTCAATACGCTGGTAATGGCGATTTTTGAGTCTCCTCTTATGAAAGCCCAATAACAAGGCTCTGAACACCTTACTTCGGCCATATTTATTGATAATTATGCTTAATTGTTATTTGTTTGGGTCTTTTGTTGGTCATTTTAGTTTATCATTGTTTATTTATTTATTGTTTATGATTGAATTTCACCCCCCTGAGAGGAGCATCGAAGACGTAAATGTAGCACAAAAGATAAGGACATAAGTTTAGCTTAGAAGAGCGGATAAATAGAAGTCCCCTGACTTCTGAGATATCCGGGTATGGGAGGGAGTCAATAATGTTTTATATCATAAAAGTGCAGCAACATTTATGTTGCGGCTTTGGCCACCACATGTTTCAGAAAAAAATTATACCTCTGTGACATGGGTGGCAAAATGTTAATGTATTGGAGCAAATAAGTTCCTATTTCACAACTGCCTCGTTTCCCATTTAATTCTGTCCAACAAAAGCAATACGCAGCATTTGGTGGAGCAGACTCATAAATGGTGAGGTTATATAGACATATTTTTGGCTGCAATACGTTGGACTAACACCAGATGATGGTATTTGAAGGACAACATTCTACTAAAGATATTTAGTGGATTTTCTCTGTAGCAAAATTGTAATATTTTTCATAAAGAATCCTCAAAATATCCACTAAAGTAAGGGGTGTTTCATATTGTTTTTCGTTTTTTGTTTGACCGTTACGCACCAACCACAGATAGTGGAGGGCCGGGAGTGATTTCAAACGCTTGATTGGTTTGTTAAGTTTAGGAGTGTTGGAAATCTTCATGGGCCCGCAGCGCGCATTTTACGTGCGAGCGTTTTATAAAAACACCGATTCGTACACTATTGTTCGACGTCTCTACAGGACATACTTTCATTTAATCACTATGAGAAATGTGCCAAGTGCAAATTTAATCAAGCATTGGATGCGAAAGTTTGAACCAGACTGGGAACATAATGACGGATAAATTTGGGCGCAAAAGGACATCGAGGACGAGCACAAATGCCGACCGCGTTCGCCAGTCTGTTATCCACGACAGTCACCGCGCGCAGCTTCTCTAAATTTGAACGAATTCACGGTTCATCGCATTATTCGCGATATTGCCATATGATCAGAGGCCTGATTCAATAACACACTTTCACGTCACGTTCCCGCTCCGTTAACGTTCGAGTATAGACGAAGTTGCAAGCAAGTGTCAATTTCGTTGCTATGATACACAATAGTTACAAAAATTTGGGTTAGTTGGAAGAGATCGCGCCTTTGCGATAAACTCGCCCTCTGTATATTGATTGTATGTAATTTTGATGTATACCTTTTATGTAATTGTATTTTATCAATGTACAGTAAAGAATAAATAAATAAATAAATAAATAAATAAAAATTAACACTTGCTTGCAACTTCGTCTGCACCCGAACGCTAACGGAGCGGGAACATGACGCGAAAGTGTGTTATTGACTCAGGCCTCTGGACATTTCTGGCTACAGTAATGCAAAAGTAGATCGGCTACAACCTCAACACATTTTTTCAACAAGATGGAGCCACTTCTCATGTAACAAGTGACTCCCTAGCTGCTCTTCACGAATTATTCTCTGAAAAAGTTATAAATCGTCGAGGAGACATCTACTACCCATCGAAGAGCCCAGTTTTAACATCTGCTGGTTTTTTCAATAGAGCTACTTCAAAAGTAAAGTTTACAACCCTTTGCCACCCAACCTGGATGTTTTAAAGCAAAGAATCACAGACGAAATTATCGCCATTTTAAAAGCGGTGCTCCAGCGAGTGATTGAAAATTTTGGTGCCAAGCTTAATAAGTGTGAAGAAGTGGATGATGCGCACTTACAAACGGTTATTTTTCACAAATAAAATTTAAAAACCTGCTCTTTAATTTAACAGTGATTGTAGAATATTTTCTGGTTAAAGGGCTAAATATCACTACTGAAATTAGGACTGTATATAGGAGGCTGTAACTCACCCCAAATTTCTATTTTCTTTCTTGTATTGCACTTAAACACCTTATATAATTGTTTGGTTTTAATATCACTATTTGATTTTTATTATCATTGAATTACTTTAATTCAATACAATCACTTAATCATTGAATTACTTTAATTAAACACAATCACTTAATTACACTATTGAAACTGTTTGATATATGACGGATATGCGTGTGCACATCACCAAAGTTTTCAGCAGAAGAGAGTTTTGTAACAATTATGTGAGCACACCGGGGTATAAAGAAGGGAGTGGGGGAAGGATATGCAAAGAAGATTGCACACACAATAAACACCAGTGATACACACACAAAAAATATTAGATATTGATAATATATTTAACAGTGATTATTCCAAGTTTGAACGAATTCTGATGTTTTATTTTCATGTATCAAAAACGAAAAACAATCTGAAACACCCCATACTATAGTGGTTTTTCTTTGTTGTCAAACAACTCATTTTGGAGTTAGTTAATTCTTTTTTTTTTTTTTTAAAAGATATATCTGGGTTTTGTTATAAACCCAAATACAACTTTATACACCTTCCACAGTAAGCTAAAAGCTTGTGTCGTGAAAGGGGAGTTTGCCGGCACCTGGGATCGAACCGCAGACCCCTTGTTCAAGAGGCCGAGACTCTACCTCCAGGCTACCGACGATCTAACTACTAACTAACTCTTTGTATGGACATAGTTCAATAATGGTACCTTATAGGAGGAAGTGAATTTTCTCTGTAGATAGAAGGTGTTTTTTTTCGATACCTTGATATTTAACTCCATTTCACCCAAAATTGGAGTTAGTGGATTTTCATTGTATAGACCATTAAAGGATGACGTCACAGAAAAATGTTTGGAGGTCCACAACGGAACAAAAACAAAACAAACAAAAAGGTGGTATCTCTTTCTAACTGCGCTGTTCTAAAACAAAGCAAACAAAAAGGTGGTATCTCTTTCTAACTGCGCAGTTCTAACTATGCGTGAAAAAGAGATAAAGTACCATAACACATTCTATTCTATTTTTCTCAAGGCCATCCACTCGTTTGCGAGTGATTTAGGCCAATATGTAACAACGGGTTTTTAACAATGATATATGTATTAAAAAAACAAAAAAAAACAACAATGAGGTGTTTCTCAGCAAAATGAACCTTAATACAAAGACGGGGTAGCAAATAATAATGACAATACTTCATTCGATGCATCGCACAGCTGTTGTTTACAATAACACACAGCTACCTATTATTGGCTGTGATTAAAAGCGGAGAGCGCTGCGCAGAAACAAGGGTCGAACAAGGCGTAAGACAAGGATGCTCAATGTCGCCAGCTCTCTTTAACTGCTATATACAGCGAACCATTGATGAACTGAGAGAAGAAATGAAGAACTGGACAGGAGTAAAAATAAATGGGAAAAAGGTTGACATGATTAGATATGCTGACGACATAGCACTGCTCGCAGACTCCGAGATGGAGCTAAACGAAGCCTTAGGAAAAATGGAAAGTATACTGTTGCCAAAGTACAACATGAAAATAAATAAAGAAAAAACAAAATGTATGGTCGTTGGAAAAGAGGAAGCAACTGCGAACATTGCCTTAAATGGAGTGAGCATCAAACAAGTAAGTGAATTCGTGTACCTAGGCAGCAGAATAAACCAGGATGGACGCTCCAAAGCAGAAATTGTAAGCAGAATAAACCAGGCAAGGATTGCCTTTAACAAAAAATTTAAGATATTGGAATCCCCAAATATTGACTTAAGCGTAAGGAAGAACCTTACTAAAGCCTTTGTATGGAGCATTCTGCTTTATGGTTGTGAGACATGGACCATCAGCAAGAGTGAAAGCGGACGGTTGGCGGCCTTTGAAATGTGGTGCTACAGACGCATGCTTAAGATCCATTGGTCGGAGCACGTCGAAAACGAAGAAGTATTAACCAGGGTAAGCGAAAAAAGGCAACTCCTTAAGAGAATCAGCCAACAACGAGCTAACTGGATTGGCCACAATATTAGGCACCCAGGACTACTCATCGCCATCGCGGAGGGTATGACCGAGGGGACAAATAGCAGAGGCCGACCAAGAGACGCATATATGGACCAACTGAAGAGGGACATGAACTGTGGCTCATACGTGGAGCTGAAAAGACTGGCTGAGAATAGGGACGAATGGAGAAGAAAAACCAAACTCGTTGCAGACCAATCCAATGGATTGTAACTCATTATATATATACCTATTATAACTAATTATACCTATTCTAATTCAATAACAAGGTGACTCGAAAAGTTAAATATTTTTATTATTTACTTTGAGGAATTTTGTCATACATTTATACACCTCTATTGAGTTCAATGATAGTAAAAATTGCACATTGAGGGGGTATGTAATGCATTCCTCCACGAGATTATCTATGAATTCTGATCTGTCATATTTGGGGCACTCAAAAAATACATGGTCCAGAGATTCCTCATTGGTACCACATTCGCACTCAGGGGAGGGGAAAACTCCGATCCCTGCTGAGTGGGTGGCAACCAAACAATGTCCGATTCGCATTCTGGAAATGAGGGAAATGTCCAATTTTGATTGTCTTTCAATTTCAAACCACGGACGACATGGAATCTTTTTTTGTATGTTTTTATAGAACATTCCGGTAGCTGATATTTGCCAATAACTGTGCCACTCCGACCTTATGAGATTCATGATGGTGGGTAAGAAATCGTCCGTGGGTTGGGAAAATGCGTTAGGCAAGCACCCGCCTGTGCAGCCCAATTTTGCCAGGCGGTCAACGGCTTCGTTTCCGGATATTCCAATATGAGACGGGATCCAACAGAAAACAATATCATATCCCATGCATGAGGCATAGAATGCAAGATGTCGGATTTCAAATACTATACTGTTGCTACACTTTTTCGCATTAGATTTAAGGTTTTGAAGAAGTGAAAGTGAGTCAGTGTATATTACTGAAAATCTTATTTTTAGATGGATGATTTTTAGCAGTGCCTCTTTCATTGCTATGCATTCTCCGGTAAATATTGAAGGGAGTATGGGAATTTTGAAAATCCCTTCCAAATGAAGTGATGGAATATAAAAATCAGAGCCACAACCTTGGGAACACTTGGATCCGTCAGTGAATATAGCCTCGTGATTTGGCTATCTCTCTTCAGTAGTCGACATGAATATTTGGTTATTACTATTATGGTTTTGAGATGAATATGATTTGAAAATGCCTATTGACTCCTCAATCTGAAGAGGAAAAGATAGAGCTTTGAAAGGAGTCGTGAATAGAGGTAATTTTTCTCTGGGGTATATTGGAATATCTGACATAAGTGAATGAAAACAAGAGGCCAGCAACGGTGGAACCTTTCTGTAAGTAGTTTCCTCACCGCACACCTTATTGGCCAAAGCACCTTAACTCAGAATAAGTGGGTTATCCACGTATTCGATTCTCTTCATAATGAACTTACATGCCAGGAATTTTTGTCGTAGGAATAATGGCATCTCGCCCACTTCTACCTGCAGAGAGACTATTGGAGACGATCTCATTGCCCCCAATATAAGGCGCAAACACTGTGACTGAATCTTATCTAATTTTTAAGCTTGATATTTTGGTAAAGGATCCAGAAGATAGCTGAATGACTCCGAATCAGAGAGGAGTATAACATCTTCAGCGTTGAGGGGTGTGCGCCCCACCAAACCCGCGAAACCGCACGAAGAATATTCAAGTTTTTTTCACATTTGCTCACAATAAGGTCTATGTGGATGTTCCATGACAACTTTTTCTGTAAATTCATCCCCAAGAATTTAACAGAATCCACACTAGGAATCTGAGTTCCCTCAAACAAAACATCAACGTTGGGAGGATTTCGTTTTTTGGAGAAAACAACTACCTTACTTTTATCCGGAGCGAGATTAAGACTATTGTCAAAAAGCCATGTGCTCAAGCCCTTCATTACCTGACTCAACTGATCAGCTCCGACTTTAATATCTTTATGATGCACATATATAACTAAGTCATCGGCATATTGCAATAATTTACAATCATTTGGGAGGAGGTCATGAATGTCATATGAATATATGTTAAACAATAAAGGGCTCAACACTGAACCCTGGGGCAAGCCTTTGAAAACCGTTCTACGTACCTGACCGTCTGGAGTGTCGATCACAATCTCTCTTTGAGTTAGTATGTCGAATATCAAGCTAGTAAGAGAATTAGGGACTCCTATATTACTCAATTTTCATTTTAAAGTATTAATATCGACATTATCATAGGCGCTGGATATATCTGCAAAGCACGCAACTGTGCTCTTCTGTTCCAATTGAGCAAGCTGAATATCAGTCACCAAGATACTTACGTTGTCGAGACAAGATTTTTCTTTCCTAAATCCGAGTTGATGAGGGGGGAAGAGACACCTATTTTCCACAAACCACTCCAGACGCACCTTCACCATGAGCTCAAGGATTTTGAGCAAACAACATGACAATGCTATGGGTCTATATGAAGATGCTAGAGAAGGGTTCTTGCCATTTTTCAAAATAGGGATGACCAATTGTTTTTTCCATGCCAGAGCAATTATCGGTAAATTAAGGGCCATATTGTAGATGGATAAAATTGTGGATAAAACTGGGGCAGGACAGTGTTTTATCATGGAGTAGTTAATAAAGTCCACTTCAGGGGCAGAGTCAGAGATACAACTTTTTACCGCTGATAGAAGTTCATTGAATGTAAATTTTTCTGCCAACCAACTTGCCGTTGGATCCTCTGTATGTAATGAAAGAGACTCTATTTGGTTAGCAACAAAAGGTGGAGCAAGTCGATCCAGGAAATCTTCTATGCATTCCTCTATTTGGGATGATTTATTTGGCTGAGAGAATGAGCCCCTAAATCGGCGAATCATGCTCCAAACCTCCGAGGTAGCAGTTTCTGGTGACAATGAGGAACAAAAATTTCGCCATCCCTGACTCTTTTTACGTTACAAGATTCGCTTTGCCAAAGCTTGCAATCTCTTAACCTCCAAGTAATTTCCAAGCGACATATCCTTTCTATACTTTCGCATTGCGTTTTTTCTATCTTGCACTGCGGCACTACACTCTGGGTCCCACCATGGGGGAGACTCTTTTAGATTGCGAGATGATGATGCACGCGGGATTGACGAATTAGCCGCAGATATTATATGTTCGGTTAAGGTTGATGTCATAGTATCAATATCCGAAGGTACTTGTTCACGCAGAAAAGATGTCTCAAGAGAGGTTTTAAAGCTGTCCCAATCAGCCCGCCCAGTGTTAAAACAATTTCGACGATTTTTCTTAATATTAATATTAAACTTAACGTTTACTGCTACTTTAATTGGGAAATGATCACTGGAGTAAGGATCTTCCAGAACATGGCATATTGTAGATGGCGCTAGGTCAGCAGTGCAAATGGTGAGATCCACGGCACTAGAATTTTGTGTGGGAGGAGAAAAGCGAGTAGGGGATCCATCGTTGAGGATACAAAGCGTATTACTATCTATAAAATCAAGAATAGCTTTCCCACACGAATCTGTGGAGTGGCAACCCCATGAAGTGGAATGTGCATTAAAGTCTCCCAAGAGTATAAAAGATTTTGAGATTTTGTGTAGCAAATGATTGAAATATGTAAGGTCAAATGGAGTTTTAGGGGGTAGATAAACAGAGACAATAGATTTTCCAGAAATGTCCACAGCAACAATTTGGAAATCTGCACGTTTGGGCAATGGGATTCAGATATAGGGGATATCAGACTTTATAAACAAAGCTGCACCCCCTTTTCCGTCCAAACGATCATCACGAACAGACATGTATCCGGGCAGATTAAAAAGGGATTCTGGATGTAACCATGTTTCAGAAATGGCTGCGACGGAAATGTCAATTTTTTTTATGAGTGATATTGCTTCGCTTCTATTTGAAACGATACTTCGGCTGTTCCATTGGATAATATTGAGCTTTGAAAAACTAGTTTTTGTCTTGTTGGTCACCATTATGATTTTTATGAATAGAAGTGAGTATTGAAGGAAGTGAGGCAGCGATGGACGGTAAAGAATTGGGTTTTGACATTAGTTGAAAGAATAATTGCATAAAACAATTCAAAATAAGACACAGAGGAAATTGTCAGTAAATCTATGAGGACACTGGGCTTCATCTTTAGATTGACGACAGACCTACAATTTATTCAGTCTTACAGACTTCTCTTTGTTTCTCTTGTAATTTGGTCTCCAAACTATAATATACACATTAAAGCAATAGAGAGGATACAGAGGAAATTTCTGAGACTTGTGAACTACAGATTGGGAATACCGGTCGAGAAAATTGACTACCCTGTTCTGATGTGTGAGCTCGGTCTCCTCAGTTTGGAGAGTCGCAGAATTATGTTCGATCTCTGTTTTTTACACAAACTTCTTAATGGTGAAATCGATTCTCCAGAACTGATTGAGTTGATCAAATTAAATGTTCCAGCCAGGAACACCAGACAATCTGTTTTATTCCACGAATCCAACACAAGGAATAATTACACCTTCCATTCACCTGTAAATAGGCTTCACAGACTGGGAAATCTGGTTGGACATGAAACTGACATTTTTGCTGACAAGTTCCTCAAATATAAACGTGATGTTATTAACTATTTGAATATATAGATTGACATTGGGTAGTTGTGGTTTGTTGTTGTTTGTTTGTGTGTATATTTGTTCCTTAAAATGACAGCATAATTTTCACACTATTGTAAATTGTTCATTCTTATCCAATTAATACAATTACCTTATTTACATTTTACTCATTGACACCTAAATTGACCACACTAAATATTTGTTTTTGTTTTGACATTTTTCAATAATTTGACTTTTCTCAGCTTCTATTGACACTGAATATTATTAATTCTACAACATCCATTTTTAAAGACTGTGTGCTACTTGACTTCCCATTTATTTTTGTTTGAAATAATCTCATAAATACTCTTTTATTGAAAATTTGACAATATAACCTACTATCGAATTGACTTGTGATCCATTGACTTTTTTTTCCATTCATAACTTATGCTGTGATACTGATAGTTGTGTTGTTCTTTTTTTGTGTGTTTTTTTATTATTCTTTTGTTTTTTTTTTTTGTTTTTTTTATTATTTTTTATTATGATTGTTGTGTCTTAATATTCTACACTTGTATATACATACATCATATGAACTATGTATGTAAATGTATAACAACATGTAAAAGGCTAGCGCCGTGAATTGAAAAATAAAATAGTTTGGAGGTCAGAAGTTGAGGGTTTTGGATTGTCTGGGGTGGAATTTCCATTTAAGGCACATCCGTCTAAAGGATTCGAAACTTGGGCATTTTTGTAGAAAAGGAGGTTTTCGTGTTCAGTGTTAATTGGTTTGTTGTGGATGGGTGGGAGGTGATTTTTCGTTGTTTTTGGAATCTTAGTGACAGTAGATGATTGAGTAGGGGAAGATTGAGGAACAGATGCAACTTTTTCTGCAAAACTGGATATTGCAGGGAGATGACGAGTAGATGCTTCTTTGTAGGAAATATTGTCCATAGCCATTGAGTGCTTAATATTTTTTTGGCGGGTGAGTTCTGGGCAGGATAGACTAGATGCATTATGTGAACCATTGCAATTGACACATTTAGCCAACGTAGAAGTGCATTCCTCTCCGAAATGGGCTTCTCCACATTTGAAACAACGAGGATTTGATCTACATTGTGTCTTTTGGTGGCCAAATCGGCAGCACCCAAAACACAAGACGGTTGGAAATACATATTGCTCTGTTTTCATTGAGACATGATACAGGTATACGTGTGGGGGTAACTTCTGACCCTCAAAGGTCAGTACGACCGACCTTGAAGGACGCCACTCTACTGTCCCTGAAGAAGAATCCTTGAAATTAAGGCGACGCGCCTTTATTACTTTGCCATAGCCGTAAGGCACCTCCGTAGCTTCCACTATCTCTTCAATTGAGATGTCGATAGAAACACCTCTTACTATACCCATTTTGTGGAGCTTAAAAGATGGAATGTAACACTTCAGGTTATTTGCTGATAAGAAATTAGAAGTTAAGAAGTCATTTGCTGCAAGAGCCGATTTGAATGTTAGAGAAATTTTATTTCTCGCCTCTACCTTAACTCCACCTGTCGCTATGTTTTTTATTCCCGAATTGCATAACAATTTCCCGAACGCCATTGGATCCATATGTTTACTTGGATCTTGATTTTGTACGAATATTAAATATGGGCCTGGGGCCTCCATACTATACAGCTCCAATAGCCTTTCCGTAACACCACTTGGAGAAAAGGGCATCTTCGAAGGGTGAACGCTCGTAAGCGCGCTAGGTGATCTTGATCTTTTTCTTAAATCAGGAGGCTCCGAAGGAACCTCCATCTTGATATGTAAAGACGCTAATATGTGAAGAACTTATACAGTATTTTAAAAAGAAAAATGAATGGTAAGAAAAATAATAAAAGAAAAAAAAACTTATCGACCGCCCCTCTCCGCTCCCTAGAAGCATCAACAACAACAAAAAATAATTCTGAACAAAAATAACAGCACTGTAAGCACGCTATAACAAAAAACACGACTGCCTGCAACAAGAAGCCAGCAACGAATCACCATAACACATGCTATCTCAGATAGTAAATTATTTCAAAGAAGAGCATTGTCATGTCGGTATTATCCTTCCGACTGTCAGTATTACAAAATTACTCAATATTAGGTGGAACGCCTAAAGAATACCTAATAATAAAAAAAATTAAAAAAACTGCCAGTGTCGATTTTGTTATTATTTTGTCGTCTGGCTTTCTTTTTTTTCTCTTATGGCATAACATCCTACAAGGATGATTTGCGCAATCTGACTGTTTGCCCCCCAAGCAAAAGCAAATCCATAGACAAGACCACGTGACCTTTAATGGTCTATACCGACGATATTATAATAGGTACCTATGTGGTATGTGACTACATACATCTCACCAGGCGCTACTAGAGCGGGGTGCAGCGCAGTGCGGATACGGGGTGGCATCGTATGTAACGTGATATTAATTCTGTGTAATGAACTCTACCTCTACAATATTAATTATTTTTATACAAAAGTGTTAGTATGATATTATATTTAACGATAGGTATGGCTTAAATCGCAATATATGCATCACTTGCAGGGTAGAGAAGACAGTATTAGGTTTTCCGACGAATACGAATCGGCTTAGGCTGGCTTAAGCGCTTTACACCATGGTTACGTGCACGAATTCCACCTTTTTCTCTCTTATGCTTCTCTCATTTCAATCCTTTCAGAGCGGGTGACTGTATTCATCGCTGAAAAGCGACTTCGTGCAGTCAACCGCACCTACTGGGATTTGAACCCACCACCTCTGTATTACGAGTCAAGTACTCCAGCCATTAGGCCACAGAGGTGTGTGGGTAGCCGGTGAGTATTGTTATTATAAGCTGCAAATTTACAACTACCGCTATCTTACCGCCACCTATCGACATTGTTTGCAAGCCATTGTTCATCACAATAAGGGTTTTCCCACCACTTTTCCCTGGATGTTTTAAGAGCTGAGCTCCTATATCATCCAGACTCAAAAAAACAAAAGAAGAAATCAAAGGAGGGCTCAGGATTTGCATTAAGGGCTCCCCCCCCAAAATCCTCCCCTAAACTACAACCTTTAATGTCCCTTGGAGGAGATACTCACTACAAGGCACTACTCACTACTACAATATTCTTACAAACTATGTTCTTACAGTTACATATTGCTACGTACTAAAATTCTTAACACTAAAGACAATACTTTACAGCTTATTATCTAAGTAGTAGAGTATTCAAGATAATATTAATAAATGCTTACCGATCATACTCAAAACTGCCAAACACAAAATTGCCTCCTTATTGAATTCGATAGAACAAAAGAAAAGGAAAGAGATACATTAAACTCCCAAGGGTAGAGCATGAAAGGGGAAGCAAATAAGCAATTGATCAAAAAAAAAATTATAAACAAAACCATGGGACAGAGTGCTTGAAAATCCACCTCCAACGAAAGGAGTGGACATGCACAAAACAAGTATGAGCTCAGCGGCTCGGTCACCATATTATTAGGATGAATCCACTGGTGCCAGTCCATGTCGACGAAGATCATCCCATTTAAGCTTCAAGGCTTCTACAAAAAATTTGAAGCATTTAAAGTTTGTAGCATTAAGGGTTAATTCTCCAAACCAAACAGGTCTTGGAGAGTCCACACTCAAACCCCGAATCATATCATCTCTCGCCTCCGACATCAAATTGCAATCTCAAAGAATTTGTTCTGCATATAGGGCTCCTCCTCCACAAGTACATCACGGCTCATTATCTCACGGTAAGTAGCGTTTACCATGTCAAAAACCCATTTGATAATACCCAATATTGTTCAGGTACCTAGACTCGCCACGCTACAACCATTTACACATATATGTATAATGCATGCCCCCCTGATTGTACCTACAGCTGTGTAGGTAAGTAGATATGTACTAATATAGATGTATATGTGGACATACATACCTACCTATATATAGTTCCACGACACGTCTCTGTCACCTGTTGAACCATTGTTCATGAAAGCAGCTTCTCTATTATACGAGTATATATTATCTACTAATACATATGTATGTTTATACGTATGCATCCACCTATTTACTTTTGCATTTTTATGGATTATTATTTTTGACTTAGTCCCAGCAGTAAGTGAGTAAGGTAACCACTTCTACAACTTTTCTCTCATTCTCTCTCTCTCTCTCTCTCTCTCTCCCCAGAGTTGTAAATGTACCTACATATATTATAACTATAGGTATGCAGTTTCGTTAGGTAGAGAGGGGTATTAAATAAATATTCAGCTAGCAATCTGGTAAAGATTTCAAATCATTTGCAAGATTACTTTTTATTCTTCGCATTATATCTCCTCGTTCTATTAGATATATACCTAGATAAGTAGTTAGGTGTGTGTGTATATATAACTTTATGTGATAAGTGAACGTGACGTGATTACATAGCCCGGCCCTTTATGTAGGTATGTATTCCTATCAGGTTCTGCCACCGACCACTTCAATTACCAATCGTCTCATAGTTCAACTATTCAAATATCAGCTACTAATCTAAAAGACTCGCGGGAGATTCTTATATTAATACATATGTATGTCTAATAAATGCAATGTAAAATAATAATAATAATAATACACAACTCAGTGTGGGAAGGAGTGGGGAGGTAAGCAGTAGGAAAGGGAGAGAGGGAGATACCCCCTCTCTCCTAACATCCTCTGTCGTATTAAACTTCGTTTACTTCTCAGTTATTTAATTCTTTTCAAAAGATTTCCCTCGTATTTTCCCATAGTATAATATATTATTATGTTCCTTTATGTATGTAGTTGTAGGTATCTATAATACCTATAATGTGAATGTATGTATGTGTTGAGTATCGACTTTATAATAAACACGAATATGATGAATAGAGGTGAATCCAAAGTAAATAAATAATAAACCTTTACATTCTCTGAAACATCCTCGATAAACGAATTACTTTCTTGGATCAGCTCCCTTTTTACGTTTATGGGTACCCATCTATGTATGTGTACATTTTATATACCTATGTATGTGTATTATCATTTTAATGGAATATAAATGACTTACTATAATATAAATGACTTAGGTATAATGAATGAATATTATATAGATAATAATATCTCCTGCCATGGGATCTGCTTCCACTACAAGACTCCATAAATGTGAGATGTACCTACCCACACCTTTTATCCGAGAAACTACATAAACTTATAATACTCTTATATTTACTTTCTTGTATAATTAATAAATAAATAAATTACTTTCGACCTGCATGCTGTAGACACGCCTAATTGTGTATTTTTCTTCTTCTTTTTATGAATGTTTTCTCAACTCTCTCTCTGTGTGTGTGTGTGGCTCTGTTAAATAAATAAAATCTTCTTTTTTTTATTTTTTTTATTCACCAAGCTACACTTACAGTCATTTGACGTATATTACAAAAAAAGTATATCAATATTTGACCAATGAAGTTTGTGGATATTACAAATATATCAGTGTGTTTACAGATCTATAAAAAAAGACAAAAAAAAACTCGAAATAAGTTCATCAAATTCGCTTGATATAACAATTTTAAAACAAAAATTAGAACATGAACATACTGTAGGCCATCGGCTAAAACAAAAAATATAAAACTATATCAGGGGGGACTCCAAAATCGGGGGGATTGGGGAAAAGGGGAAATTAGAGAATCGCAGTCGCAAACCAAGACAATGCAAAAACCAACTATATTGTGAGCTATACAGGGCACCCGCTGTCGTGTTTTTAATTATTGATACTATAATATGATACCATTATTTATTTATTTATTTATTTACATATTGACGGAAATGAGTAGACCAAAAAAATGTTTTCTTTCACTTAATAATATTTAATCATAAAACAGAGACGTTTCGTAACTAGCTGCATCTTCAGCGCCAGACTCTTAGAAACAGTTTCTAAAAATATCGTTTTGTCAATTTGTAAAGATGAACTTTCATGGTGTTAACACCGCAAAAAATAAAACTTGTATTTACATACCCACATATTAATAAAGTTTATATTGTATTATATAGGTATGTACGTAGGTATACCTATATATGACATCAAAATATACGTATAATGTATTACAAAACAGATACAGGTATAGAGTTCGTCGGTAGCCTGGAGGTAGAGTCTCGGCCTTGTAAACAAGGGGTCCGGGGTTCGATCCCAGGTGCTGGCAAACTCCCCTTTCACGACACAAGCTTTTAGCTTACTGTGAAAGGTGTATAAGGTTGTATTTGGGTTTATAACAAAACCCAGATATATCTTTTTAAAAAATATATATATATATAAATACGCAAGACGTAGGGAAAAAAGATATGATGGTGACGACAGTGATTGCCTCTCGTCTCTGTGGTGGAGGGAAGGAGGGGTTTATAGTCTGGTGGTGATATAGTTATCAATAGGAAGACATTATTGGTTATCAATAGGAAGACGTGTTGGCTTATCTTTAAATATAGGTATGCTTCACCTCGCGAGCTGTTAACAAGAGCTGTACCTACATCGTTGTGCAATGTAGGTACCTACCAACATTAACAATAAACAATTTTTATACAAACACACACACACATACTCATATAAATGCAAGTAGGTACCTACTAGCGCCTTACTGATGGCCAATCATTGTTTTTATCTTTCGTACAATTAAAATTTTCATGCTATAGCCTTGAGACAGGCTAATGACGGGGGCAGGAGGAAGAGGAGGAGGTCAAAAGACATCGATATGATATTTAGTTGATTTGAGAATAAAAAAGGTCACAGTGGACAGCTGCTGCACTGATCTGCTAGCTACAATCAGTAGGTAGCAAGGTACAAACATATTACACAGAGTGAGCTGAGAAGGCATGATTCTTGTATAATTACCTATTTCAGATCCTTACATTGTACATATGATATTTATGTGTAGGTATGTAGGTCTCGTCTATAAAAAAGGTCACAGTGGACAGCTGCTGCACTGATCTGCTAGCTACAATCAGTAGGTAGCAAGGTACAAACATATTACACAGAGTGAGCTGAGAAGGCATGATTCTTGTATAATTACCTATTTCAGATCCTTACATTGTACATATGATATTTATGTGTAGGTATGTAGGTCTCGTCTATAAAAAAGGTCACAGTGGACAGCTGCTGCACTGATCTGCTAGCTACAATCAGTAGGTAGCAAGGTACAAACATATTACACAGAGTGAGCTGAGAAGGCATGATTCTTGTATAATTACCTATTTCAGATCCTTACATTGTACATATGATATTTATGTGTAGGTATGTAGGTCTCGTCTATAAAAAAGGTCACAGTGGACAGCTGCTGCACTGATCTGCTAGCTACAATCAGTAGGTAGCAAGGTACAAACATATTACACAGAATGAGCTGAGAAGGCATGATTCTTGTATAATTACCTATTTCAGATCCTTACATTGTACACATGATATTTATGTGTAGGTATGTAGGTATGTAGGTCTCGTCTATAAACGTTTGCTCGTTGTTTCTACAGAATATATTGATGGACTGTTATGAGTAGGTATAGTCCACTAACCATAGCCACTCAAATATCAGCTATCTATCTATCTATCTTTCTACCTACATACATACATAGGCAGAGCGAAACGTATCTACGACAGAAGATAAATTGATTTATAATAAAAAGTTACGAGAAACTTGATACGAGCTGTCAAACAAGCTACCCCGTATAGCACAAGTACCGCGAAATCAATATCTACCATGAGAATAATTTGCGGGGCAGAAATATTAAATAAATAAAATAAATAAATAAATAAAAACTTTATTACACATAAATTAACATGTAAAGGGCGGATTTATCGCCTATTGGCGATTTCTGCCAATCAACCCAAATATTATTATGTAGGTACAAAAACATAATATTATGTAGGTACCTATAACCATATATATTATGTACACTACACATACATACTGTATTATGACCACACACACACACACACACATGTAAATATACATCATTCATGCATCATCTGTGTGCCTATCCTGTATCATTAGGTACTTACTTACCTAAGACATAATATTATTTATTAGGTAAGTAGGTACTTAGTGGGTAGTACACCTTGGTATTGGTAGGTAGGTAGGTGTACGACAAGTTTTGGTTCCATTATACAAGTTCTTATCTTATATATAATATATTTATATATGCAGGCACATAAGTATAAACACACAAACTTCTGTTGGTATAAATAAGTTGATATGTTAAAAAATGGAAATAATGTGTTTATGTTTATTGCGTAGTGTTTTACCATATAATATTGTAAGTTCTTCTTATATAATTATAAATTGCAATTTTTGATTTCCTTAGTTTATAAAGTTTGCAACTGTCGAGCTGGCGGTGGCAGTGGTGGAGTTTATATTTTTTTTAACATTAGCGGTAGGTAGTGCAAGTAATTAAATTTACGTTTTTCCTTGAAAGATTTGTTTGGTTTACAATAAACTCGTATAATACGAGTACCTACATAATATAAATGTATTGGCACTCTGTTATATAAATATCTCACGAGGGAAGTACCTACCCGGGCCACCTCACATTATCCAATGTAAGTGGTGAGTGAGTCTGGTCCAACAAACTTAATTACCTATGATATTCTACTTCAATTACAACACAGTTAACTTTTCACTTTGATTTATTTGAATCTCGAGCGCTTTCGTCAATGTTGATATATTGACATTTTCAAGAGAACTGAATATAAACCCAAACCCTGGGTTTTGTTATAAAACCAAATACAACCTTATACACCTTTCACAGTAAGCTAAAAGCTTGTATCGTGAAAGGGGAGTTTGCCGGCACCTGGGATCGAACCGCGGACCTCTTCTTTATGAGGCCGAGACTCTACCTCAAGGCTACCGATGAACCCAAATATATGTTTAATACATTGAATTAATCAACCAGTTATTTAGTATAATAATAACATTAAAAACTAGACAAATATTATTTAGCGCCGTCTTGAAATACAAACCACCACAAGGGTGCATTTAGAGTTTTTTTTTTAATATCTATTTATTCAATACCCAACTTGAATATATTCCGTTATTTTATTTTAAATTGATGGAGTCGACAAATTTCCAACACTCGAGCCGAAAGGCGTGGAACCTACTACGGAAACTAGGAAATGCGTCCCAACAGTTGAAGACACCTGCCAAAGTAAGTGCCGACAATATCGGTACCGTCCTAATTAACAATAGCAAATCCCAGAACCAAACCGAGCCCACTAAAGAAGTCAACTTATATAGAAGAAGACTGCGCCAAAAACTGAAGGCCAACCCGAAAAAATGTAACGAAATAACAGAGAAAGAAGTCGACAAAGCCATCCAAAACACCAAACTTGGAAAATCATCGGGAAAAGATGGTATATTGCCCGAATTCTTAAAGTACACAGGGCCCAATGCACGAAAATGGCTTGCACAACTCTTCACTACCTGTCTCCTACAAGGGAAAATCCCCAAACAATGGAAAGAAGCCAAGGTCATAGCCATCCTAAAACCAAATAAGCCCCCAGAAGACGCAAAAAGCTACCGACCAATATCCCTCATTAGCACCGTATATAAACTACTGGAACGAGTTTTGCTATTCAGACTAACACCAATCGTGGATAGTAAAATACCGAAGGAGCAGGCAGGTTTTCGACCAGGCAGAAGTTGTAGCGATCAGGTACTTGCACTAACAACCCACATCGAAGCCGGCTTCCAAAGAGGAAAAAAGACCGTAGTAGCCCTCCTTGACCTGACTGCCGCCTACGACACTGTGTGGCACAAAGGACTACTCTTCAAACTCCAACAACTGGTCGAATGCCCTTACACCATCAGACTGATAGAAGACATGCTAAGGAACCGTACATTCCGGGTACATGTAGATAGCGACGTCAGCAAAACATACCACCCAAAAAACGGCCTACCACAAGGCTCAGTTCTAGCGCCGCTGCTATTTAACATATATACCTTCGACCTCCCACCTACTGAAGCTAGGAAATTCGTATACGCCGATGACATAGCCCTAGTACATCAAGACCAAATACTAGAAAAAGCAGCCAACACAATAAACAAGGATCTTAGTACAATAGAAGAATACCTTAACGGCTGGAGATTGAAACCGAACCCGGCGAAAACGACCGTAACATCTTTTCATTTAAGTAACCCGCAAGCAAATAGCGAAGTTGATGTCTTTTTTGGCGGAAGAAGGGTAGACAACGTAGAACACCCGAAATACCTGGGTGTCACCCTAGACCGTTCCCTAACTTTCAAACCTCATCTGACAAACGTGCAGAAAAAACTTAAAAGCCGGGTGAATATTCTGCACAAACTCACCGGCACTACATGGGGATGCAACGCAGCGACACTGCGAACAGCGGGTATCGCACTGATTTACTCAACAGCAGAATATTGCTGCCCAGTGTGGCATGCCAGTGCTCACACACATCTAGTCGACGTGCAACTGCACGAGGCTATGAGAATTATCAGCGGCACCCTGAAACCTACACCCATACCATGGTTGCCAGTTCTAAGCAACATAGCGCCCCCCACCTACGACGCGAAGAGGCATGCTACAGGGAGTTGAATAAAATTAACGACAACGGGAACCTGCCCATACATACCGATATTGACGATCCGCCCCCCCAACGACTCAAGTCACGACATCCCTTCTGGCTGATAAACGATAACCCGAGAAATCGCAATACACAAGAGCGATGGCGAGATCTCTGGGCAACAGCAGATACCTCCAGAGGCTACCTGGTGACCGACCCAACTCAACAACAGCCCGGGTTCTCTCTACCCAGAAGGTCTTGGTGCAGGCTCAATAGATTTAGGACTGGAGTCGGTTGCTCGGCAGCAAATCTGCATCAGTGGGGGATGGCTGATTCACCCACTTGCCCATGCGGGGAAACCCAGAGCATGGACCACATCGTGGAGCAGTGCCCCCTATATTCCTTTGACGGGGGACTGAGAGAAATACACGACGCCTCGGAGGCAGCCGTACGATGGTTGAGTGAGCTGGAAGTACGGGTTTAAGGCCATAAGAAGAAGAAGAAGAAGATTTTAAATTGAATATTTATATACTTAATCATATTTATTAAATTTATAATTTCAGATAGGTACACCTGTGGGCCTAGTCAAAACACATTTAAGCGTTACGTTTTCGTTTCATTTTCGTTCAAACGCGGACGAGGTTGCGAGAACGCGTCAATTTTAAAGAGCTAAAATACACAAGTAGCTCTGAAAATTGACGCGTTCTCTCAACATCGTCTTGTTTGAACGAAAACGAAACGCTTAAATGTGTTTTGACTAGGCCTACTGTAATTGTCATAAGTTAGAGAAAATGTGAAACAAATTTAGGTATAAAATATTTATAATTAGATATCTGCATTAAACAATTAGTGAGATATTACAAAATTATTATCTAATATGTGGGTGGGTACCTACACTACAGGTACATTATAATATATATATATAATTATATACAAAGCAAAAAGTACCTACGTATATGTAGGTAATCAGTAGGTAGGCACCTGCCCACTGGTGGATGTTGTATAAAGTATGTATGTATGTAGGTATACAACTCGCAGACAACTTACATTGCATCGCATAATAATATGTTTGCTTACGTTCAATACATAATACCTATATTAGATGGTTGATTGCAAAATTCAGCAGGAAATTGGTTAAATGTAGTTTATTTAGTGGCGAACAGACTTAGTTTATTACTAAAACTGCCCTTTGATATGGAAATTGAGTTACCTGAAGTCACTGTTTGTTTGCAGTTCGGCCTTTATTATGTCTCTACCCGCTGTTCTACCTCCTACCCCCCTCGCTCTTCTCCACCTATTTTCCCACTTCCAATAAAACAACATAAACACACACACACATAACTATATATGTATGTACATCATCATCATCATCATCGCCCTCAACGCTCCTCTTGGGAGCACAGGGCAGAAACCAGTCTCCTCCATTCAGAGCGTCTCTGTGCCAATTGCGTCACCTCTTTCCACGACATTCCTTGCGCTCTGATATTGTTGTCATAGGAACGGTGTATATATATATGTACACCCGTCATCAATCTATCGATATTGTACCTAATATATGCTGCATGCTCATCTCACCATATCATTATACGTATCTACTATATAATTGACTTGCGATCAAATTTTCCTCCGATATGCACTCCATGGACGAAAAATGAATTTAAGCAGAAGATACCTCATAAAGGCTCATACCTTTGAGAATGACTGATGATCAATTTTCATCTAATATGCAAGTGGAAAACCATCATCCATTCCACGCACGAGAGATCTTGTGATTTTATGCAGGAGATAATATTATTATGAAGTGAAATCTTTATGTACTCCATTTACACTGCGTACAGTCGGGAAGAGATTTACATAATATATTATGGTAGGTAGGTACGACTTGACCCGTCACCAGAATATCCAGTTTGGATTCGTCGAAAATATTTTATGTTTCGATATTGACGCGTGTCTCGTCAAGAACATCTCACATAGTACTAGTCCAGCACAACAAACTTGGACGTCAAGAAAGAGCTTGATGTAGATAAGTCTATCGGTCTTGTTCGAGTACCTACCTGCAAATTCGGCATAGGTACATTCATTGTTATTTTATGCAGTGCATATACCTATACGCGCTCTAAAGTAGGTATTTGAAATATCTATCAATAAAAGTGTTTGAAAGAGCGAATGAAAAAACGATTTGTGAGATCAAAGTTGGCGGCGACTGTTTGGAGCAAGTAAGCGAGTATGTATATTTGGGAAGTATGTTTGCGAGGGATGGAAGATGCGATAGGGACATTGAAAGAAGGAAAGTGGCCGGTGCTAGAGTGAACGGTGCACTTTGACCCATTGTCAGCAATGGCAATGTGTCGAACATGGCTAAAATGCTGGTGCACAATACCATTTTGGTACCGTCACTTACGTATGCAAGCGAGACATGGACGTGGCTGAAGAAGGACGAAAGTGGAATAAATGCAGTGGACATGCGATCGTTGAGAAGAATGGTTGGTAAAACGCTGCGTGATAGAGTGAAGAATGAGGATATTAGAAGAATGAGCGGATACAAGAGTGTTGTGGACAGAATGCGCGTGAATAAACTACGGTGGTTTGGACACGTTGAACGAATGAACGAAGTAAGAATGACAAAGATGATATACTTGTCTGGAAGAAAGGGTGTGAGGAAGCGCGGACGTCCGAAAACCACGTAGCTTGATCACGTGGATCAAATTCTAAGGACGGCCGCGTGTTGAGTAAGAGGAATCGACGTGCGTGTATGAGAAATTGTATGAATGTGGAGGAAGCGAAGGAAGTGTGTAAAGATAGATCTGTTTGGCGTTCCGTTCTCTCTGCCTACCCCACTTGGGACACGGCGTGAGGGTATAGTATAGTAATAGTATAGTATAGTAATAGATCAATAAAAATTCAAATAAATGTATAATAAGTAATTTACAAGGATGGCCAATGATAGTTGGCCAAAAAGAGAACTTTTTTTCAGTCCCCAAGGGTTCCGTAGGCCCAGGTATCCCTCTTTCACAATACACCGTTCCTATGACAACGACATCAGAGTGCAGGGAATGCCGTGGTGACGATTGGTGCAGAGACGCTCTGAATGGAGGAGGCTGGTTTCTGCCCTGTGCTTCACAAATGAAAAGTAACGTGTAATAAAAATACTTAGCCGTTCTTTTACATCCAATCTTATGGCAGTCAAATATATTGTAATGCTGTTCATCAGTAGTTCTCTTTACTATCTCCCCCAGATAAGGTCTTCTAACTATTTTATTTTTTGGTTTCTGTCCTGTGCTCCTAAGAGTTATAGTTATAGTTTATAGTTATAGTTTTCCAATTGTCCCTAGGCCTCTGTTATGCAGGCGCTTGGACTCGTCATACATGCATTCACAAAATTCATTACAATTTCAAACGCAATCGATGAAAGAACAATCAAAGTAAAACAAAACATCAAATTACATTGAAGTTGTGTTGAAGGCGATGATGATAATGATACAAGGATACTACTACGTTCTCACGTAATAAGCAAAATTAGAAAAATGAATACAGTTTCAAACTGAACTGCAAGAAGCAAAATACCTATTCTCCAAAGTAGTACTGTTATATATAGATCTCTAGGTATATGCTCGTTAATTAGTCTAGGGGTCTTTTGAAGTAAAGTGTCTATACTCGCTGTTTATGTCTAGGGGTTTTCTACAAGTGTATAGGGCCCTTTACTTAGCTCTGGGCGAGAGAGGCCTCTGTGTCATGCTTACCCTTAGTTCCACAAGCTGTCTGGTTACCAGGACCTCCTTACTCTGTCACTTCCTTCAGTATACCAGTTGTAACATATTGAATAAACTCATCTCATTACGTATCAAAGTAAAACTATAGATATATCCATGTAAACAAACCAAATTATATATCATGTGAAACAAAGATTAACAAAAGTACATCATATCTTTCCAAGAAAGTGGATATTTTATTTCTATCAATGGAGCCATTCATTTAGCACTTTGTTGCCTTCATAGTGAGATAATAGGGTCATCTATCCTTTGGTTGGTCAAGGAATCGAACCTTGGTGACATAACTACTCCAAGTATAAACTAGGTTATTGGATGATTATATACAAGGAGGCGAAGAGATGTACTTTAGCATGATTAAAAGTATTGAAGCTACTTGTAGGTATATAAAATGGATTTCAACAGAAAGATAACGTATGGTAAGTGATTCACATTTATTGTGTACATATATATTAAATAATACAACAGTTACTTTCAAAGTAAACTTGTAGGGAATAATATTCCGTACAATATGCAAAATTATGAAAGTACTGCCGACTTTGTATAGAGATATTAAAACAAACAATGGTGATCATCGGATAATCCAACCTTGGTATTATATATATAAATCAATACCTGGACTACCATATAATCTAAAAATCATTAAATTGAACCATTCATTCTTCATTCAATCTCACGATCTTAAATTAATACACAAAGGAAAATAGTATATAAATAGTTCTATGACAACATGAAATTGGTTATGGAAAACATATCATTATATACAATATACAATAGTAATACAGTCACTTACAGATGGACAGGCGAGCAGATGTTGAATAACACAAAGCCGAGTATACCACTGATGAAGCATTGGGTGTACTTTGACGGCAGAGAGCAGAATCGTGAAAGAAACATACTCTAATGTCTCTATGGCGGTCGCTGGTCGTACCAAGAACGCACTGGTGTGTGGGTGGTGTCAGAACCTGGTAGATTCTGTCCTCAGGACGGAAGAGATCACTACTTCTCAAGAGGTATGAGAACTCTTATACGTTCCTACACTATCCTCGGTGTAGAAGGTAGGAGACGTCACTATTTCGATAGTCTTTCCAAGAATAAGCTGCTAGTCGTTTAATCACTCTTCTAACAAAGGTCGTGACCGGAAAAGTTAAGAGAGGATTACCAAGTTCACATGGGAAAGAGAGTTACGTCGGTAAATCACCGATACATAGTACTCAGGCTACCCGAGATGAAGTGGTACCCGTTGCAGAAATAGGAACACATTCATAATTTTAAATAAATTTGTAATACTGAGCAAGTAGTAAGAAAAGGTTATGTGATTTTTATGATCCCCATCATAGAATATTTGTTCAGATACTATGAATTACAACACTTCACACGGTTAAGTGGGATGGCGGGAAACAACAAAACCACGCCCAAACGAACATATACTACAATACTCAAAACTTCCAAATGTTATCATTATATCACCACAAGAATCGTAATATATAACTCCGAGGGAATATCAGCTTGTTCATAACATTATTCTGTCTATCGATTATTATTGATTATTAATCATTATTATTGTACATTGATGATGGCGGTAAAATTGGTCGCGCACGTAACAACACAAACAGATTTCTATAGTACATTATTACACGACACACAGTAAGAATTATTTCCTGTAACGCCGGAGGATAACAGGCTTGTTCATTACACTATTACGGTGATCGACACTAATTAACTATGAATAATATTATTATCTTGTCGTAATTACTTCGGTGGCTGTCCGCGGCCAAAGCAGAGTGGGGACTGACCCACTCTCTACGTCTGGATCAACCCATGGTAAAGGGGGAACTGTTGCGTCATAACGAACTTCGAAAAACGTTAGAAAAGGAATATCCGATGGACATCACGTGTTACAACGCTAAAACGAATGTATTATTGGTGATGAGTGCAATATTCGTCGCAAGCCGAAGGTATCCGAGAATAACCGACTAGTTGTAGAGAGAATACAATATTATTATTATTTATATTATCGAGTGACGAAAAAAGGACAACTACTAATTATAGGTACAGCAGCGAATATGAACATATTACGCGTGGAATATTTTAATGCGTAGCAATACACACATTAAAGGTTCCACCCTCCTTGCTCTAAAAATCACCTCATGTTAGAGGAGAAAAGGACGCCACAAACAAAGTGAGTTCGATCAGGTCAAACGGCCAAGTGGTCATACAGAAATGGACTAAATAACCTCAGCGGGAATGGATCCCGGTCGCCGCAGATACAAGATATCCCATGATACAAGGATAGAAAAATATTAATGAAGTGGTAAAATTCCTACATTTTATTAATATTGTTTTATTGAATACTGATTTATTGGATTCTAAACATATTATACACTACGCTTAGAAGAAATTGCTTGTGTAATTGATTGTGGCTATGAAATGCAACTAGTTTTAAGAACTTCAATCTAGTCTTAAGATATTTTGTATTAATTTAGGCAAACAACTTGTACGTAGTAAATACGTAACTGTAAGTTAATTTTAAGTTCTTTTGTAAAACAATGGAGTCGGTGGACATTAAAGGTTGTATTTAATTTTGGGGAGGATTTTGTCGGGGATAGCCCTTCAGGCGAACCTTGAGCCCTTCCTTGAGAAGAATTTGCATGAAGAGTATGGATGACATGGGAATTGACATTCCTGCAACATCCATGGGTGAGGGAGGGTGCAACCCTTAATGTGTAATATTGTTTTATTACAATTAATATTTTTATTTTATAAAGGGGAGCAAGGTTCATTTTATGTGATTTTTTTATTTAAGGAATCTAAAAATTATTAAATAAAATAATAAGACTTTATACAGAAAAATATCACGACACGAAAGTGTATGAACCTAATAATAATAATAACAAGATACCTACACCTACCCAAAAGTATTATATTGTATGGTGACGATACTACAGAGGTTGCATACAACTATCATCTTGCAATATTTGTGTATTGGGCATTAAGTACCCATATGTAAATATTATTGTTAGAGTTGGTCGTTATAACGAGGAACGCGTGATATATTAAATTATTTTTACGGAGCTTGGTAGCAGAATATCGATATATCACATCACACTATTATCGAGTGATTTCTGACGACGAACCGCTACTTCGTTCCGAACGACGTGAATTATCAGAGATATCAAATTTTGTATGGAAAATCATTTGGGTATTAATAATAGTGTTACTTATCACGCCGCCATACATTTGACTATGGACGACCGTTTAGGTATTCCCGATGACGTTACAAATCACGCGGCGATACATTTTAGTATGGAAAATAATATTTAGGTATTATTTGAAAAGGAACGCGTTCTTTTTTTCGCCCCAAAACGGTACTACTACGGACATCTGTTGATTGACACAAAAGTAGAATGAGTTCGAGATACGGGTAGATAATTATTCATAACCCTTTTATCACCTGAGTGGTAAAAGGACTATCTCCACATGATTTTACATGTTTATTTTTCATAAAATTAAATTAAAAACTTTTAATCTAATTAATATAGTAAAAAATCTTTTACTATATTAATTTTATTATTGATTTTATTATTGATTTGAATAAACAAAGTTTTTGAAACTGGAGAATTTCCAGATAGCTTGAAAACTGCATTGATAACTCCGATATATAAGAGTGGATCGAGAAATGAATGCAGTAATTATAGGCCTGTAAGCATTTTAAGCAGTTTTAGTAAAATAATAGAAAAACTATTACATGATAGAATTGTTGATTTCATATGTAAACATGATGGATTTGACAAAAACCAATACGGTTTTATTAAAAACAGTAGCACTAGCTCAGCACTATTTGATGCTCTAAACCACATAAATAAGAAACTTGACGAAGGAATGTATGTGGTGGCTATATTTATTGATTTGTCAAAAGCTTTTGACACCGTAGAACATTCAAATTTGATGAATTCGCTTTATCATGTTGGAATTAGAGGCAAAGCTTATAGCTTAATTAAAAGCTACCTACATGGTAGGAAATGCATTACAAAAAATGAAAATAAACTGAGCAATGAGAGCTCAATAGAGATAGGAGTTCCACAAGGATCAATACTCGGACCTCTTTTATACCTTTTATACATAAATGACCTAAAATACTTGAATCTGCAGGGAAAATACTTAATCTATGCAGATGACACACTACTGATATACAGTGGCAGTGATAAAAATCAAATAGAATCTATGATAAACAAAGACTTAGAATTATATACTGCATGGCTGAAATATAAATGTCTGACCATTAATTTGAATAAAACAAGTTATATGATTTTTAGGCAAAAAAACAAAGAGAAAATTGTACTAAATATAAAAGTGGACGATACAAAAATTAAACAAGTTGATAATGCAAAATATTTGGGAATGGAAATAGATGAAAAACTAGACTGGTAAGTCCACGTTAAGAAAAAGATAAATAAAATATCTCCATTAGCGGGGATCTTAAAAAGAGCTGATGTATTCGATCTAGGAACAAAACATATGATGTACCATGCTTTCATCATACCTCATATCACATATGGGTTGGTGGCCTGGTCTCATTGTAGTCTGAGAGTCAGAGAATCGATGCAGAGGACAATGAATAAGGCATTGAAAAACGTGCATGGATTTAATAGATTAACTAAAACTGTTGATTTATATAAAGTGACAGGAGAAATGACTCTCAACCAATTAATAACTTCTGAAAAAGCCAAGACTATACATAAGATAAAAAACGGACATATGAAATCAAACTTGAACTTGACGACTAACAGTAGTGTACATGGACACAACACGCGGACTTCAAACAATATAAGAAACATTATACCCAGAACAAATAAAGTTCGAGATGGTTTCTTGTACTCTGCTGTTATGATTTATAACAGTTTGCCTGACCAATTGAAGAAATGTAAAAATCCTAAGGAGTTTGGAAAGAGGATTCAAGAGTTAGTAATGACTTCTCAATGTTTGTGATAGTGTTTTGTGTTTTTTGTTTTCAATAGTGTTGCTGTTCTGTGAATTCTTTGCTCTGGTGTCTTATATTTTACTATAATATCAAATAATTTAAATTTATGAATTGTTTTACCAGATTTGTAATACTGCACGCCTCTGACACCAGCAACCTTAGTTGCTGTTTTGAGGTATTGTTTATGATTGAATAAATTGAATAAATTGATGTAATTTAAAAAAGATTATTTTAATCTTTTAATTATAACTATTTATATATTATTAGAAAAGTTGACAGACAAAAAAATAAGACAGTCAGGATGGGGGACAAACCTCATCGCTGAGTTTAAGATCTAAAATGACTTCTTTTTTATTTGCGCGTTTAATCTTGCGTATCTTTTTATTGCTCGTCGCCAGATAAAAAATATTTTTGAACACAACCAGGTCATTTTTTTTTTATGGGGGGGGTGAAAACAGTAGCTTTTCTAATAACAGAATATAAATAAATAACAGTCGCTTACGTTCCATTATTTTCAAGGAGCCGTTATTCCCAACTCTAATTATTGTATGGTGACGATACTACAGAGGTTGCATACAACTATCATCTTGCAATATTTGTGTATTGGGCATTAAAGTACCCATATGTAAAGGGTTTTTCAACAAGGACTTTGTTTTTTAAAACAAAATAAAACAAAAAAATTTGATGAAGATGATTAAAATTTTTATTGAATTACAAAGAGAAAAGTTTGGCAATTATGCATGAAAAATGATATCTGACAAATGTCCACCACGAGCACGCTGACAGATGTCGATTCTTTCATCAAAGTTTTTAATCACTTTTTGGCAAAATGGCGGGACTATTTCGCTAATCACATCACGGATTTTGAGTTTTAAGGCTGCAATCGATTCGATTGGCTCCGTATAGACTCTGTCCTTAACATAGTCCCACAAAAAATAATCAAGTGGAGTTAAATCACACGATCTGGCTGGCCACTTAACAGCTGAGTTTCGTGAAATCATGCGATCGGGAAATTTGGTTTGCAATAAATTGATCGTTTCATTGGCTGTGTGACATGTGGCACCGTCCTGTTGAAACCACATGTCAGTGATATCCACGTCATCAATAATAGGCCAAAATTGAGTTGTCAACATCTTGCGATAGCGTGATCCATTGACCGTTACCGCATTTCCAGTCTCATCTTCGAAAAAAAACGGCCCAATCACGCCTCCAGACCACATAGCGCACCATACAGTGACACGCTGAGCATGCAACGGCTTCTCAATAATTGCTCTAGGATTTTCAGAAGCCCAAATGCGGCAATTTTGCTTGTTGACGTACCCTGACAAGTGAAAATGGGCTTCGTCTGAAAAAATGATTTTTTCAGAAAAACCAGCGGGTTGTTCCTGAATGAATTGAGCGAATCTACGGCAATTTGAATGGTCGTTCGGCTTCAATTCCTGCACCAGTTGAACCTTGTAAGGCTTCAAAGCCAAATCCTTACGCAAAATTCGCCATGTGGTGGTTTTGGATAACCCCAATTGTCGAGAACGTCGAGGAATTGACAAATTTGGATCTGCTTCAACACTGTGGCTCACGGCTGCGATGTTTTCAGTTGAACGACCCGGTCGTACACGCGTTGGTGTTAACACATTTTGTATCGAGCCTGTCGACTCAAATTTAGCGACCAAATTCTTAATAGCGGTCTCAGAAGGACGATTATGTTGTCCGAAAATATCACGAATTTGACGAAATGTCACTTTAGCAGAACCACCATTTTCATAATGGATTTTAATTATTTTAATGCGATTTTCAAGCGAAATTGAATTCATTGCAACAATTGCCAATGCATCCACTACGAATACTTCAAAAAATTAAATGTCAAAACTATCATGTTTCTGGTGTTGCCACAATTAAAAAACAAAGTTCTTGTTGAACAACCCTTTATTATTGTGTGGTGACGGTGCAACAGAAGTTGCATACAACTAGTACTGTGCTATCATCTTGTAACAATACCTATCTATGTGTAATATGTATAACAACCTACATAGTAGGTACATATCATTCTAATAGCATTTAAATACATACATAGGTTTACCACATATTCAGTACTGTATAGTAATGATATAATTATCCACGTCGACGGGAAATTACTTTTTTTTATTCAGAACAATCGCATTTCAACATAAAATTGTTTTTTATACTTTAAAATAGTGAGAACATAATACACGTGTTTGTGAATATAATTCACAAAGATTTATGTAATGTACATTATTGTATAGTTTCGTAGGTAGATAGGTGATTGGAATCCAGACTCAGGTAGCAAAGATGAACAAATCGAAGCGAGAATTTCCGGAGAATTGAATCTTTTATTAGAAATTCCCATCACTTGTGATTAGCACAATATTCTCTCCGCCGCGCTGTACCGTGATGTGGAATGCCAATGTTATTATAGATTATATATTATGATGTTGTTGTGAAGTTTTCCTACCTTGTAGTATATATATATATACTATGTACATCGTTGTTACATAGATGTAGTATACAAACATACATAGATGAATGTTTTACTCCATTTCACTGCGTACAGTCGGGTAGAGACTTGGCTCTTGCTTTTGCACACGGGACGAGACACGGCTTGTCACTAGAACATGCAGATTGGATTCGACAAATCCAAACTGCATATTCTGGTGACGGGCCGAGTTTCGTTCCGTATGCAAAGTCATGAGCCAAGTCTCTGCCCGACTGTACGCAGTGAAATGGAGTAAAACCTTCACCTCATATTATCTCCTGCTTTCATTCATGAATTGCATGTTGCACATGCATTTCGGATTATAATTAGATCAACAGAATCATCGCATTATGTCGTTGTGAAAGAGGGATGCCCATATACACATATAGGCGTAGAAAATTGTAATAATAAAAAAGAAGATATTGAAAAGAAAATACAAAAAAGGTAAGAGCGATGAGTTTTAGGTTTCAGTGTTTGTGGAAACCAATTTTGCTTTAAGAGCTCGCTTGAAAGACGTCAGACTGCGAGTCAGTCCAAGGTTTAAGGGAGATCATTCCAGCAACGAGCACCCTGAGCTGCAAAACAGTTCACGATGAAGGTTGTACCATGAACCGGGATTAACAGGATGCGCTAGTTGTTAGACTTCAGAGATTTACCTCGTAACCTCTAGTATTGCGATATTCAGAAATGTGGCAGTTATTTTTTAAACAAAAATAAACATTTTTCCAATATTGTGAGTCGAACTTATTTGCTAATGAGTTCCTGATTCATGTCCACATACACGACATCAGCATAGTCGATAATGGGCACCAGCAAGGATTATTTCACCTCTGATACCAGCAATCTTGCTTGCTGTTTTAAGGTTTATATCAATCTAATTTAAGAATTGCACTCACAAGTGTCGGTAATATTATGCTATTATGTACCAGCATTTTCGAAATTTTTGCCAAAGTGTTCAGTAATGGCAATGTGATGCACCATTCTTTTTAGCATCGTCCATTTTTTACATTTTACACAATCATATTATTTACATACACATAATATAAGCGGAACTCGCCACGTAGAGGGAACAGATTGCGCGGATCAACTAGTTACTCACCCCATACACCAACAGCATGTGCCACAATTATTGTAGGACCGCGCGATCGTATAGCTTTTCCGTGTCCACGAAAGCGCTGAAGAGCTTCTGGTGTTTATTTATTTATTATTTATTTATTTTATTCTTCACTGTACATTGGTTACAATATTACATAATGAAATAGTGTCATAAAAATAACAATTATAAATTAAATGTACAGAGGGCGAGTTTATCGTTAAAATGCGATGACTTCCAACTAACCCTTAACCCAAAAACTTGTCTATTATTATTAATTTTATCTTAAAAAATCACTCTGCACTGTGAACTTTTGGGCAAGGCGATCTCAGCAGGATAATAAACAAATCAAAATCCAAAAAAAGGGAGAAAAAAACACAAAGAGACATCATAATAAAAAAACATCAGAATCAATGAAGTCTCTATCTCTGTGACCATTCATAGGAAGAAGATTTGGTCGATGCACTCTTTACTATTTAAGAAGTTCTTTACGTTCTCCATATCTTACACTCAGTTTTTCAAGCAATAAATTTAAGCAAAAAAATCCCTTACAGTTTACCAACTGAAAGCAGGCCCGATAACTTCCACACTCAAACCTAGAACCTTTTTCCTTGCATAGCGGACAGATAATATGACCTTCGTTCAGTCCTCTGGAGTATTCTCTCCATTACAACAGGTGTACAGAATAACCTATATACATACATATATATATATAATACAATATACCTAACTTTAAATATTTAAAATTTAGGTAATAAAATAAAAATATAACACTGTATAACTTTCACTATTTAATATTTTGCTTAAAAGCTTTTCGGACATACGTCCATCTTCAGTAATAAATATCTTATAACTCTTTTATAAGATATTTATTACTGAAGATGGACGTATGTCCGAAAAGCTTTTAAGCAAAATATTAAATAGTGAAAGTTATACAGTGTTATATTTTTATTTTATTACCTAAATTTTAAAAATGAGCTTTCATAGTGTTACCTCTTCAAAAATAGAAAAGTTATTTAAATATTTTTTTATTTATTTATCACTTGTACACGACATGAGCCTTTTACACGTTAAACATACAACAAAGTAAAAAAAAAAACAATTTGACAGACAGTAATAATAAAAAATGATAAAAAATGAATTGGTACAAATTTATAAAAATTAACAACAATAATAATAGAATAAAACAATTAAATTAAATTATACAGAAATTGGACAAAATTTGATAAATACGAACAATAAATTAAAATAATATATAATATAATTAATACAAATTAAAATAAATATCCATTTAAAATAGTCCACGATGATAATAGTCAAATTCATCAGATTAGATGTCAAGAAAATTGAATCATTGAATTTGAATGAATATTGAATAAACAACATATAAATTGAAACATATAAATAGATTTTAAAATATATGTAAAATTCGAAATAATAATAATAAATAAATGGTAACAATATTAATAAGCAATGGACAGGTGATTAAGAAAAATTAAAATTGTGAATTAATATTCAAATAAGACAATTAATTAATTGTCAAGTTAGTTAAAAAAACACACAAAAAAGCAGTGATACAAATACAATATTCAAACAAGTAGTCTTAAAAACAGACCGTGGTCTTCACTAGGTCGACAATATATCCATTATCCAACAGCCTTCAAATTTATTAAAACATGCAATGTTGTATTAGGTATACGAAGGCAATGTTGTAGTATATAGCGATTTGTCATTTTTAGGATACTAAATGCTTCAGTAGTTTCTCCAGGTTATACCTACTTTAGAATATAAATAAAACTATGAAAGTTTGAATAAATAATACTCTTCGACACGCTAATTACATGTATATATTATATTTATTTGAGTTTAATTTATTATATTTATTTGAGTTTATTTGAGTTTAATTTGAGTTTAACGTTATTAATAATGCAAATATAATATGGTATATATTTTGTGTTTGTATTTATTCAAATGTTTGATATTGTTCTTATTCATAAAATTTGTTTTATCACGCTATGTATAATTATGTTTAATTTTGTAAAAGGCGTAAGCCGTTTATTTGTTAAAATATTCTTAAATTAAATATAATATATTTATTTATCTATTTATAATAATACATACAGCTTACGCCTCTAATACATAGTTAAAAACAATAATTGCACAACACCACCATCGTATCAAATTAAAACTCAAAACAAAAATAAAATATACTGCATCACTTCAAATTATAAAAATAAAAATTAAACACATTGTGTCACATAAACCATAGAATAAAATTACAACATATCAATAGCATCATGTCAAATCTTAAAAAAAAACAAACTGTATCATATCCAACCATAAAATAAAGTTACAATACACTGCATCACATCGAATTTTAAAATAAAAATAAAACACACTGTTATGTCAAATTATACAATAAAATTACAGCACATTCATCATGTCAAATCATAAAATAAATATAAAACATATTGAATCATATCAAACCATAAAATAAAATTACAGCACACCGCACACCACACAAAATTACAAAATAAAAAACAAAACACACCGTATCATATCAAATTATAAAATAAAATTATAACATACTGCATCATATCAAATCATAAAATAAAAAACAAAACACATTGCATAATATGAAATTACAAATTAAAACCAAAACATATCGTATCATGTCAAATTATAACACAAAGACAAGATTAACTAAATGGGAAGGGTAGGCAAAAAAGGACAAAGTATTTATATTACGGCTTTAAAATTCTCCGCCATTCTTCGCCTGAACTCAAACAGGGAATCTGCGAAAACATCCGACAAGTGTCCGTAAATGTTTCCCAACCTATGAATTCTATTCAGAGGTGAGTTATATGCATAGTTGGTATCCACCACGTCACTATAAAAAGTTATTACTTGGCGAGTGACCCTTGTCGGAACATGGTATGAGATCATCCCGCTCAACTCAAAGCAATTGAACAGTCCTCTCACAATCCTAAATAACAACATCATATCAGAAATCACACGTCTATCACAGAGAGTGTTCATATTCAAGAACGACAATAAACAAGAATAATCAATTTCCTCAACAGGAATTTGCATTAGATAGTTGACGTGTCTAAGATATTTGCGCTGTATTCTTTCAATATTCTTAGTTATACTCTACCTGACTCCTGACTAGGGATACGAACATAGTTTTAATTGCAGGTATGGACACAAAATCTCTGACTGTTCTGAGTACAAATCCCTACATTCTCATTCCCCTGCTAGTGATATTTATTTTATTTTTTATTTATTTTATTCCGCATATCCTCTATATGCGGAATAAAAGTTAAATGGTGATCGAAGATAATTCCCAAGTCCCGTATGGCATCAACGCGTTGTAAGACACTGTCTCCCAATTTATAATCAAATTTTAATGGATTTTTCTTTTTTGTAAATGTAACAACCTGACATTTTTCAATATTTAAGAACAGCCTGTTAAGCTCACACCAAGTTCCCAAACTCTCCAGATTACCCTGCAATACCTGACAATCGTGTAAACTGTTTATCTGTTTAAATATTTTAAGATCATCTGCAAACAACAGACAGTTGACGTTTTCAAATATGGAACAAATAATATCATTTACGAAAAGGAGAAAAAGAAGTGGTCCCAAGTGACTACCTTGCGGAACTCCACTTGTAGCAATAAACCCATTGCCTTCCGTCGTATCCTTGTGCACCACAAGTCTCCTCTCACATAGATAGCTAGAAATCCATTCATGCAAATTACCACCTACACCCAGCATTCTCAATTTGCTCAACAGTATATCATGTGGAACGCGGTCGAAGGCCTTGCTAAAATCAGTGTAAACAGTGTCCACCTGAGATTTCTCAACAAAGGCCCTCATGAGATGTTCTTCGTATATCATTAGATTAGTCAAAGTCGACCTTCCCTTAACAAATCCATGCTGAGCCTGATTAATCAATCCCTCCAAATGAGGGGTGAAATAGTGTAAGACAATCGATTCAAAAAATTTAGGCATTGCGGACAAAATACAAATGGGTCTATAATTTATAACGTTAGATTTATCTCCCTTCTTAAATATAGGAATAATGTAACTCTCCTTCCATCGTTCCAGGAAACAGCCTTTTTTCAGAGACTGTCTAAACAGTATATAATTATAATGGATAAGATATAGAAGAAGAGCACTGTCTCAAAAACATGTTAGGTATACCATCTGGTCCTGTTGGTCTTTTTAATATTAAGTTTTTCCAACTCTTTGAGTCTCTCAACAAATGGGTATTCTATGACACAATCGCATAAATTGACTGATTCTGAATTCAATATATCTGGAACATGATCATCCTCATCATTCGTGACATAAACACTCTTAAAAAACTGCTCAAACAATTTAACCATCTCAATATCATTAGTGCTATGAACACCATTATAAACCATTGAGTCTGGAATGCGATCATCTTTATGACTGAGATTTTGCAAATTTCCAAAAATATCTAGCATCACTAAACACTTCATTCTCTACCTGAGTAATATATTCCTGATAGCATTTTCTAGAAAGAATCCTACATGAATTTCTAAGCGAAGAGAATCTCTGGTAATCCTCCATACATTTTGTTCTTTTGTATTTAGCATGACAACTCTTTTTTTCATATATCATTGCTTTTAATTCGCTGTTAAACCATGCAGGAAAATCATTTGGTATGAAAGTTACAGTCGGCACGAATAGTTCTATAGCTGCATTCAAGTATTCATAAAAAAATATCTAACTTGCGATGCAAACTCAAATCGCCATACAAAAAAGACAAATGAGATGAATGTAAAAACTGATTAATTGAGTCATAGTCAGCCCTGTGAAAATTTAATAACTTCGTAGTACATGCTGATTTCTGTAATTGGAAGTTGGGAACAACATTTACATTTAAGGGGGGATGGTGTTTGTCGGCAGATAAAAGCAATTCATCTGCCTGTGTAACTTCTACTTTAGTACAATTTGTGAAAACTAAATCTAAAATTTTGTTATTACTATTAACAACATAATTTCTTTGCGTTAAACCCAAGAAATGTGTCATATCCAGTATACTTCTTGATTTAGGACAATCGTTTAAACCAGGGGTCGGCAACCTTTTAGCTGTGGTGTGCCAAGCCACTCTACCAATATGATTCAGGGTTACGCCTTAATTCTAAATTATATAATGGGGTTCTAGAGGACAAGAATTTTTTACCAAATTTATCTTTTAAACATATTTATTAAAAAAAATAACATAAAATTCTAACATAAATTAAAAAAATTTAATGCGAACCTTGTCCCTGCACATTTTTGCTTAATATTTCAATATCAGGGGTATAATTTGTGACTTTTAATTTCACACAAGATTCTGAATGTTCAGTTGTTAAACGACTTCTTTGTGGACTCAAAATATGTTTCATGTGAGAAAAAATTTGTTCACAGAGATATGTGGAACCAAAAGCGGAAAGGAGAGCACATGCAATTTTCTTTAAACAATTAAATCTTTCCGGCAATGACATCCAACAATTTAATATAGCAGTCGATTTTTCCATACAGTCATCTTCCATATTTTTTCGTAATTCCTTAAATTTTGTTTTCCATAATTCTGAAGATATTAGTTCGATAAGTTCCATTTCAAAATAATTAACATTCATCCACTCAAAAATTGAAAATCAAACGGGATTATTAATGGATCTATTAAATCTGGTTTTATGAGGAAGGAAAATATAGGCACATGAGCTTCAAAGTCTTTTGCATCTTCTGGAAAATTCATCTTTAAGTGCTTCGACGTAGGTTTTAAGCTCATCTTTGTCTATGGTCGATTTATTTGCAAGCGCGATAAATAATTATAATTAAACATTTTCTCTTATTTAAAAATCACTTCGTCTCGATATTTTCGCGATTTCCCTGATTACTTTGTAGAGTGCCATTCAGAACCCCATCGCGTGCCAAGCCTGGCACGCGTGTCATAGGTTGCCGACGCCTGGTTTAAACCAACAGAAGTACCATCCACTTCACGACTCTGAATAAGATCTCCAGCTTCAAATAGTCTCTCCTCACTATCGCACTCATTTACGGACCATCTGATGTTAGGCAAGTTATAATCACCCATAATTATCACTTTAGATTTCGGATACCTATTATTGAGTTGTTCAACATCCCTAGCATGATGCTCATATTTCTCAGTCTCAGCATCTGGAGGAATATATGTACACGCATCCAAAAATAGCTCCCATCGAAGGTGATCCCACTTGAACGAAAACTTGCTCTAAAGAATTACCGCCGATTTGGATCCTCCTTGATTTTATCTGGTTACTGACTGCGATTAATACACCACCACCTCTCTTTTTGTTGCTTGTATATTCATTTCTATCCTGTCTGTGTACATCAAAATTTACAAATCCAAGCTCAGATGTATTAATATTATTATCTAGCCAAGTTTCTGACAACATAAAAACTTGATGAAGCAAAGTATGTAAACTAGTTTTAAAATCAGTCAATTTTGTTCTTATTCCTCTAATATTTTGATAATAGCATTTCAATGAGTATGTTAGTTTTTTGCATCGTGAGATCTGCTGTGTGTCTGTACTATCTTGGGTTTAGAATTAACCCATCGCGCCGTTAAGTTGATTTCTCCACTATTTCTTCTGGATTCTACTTCTTTCCACAATTGTGCAAGCTCATGTCTCTGTCGCTGAGTGAGATCATACTTAATCTTTATACCTCTATTCAACACCTTTCTGCTATTAAAGACGACTTGACTTACCTGTTCCTTACTGGAGAACTCAATCTTGATTGGTCAAACCTTGTCTGGTTTCCTTGTACCTAACCGATATATTATCTTAGCTACTTTTAGGTTATTCGACTCATCAATTTCTTTCAATATATCAGCAACAGCGCCAATATAGAACATATTACGAACATATATATTGTAACGTAAATCGTTTTTCTATAACTTGTGTCAGGGAAAATAAAGTCTGAATTCAATTAAAAGAATGACATCTTGAAAATTAACAATTTATTTAAACGTTTTTATTTATTTACAATTATTATTTATTTAAAATACATATTACAACAACTATTATTTATATATACGTCACATATTATTACAGTTCACACAGATTTCTCATATACCCATTATATAACATCTTTCTTCCAGCCTATGTAGATCTTTTTTTTTTTTCATCAAAACCAAAACAACCACCTGTCATTATTTTCCAAACATTCCATACCCAAAAATAATATAAAAATTCAAATTCATTAAACTTCCAAACTTAAGTACCCTCCTAATGGTGATTACGTAACATTGCCTCCCTCTTAATTTAGTTCGTCCCGAACGAATTCTCTGGATGAAGATAGGAGCATCCTGAATCCTCTCTGCAATGTGAAGTCTTGAAGAAATAACAAGGTACAGACTTCTTGATGTTCTCACTATACCCTGGATTAAAACAACAAACTAAAACATTAATTCCAGTATTACAGAAGATCTCTTCTATCATATTTCGAACAACTTTCCAATCCATACTGCCACTTATCCTTGGTATGCCGAGCTTCGTAAGATTCATTTGTAACATTTGATCCCGCAAACTTTGTAAACAGTGCCACATCTGAACATACTCTGTTTGTTCTTCAGGGATTGCTTTATTTACCATGTAAAATATATGTCGTTCCCCATGCTGTAGATGGACCGCTTCTTCAATTTTCAAACTCTTGGCCTTAATCTCTTCCAATATCCCGTACTTCTTCTTGAAAACTTTGGCGTCAAAGAACACCTGAGTCTAGGAGCACCTGGACCTCCGCCCAAAGGACATACCGAAAACTCATCGAGGAAGTGAAGTCTAGGTTCTGGAGAGAGCGAATAAACATCAACAAAGATAATCCAAGGAAGCTTTGGCAAGACCTACAAGGAATCATGGAGACGGAAAAATCTACGACGCCTACAAACTTGAGAGCTGATCAGTTTAAGACTGCATTCCAGACGAAGCTCGACGAGATTTCTGCATCCCTTCCAAAGCACAACACCGTGGTCACACTTCCAACAACGTGCTCCAATAATCTAAGTACTTTCACACCTGCATCTGAAACAGAGCTCAGAAAAGCCATAGGAAATTCTCCCAACAAGCAATGTCAGCTTGATCCTGTACCCACACAATTGTTAAAGAAAAATCTTGACCTCCTCTTGCCACTAATTTTACGTATATTCAATCTTTCTTTGACGCGCGGAACTGTGCCGTCACTTTGGAAAGTGTCGCATGTCATTCCTTTACTCAAAAAAAGAACACTTGATGCCGACGACGCAACCAACTACCGACCAATCTCTAATCTTCCATTTCTATCCAAGGTGCTTGAGCGAGTCATAGCGTCCCAGCTTACAGCCTACCTTGAGAGTAACGATTTGTATCAAAAGCACCAATTCGCATACAGAAAACACCACTCCACCGAATCCGCCCTCACAAGACTGACATCTGACTTGATTGCGGGCGTTGCATCAGGAAACATCGGTCTGGTAACGGTCCTTGACATGAGCGCCGCCTTCGACACCGTAGAACATGAAATGCTCCTTCAATGTCTGGAGATCGAATACAATCTTAACGGCACCGTCTTAGAATGGCTACGCTCCTACCTGACCAATAGAAGGTGGTCTGTAAGAGTCGAATCTGGCTCAACTGATGAAGATATCGTAACTCAAGGAGTTCCACAAGGATCGGTTCTGGGTCCAGTACTTTTCATATTATACATAGGATGCATTGATTGCCTGCTGGAAGAGTGTGGCCTGCGAAACTATGCATACGCTGACGATCGTGTCCTCGTAGGCTTCTGTAGCCCGGATCAAAGAGACAACTTGGTAGCTACCACTGTCCAGTGTGTGGCAAAACTCTCGAACTTAATGGCCCAGAGACGTCTTAAATTGAATCCAACTAAGACGGAATTTATGTGGGTCGCCTCTCCTGGACGGCAACATCTCTTAGACACCAAACCGATCTCTGTCTCCGGCACTGATATAACACCATCGCGCACCATATCTGTTCTCGGCGTCCTACTGGATGGAGCACTCTCTATGGAGGCTCAAGTGTCAAAGACAGTGAGCACAGCTTTCTTTCATATTCGCCAACTGTACCTAGTATCAAGACACTTATCTGTAGACGCGGTTAAGAGTCTAGTCGCCGCCTTCGTCGTCTCCCGTCTAGACTATTGTAACATCATATGTACAGGACTGCCCCAGATCCTTCTGAATCGTCTCCAAATGGCCTTTAATGCTGCTGCCAGGACCATCTATAGAGAGAACAAGCGCTGCCACATCACACCACTGCTTAAGGAGCTACACTGGCTTAGAGTCCCAGAGAGAGTAGAGTTCAAGCTGTGCCTCACGGTCCACAAAGCCTTGAACGGCACAGCACCTCTATGCCTCGCTGAGCTATGTCCCCTCGACGAAACTCTGAGGCGACCACTGCGATCAGCTTCCACCGCTGTAAACAAGCTTGTGGAGCCCAACAGGGCAAACACTTCCAAATTCGCAGAGAGGAGCTTTAGCGTTGCGGGGCCAGCTGCCTGGAACCGATTACCAGCGGATTTAAGAAAGAACCAGCCCACTGCAACGTTCAGGAGTAAGCTGAAAACACTGCTTTTCAAGAAAAGTCATGGCGCCCTTGAGATGGTCACGGATCATTAAACGGCGCCAAATATAAATTGTCTTTATTATTATTATTATTATTATGCCATTAGTAAATTTTGCATTCTGAGCCAAGCAATGAGCCAAAACATAATCCTCTGGAGTGTCAAAAAGATCTTGCTCAACTTCGATAGTGACACCATGATGAATTCTTCGTTGAGGCGTCTTCATAAACTCTTCAAAACTCTTCTCTTCACTTAGGACTTTACAGACTTGAACAATCGGGTTGTTTCCTTCACTTTTATTGTCTCCTAAAAACGGTGCTAAGCGATTGAAATGTACCACCCTCGGCTTGCCATTTGATTTTCGTCGTATTCGATAAATAACGTCATTTATTCTTTTAATCACCTCGTACGGTCCTTCCCAGGATTTTTGAAGCTTCGGTGAATAGCCTCGTCTCCGTTGAGGATTGAACAACCAAACTAAATCTCCAGCTTGATACACTCCTTCCACAGCTTTGACATCATATCTTTCCTTCATCCTGTCACTAGCGACTTGAATATTAGCCCGCACACGTTCATGGATGTCGTTCATCTTTCTCCGGAGTTCCGACACAGGAGATTACTTCTCCAACAAGATCCTCTCCAGGCTTAGATCCATACTGCAAGTCGCAAGGTAACCGTAGTTTACGGCCAAAAATCACACTCGCTGGTGTTTGTCCCGTTGTCTCATGAATTGCCGAACGATAGGCCAATAAGAACAAGTGGATGTATTCGTCCCAATCCTTCTGATGATCAGACACCGCCTTCGACAGATATTTTCCACATGTTCGATTCATTCGCTCCACCATTCCATCCGACTGTGGATGCAAAGCAGTTGTTCTCGTTTTTCGAATTCCCAATATCTCACATACTTGCTGAAATACGGCTGACTCAAAATTTCTTCCTTGATCCGAATGAAGCTCCAACGGTACTCCAAAACGACTTATCAGCTCTCTTACCAAGATTTCAGCAACAGTGGTAGCCTCTTGATTTGGTAATGCATAGGCTTCTGTCCATTTACTAAAATAGTCCATTGCTACTAAAATATACTTGTTCCCTCTTTCAGTTGTGGGAAACGGTCCTGCTATGTCGATGGCTATTCTTTCAAATGGACTACCTACATTGTACTGTCTTATTGGCGCACGCCTCTGTTTTTGAGGTCCGTTCGAAGTAGCACAAGTCACACATCTTCTACACCAATCTTTTACATCTTCAGTGTAACGGACCCAATAAAATCTCTGACGAATCTTTTCTGTAGTTTTTTTAACTCCCAAGTGTCCACCAGACACATCATCGTGAAGCAGCTTAAGGACATCAGGAACTCTCTTCCTTGGAACCAATAGCTGTTGTTTCTGCTGTGTTCCATCTTCACTTTCCAGAATACGTTTCAACAACCCGTTTTCCACAACTATGGATTGCCATTGTGCCCAATATGATTTAACATTTGGTGAACATGAAGCTATTTCTTCCCATGAAGGTTTTCGATCATTTTCTTTCCACTGCATCAAAAGTCCAAGGTCAGGATCTTCCAACTGGTGCGCTCGAATTTCATCATCTTGCCAAAAATTATCGATGACTGTAGTTCTACGAATCATGACGAACCTTTCCTCCGCTTTATTACAATGCTGGCAATCCTCTGGACATGGACGCCTTGACAGTGCATCAGCATTTTTATGACGAAGTCCAGCTCGATGCTCAGAATCATAGTCATATTCTTGCAATCTTTCTATCCATCTTGCAACCTGACCTTCAGGATTCTTGAATCGTAACAGCCATACAAGCGCCGAATGATCTGTCCTTAAAAGAAATTTCCGTCCATATAGGTATTTGCGGAAGTGCTCAACTGACTTGATTACAGCAAGTAACTCTCTTCGCGTTACACAATAGTTGCGTTCCGGCCTTGACAAAACTTTACTGAAGTACGCAATTACGCGTTCTTGACCATCCTGAACCTGAGATAGTACACTTCCAATGCCGACGTTGCTTGCATCCGTATCCAGAATAAAATTCCCTTCGGCTCGAGGATAACTTAGAATCGGGGAATTAATCAATACCTTCTTCAATTCTTCAAACGCGCATTGGCATTTTGAATCCCATATAAATTCATTACTTTCTTCTGTGAGTTTTGTCAATGGTTTAGCGATATCAGCGAAGCCCAAAACAAATCGCCGATAGTAAGTGCTTAAGCCTAAAAAGCTTCTTACTTCATGCTTGTCTTTAGGTGTAGGCCAGTCTTGAACAGCTCTAATTTTCTCAGGATCCACCGCCACTCCTTCCTCAGAGACAACATGACCCAGATAGTTGACTTGTCTTCGGAACAATGTACATTTCTTAACATTGAGTTTCAAGTTGGCCGCTCTCAATCGTGAAAACACTTGTTCCAAATTTCGTAAGTGCTCCTCAAAACATTTTCCAAGCACGATGATGTCATCCAGGTACACTAAACAGGTCTCCCACGACAATCCTCTCAGCACGCTTTCCATTAAACGCTCAAAAGTAGCCGGAGCGTTACAAAGTCCAAACGGCATAACAATGAACTGCCATAATCCACTTCCAATAGAGAATGCTGTTTTCTCTCTATCCTTAGGTTCCAGTCCAACCTGCCAATATCCACTCTTCAAATCCAACGTTGAAAAGATTTTACAGCCAGCCAATGTGTCCAACGTATCATCAATACGAGGCAAAGGGTAACTGTCCTTCTTAGTAACATTATTAAGTTGGCGAAAATCAACACAGAACCGAGTTGAGCCATCCTTCTTCCTAACCAGCACTACAGGTGAACACCATGGACTGCTTGACGGTTCTATTACCTTGTCCCGTTCCATATCTTGAATAATTTGATCTGCTTCCGCCCGTTTTACTAAAGGTAATCTTCTGGGTACTTGACGAATGGGTCTTGCATCACCTGTGTCTATTCGATGACTAACAACACTTGTTCTTCCTTTGGGTTGACTTGGGTTCTCGAAGACATCCTGATTTCTAGCGATGAAGGATCTAATCTGTTTGCTCTGTTCCTTGGTAAGTTCCTTACAAGCCTCCTTCACTAAGTCGTCAAGGTGTTTTGGTACCTCCTCTGAAGAAACTTGGCCACCGCTCACTCTACATGTTACTGACGAAACCGATGAACACATACTTAAATAAACTCCTTCTTTGATAGTCACTGGATAGTCATTGATATTCATTAGCCTGACCAAAATATCCTTTTTAGCTTGAATCAGGACTCTCGCAATCAACACTCCTTTTCCAGCTTCAGTATTAGCGTTGGACTCCACTACTAAAACATGTCCATTTGGAATGTCACAATCTAAGTAGGCTCGTACTAACATTTCACTTTGTTTTGGAATAGTAACAACTTCTGCCGCAAGCACACGTGTAGCGAATTCTTCATGCTCTTGTACAAGAATATCTTCATCCCCAATTTTCAGAGTTCGCCTCTTCAGATCCAGTTTGAATCCATACTTCGCCATTACATCCATTCCAAGAATAACTTCCTCCTCTATCTCAGCCACCAACACCTGATGATCGAAGATGGTGCTTCCAATGTGAAAGTTGGCAACTGTCTCACCGCATACAGACGCCGACTCTCCAGTTGCCGTCCGTAATGTCCATTTAGTTGATTTTATTTGTTTTTTTTCGCAAACTAAATCAGGTCTCATGATTGTCTTTGTTGCTCCAGTGTCCAACAAAAGTTTCAAATTCTTTCCATTTACTTTGCCATTTATAAACATGCTGCTGACTTGTCCGCTGAACGACGCAACATCTGCATATCTCTTCGAGGCATTGGCAATGCGGGTCGACAGTTGCCCCTTTCCATCAACCCTTTTTAGTTTTCCTGGACACCGATTACGCAGGTGTCCAATTTGTCCACAGTCCCAGCAACGTAGTTGTCTCTTCTTTCCTTTCAAGGCCTCCAAAACCTTCTTAACTACGTCTTCTATTGAAAGTGGTTGATTTTCTTGTACAGCTTCCATCACACAGGATTGAGCGTGACCTCGTACGGATTGTCTTACAGCTTCAAATTCGAGTGCTTGGGTTAAAGCATCCCTAAGAGTTTGTGGTCTAGCCAGTTTTATAGCTTGTTGTGTCTCACTTGCTCGTAGTCCATCCAAAAACTTGTCTACTGCAAGACTTTCACATACATCATCAGAAACTGTAGGGTATGCACATCTCACTAGACGCGCTACATCCGCCTCGAATTCCTGTAGAGTTTCATTGGGCCTCTGCACACGATTCTTCAACTGTGACCTATAAACTTGTTCCATATGCTTTTGTCCAAATCGCATCTCCAGTCTCTCAACCAAAGATTTAAAGTTTTGTCTGTCCGCAAGCGGAATCATCTGAAGGACTCTTAAAGCATCTCCTCGTAAAGATATACTCAATACTGATGCTTTTCTTGTCATCGACCAGCCATTTATCATAGCTACTGTTTCGAACAAAGTTAAGTACTCTTCCCAAGAGTTCTTTCCATCAAAAGTTGGCATATCACTACGCACATGCTCCACCATTGAAGTTGCACCACTCTCTACACACTTGAACTCTGTGTCCACCGTTGTGTTCTGCTCAAAATCCGTTCTTGCTGTTGAAGAAAGCGCCTGATTCTCCAAAACTTTCACCTGCTTTGTTAACTCGCTAATCCTTTCATCAAAGGACACAGAATATTCTTGAAACTTCCTTTCAATTTCTTCTTTCGTTCCTCTAGAATCTTCTCGAAGCCTTTCTATTTCTTCTTTCATAGCTGTAGCATTTTCTTGAAGCTTCTTTTCGATTTCTTTATAAAGCTCACAGGTGGGTATAGGCAACTCGAAGATATATGTTTCCGGATCTTCACCTGCTTCTTCCATCACCTTTCTTAGTCGAAGTTGGAGCACACCCTTCGTTCCAGATGTATCCGCGTCTCTTTCTTCTAGTTCGCGCTTCAGATCCACCACTTTCAAGTCAAGTAGAGTTAATTTTTTTGATGACATATTTTACACAGTCTTTATTTCCACTAAGCACTTAAATATCTGATTCACAACCCCACACCTGACACCAATGTAACGTAAATCGTTTTTCTATAACTTGTGTCAGGGAAAATAAAGTCTGAATTCAATTAAAAGAATGACATCTTGAAAATTAACAATTTATTTAAACGTTTTTATTTATTTACAATTATTATTTATTTAAAATACATATTACAACAACTATTATTTATATATACGTCACATATTATTACAGTTCACACAGATTTCTCATATACCCATTATATAACATCTTTCTTCCAGCCTATGTAGATCTTTTTTTTTTTTTCATCAAAACCAAAACAACCACCTGTCATTATTTTCCAAACATTCCATACCCAAAAATAATATAAAAATTCAAATTCATTAAACTTCCAAACTTAAGTACCCTCCTAATGGTGATTACGTAACAATATGAATGATATTCAACCCTCCGCACAAGCATTTAGTTGCTTATGGAGGGAGCATTTTTACTATGTCTAATATTATTTTGTTGTTGTGATATCATTGTATACTGTGTTTGTTTAAAATATAATAAAATATAAATATTATAGGAAAATCCGTAAACAAAGAGAGCGCATCTGCAGATGGCTGGGAAAATCTGAATGCGAGATAGCACCAGCAGGACTGCGAGCGTGGGCCGCTGGACCTCTGTGGGGTGTCGGAGAGTCCAACTGGGCCAATTCCTCTGCTCTGTGGGACCTGCTTTCCAACTTCACTGATCTCTCACTTAACACCACTCTCTCTCCTCACTACAATTCTTCAGATGCTGCTGCCAGCTCTTCACCTCAGGTACGTACATAAGTGCCTACATAATTATGTAATAATATATATATATATATATATATATATATATATATGTATGTGTCTATGTTTAACACATTATGTATAGTTCTACATAAACCAATAGTCCACAATGTTTTCGTTTATTATGTTACTATCACGTGATATTACTGCGGTACGGGAAGATGATATAAACTTAGGTTTAGAAATTTTCGCACGTGAATCTTAGCTCCGCTTCATACTTACTAACTCTTTGTCTACAAGGTAGTCTTACAATCATTACTTGACAATATGTATGTCGTATTCAAATGGTCACTCTATTATATGAATCTGAATAAAATCTATAACTAGAAAAATAGAATCTATAACTTTATGTAAGTGGCTAAATATTCTATATGTTACATACAATAATACCTATAATGATTTCTTTTGTGTATTGTAACTTTTAACATTTAATAAACATGTAGGTAGGTACTTGTATAGTAGGTATGTGCGAGTAAAATAACAATAAGTATGTTGTTTTGATGGTGAATGTACAATATTCATATAGGTGCTGACTCCCTTCCCACCATGGCAGACAGCGTGCATAGCGTTACTATTGGTCGCCTGCATGTTGCTAACCATATCTGGTAATATCTTAGTACTGCTGGCCTTCCTAGTGGATCGCTCCATCAGACAGCCATCCAATTACTTCATCGCATCTCTTGCAGCCACGGACATGCTTATTGGTAAGTTGCTACCTCTATTATACAAATCTCATCACTCGTGTATTTGTTGGCATGTAGCTGACTCACTAATACAATTTGTATGATTTTTATTATAGGAACAGTGTCGATGCCTTTCTACAGTGTATATGTGTTGATGGGTTATTGGAATCTAGGCCCTCTACTGTGTGACTTATGGCTGTCAGTAGACTACACCGTATGCCTCGTCTCTCAATACAATGTGCTTCTCATCACAGTCGATAGATTTTGTAGTGTAAAAATAGCAGCGAGATATCGAGCCTGGAGAACTAAATCCAAGGTATTGTGGATGGTTTCAGTTACGTGGGTAATACCTGCAATGTTGTTTTTCATTACCATATTTGGATGGGAACACTTTGTTGGATATAGAGATTTGCTTCCCGGTCAATGCGCTGTGCAATTTCTCAAAGATCCTGTTTTTAATACAGCTTTAATAATCGCTTATTATTGGACCACGTTAATAGTTATTCTTATATTGTACGCTGGTATATACAAAACAGCTTACGATATGCAAAAGAAAAGTGAAGCAAAGCAAAGGAAAATGCAATCAATGGTTGCTTTAAGTGCTGGAGCCATGTCAGGAATGGCTGGAAGGGCTGCTGGAATTGGCATCTCAAAAACACAAAGTACTCTCCTTAGTCAAGACAAACCCAAAGCTTGTCCGACTCCAGCATGTTCACCACCACTTCCAACAACAGCAGTGACGTCCCCACCTCCAGTTCCTCCTAGAAAACATATACCGGCTTCTCAAGACTCTAATTCTAGTCAAAAATCTTCAACCCATAAAAGCTCATCATTCACAAATCCGTCATCAAGCAATGACGAAAAGGAATGTAAGAAGAGTTCGACTAATTCACAAGGTGACGTAGATAAATCAGAAAGATCAAGTAGCCCAGCTTTTGACTCAGATGAAGAAAGTAATTCACCTAATTTATTACCTCCATCATTTTCAAAAAAAGATCATCAATTGCCAATATTGTTGTACAGTCTGGGGCACTACAAATTTTAAGCAACGTAAGATTTAACGGAGGCCTAACTTCTAAATCACCAGATGTATCTAAAAGATTACCAAGAATCCAGGATTCACCAATTCAGACGAAGAAAGAAAAAAACGTAACAATCAATACCAATATTCAACTTCCTGTGGTACCACCCCGTCCTAATCAAACATACCCATCTTCACCAGAGCTTCATGCACCAACAACTATTGGACAAGCAATTATTCCACCGCCTTCCGAATTCCAAGGAAGTCCTCCAGTGTCAGAGAGCCCGCCTTCCTATTCTGATAGACCTAAAACGCTCACTGTCAATCCACGGTCGGATTGTGCAACTTATGATGCTTTATTAAGCATGGATGGTGCTGATTTACGATTTATGGATGAAAGTTCCATAATTGTGCCTTCTCCGTCTAATGAAAGCTCCTCCGTTACATTTCCTACAACAACAGCTCCATCATCTCCAACTGAATGCATTGTAGTCCCACCTGTTTCAACATCTTTATTGCAAACTGCTCTATTAAGAGCTGGCACCCAGGCCGAGCTTACAAAACCTCTGTCACCTACTCCTCTTCCAGTAAACAAAGTCCACACTGAAGTTAGTTTGAGCAATGAGGACAACAAGCGTCCTATCACTTCAATAATAGTTCATCCTCAAGCCGAGAGTGGAGATCATTTAAGTAAGGATTACAACCATAAAGACAATCTATCACCCAATTATCAAAGTCCTCTAGTTCAAGTAAACAACGCAGCTACTATTATAGCAGTATCCACTACTATAGAAAGACAGGGATCTACTGAAGAAGATAACGACAGGGGCGAGAGAGGATCCAGAAAGGATTTTGTGAAAAATATAGGGAAGAGGCTTAAAAACAAGAAAATCAAACTAGAAGTTATTGGATTCACAGCTACCCGACAGAAATCAAAGTCCGAAAACCGGGCAAGAAAAGCATTCAGAACAATTTCTTTTATATTGGGAGCTTTTGTGATGTGCTGGACTCCGTATCATGTATTAGCTTTAGTGGAAGGATTCTGTTTGGATCCTCCATGTGTCAACGGCCATTTATACATGTTTGCCTACTTTCTTTGCTATGCCAATAGCCCCATCAATCCTTTCTGCTACGCACTCGCCAACCAACAGTTCAAAAAAACTTTTACCAGAATACTCAAAGGGGACTTCCACATGACGTAATGCTGGTGACCACATAACTACTTAAAGATACATTATTTTAATATACCTACTTGTTGAATACATAATATCTGCAATATAATATTAATTAATGCAATACCTATCATGAATGCATTGACCAGCTGCGACTACCTACACATAAGTACAAAGGTATATGCATACATAATAATGTTACATATTATAATATTATGTAAGTAGGTATGTACCTATGTATGTATGTAGTGGTAACTTATCTCTGTTCTCAGTAGGAAGTTGTCGCACTATGTAGCTACATACATATCTATTACATATATTAATTAGTCATGTACATACTATATATAGATATATTGCTTTCTATAATATTATATGAGTAGGTACCTAGTCTATACAAATGAGATGTACATTGTAGGTATACATAACATACACACATACATTGCATACGTAAGTAGATAGGTGAATATTTTTATGTCAATATAGGATGTGTAAGGTTGGCTAGTAGGTATTTAGATTATAGGTATATGCGTAGATATAGATTGTTTTAAATTAAGATAAATGTTCTTCAATACAAAAGTACTCACATAAAGATGACAATAATATTATTACATACTTATATATATATATATACCTATACATGTTCATATTGTTATTACGTAAACATAGAAAAGTTTTGTATAGAGAGAAGTTTTACATAAATATAATAAGTATTTTTAATATGTAAGAACTTAGGTAGATCTATTAAATGTGTGTGTGTGTGTGTGTGTATGTGTAGAGAACCCTCATAATATTATAATAATATAATACTTACTTAACATTTAGGTACCTACATAATATATCGGTGGGTGGGTGGGTAGGTAGGTAGGTAGGTACTTACGTATTGATATGATTTTAGGTGACTATGTTTTAATTAATATATTTCGTGATCTTTTTTCGATGGAGGTTTTGATGTTGCGTCCATTATTTTCGAGCATTTATCTAAAGTTTTAAAATCATATTAACGTGTCTAGAAATTGTTATATAGTTAATGCTGAAAATATAAACAAAGGTACTTACGTACTAGCCTTTTCCCGGCCGTACCTGTTGCCGTGATTCCATAAATAAAATATAATTATAATATAGTGATGTAGTCTAGTATGGTGTATGTATGTATATTGTACTAGGTAGGTAGGTACCTACCTGTCACACGTAGGCACCTACCTACATACGTATTATAATATTATATGCAATACTATTTCTCCTGTTCTGTTCCCGAGTTCTCCCGTAGAGATTCCCTACAATACCTACATAGGTAAGGTACGTACCTAACTATTTTTAATTAAATTATAGTACCTACTTACATAATTATGTAGGTACCTACCTGATGAGCAGATAATCACAGAGTGATATAACCTTACGCACATACCTGTATATCAGTATAGCTTAATGTATCTCTGTACCTATGTTAATAAGTATTTATACATACATGATGTAGATACATATGTAGGTATGGGTGCATATGATGTTGAGGTGTAGTCAGGTAGGCAGTAACATTCTTGTGTATTTAGCAAAGCACATTAAATTAATATGAAACGTCAATTGATGTTTATGCAAATTCGAGCCCATTTTGCTATTCATCAATAACACGTTTCATGTACCTAGGCACAGGTAGGCACCTACCAGATACCTATATCTATGTATTAAACACCCAATCATATATCTTACATGACAATACTACATCTAGATATTATCATTATTATTATTCTACAGTAGATATAAGATACATACATAATGCATAAGTAGGTAAATACTATATAAGTGACTATATTTATGTCTACCTATGTAAATAATATCTAATAATAATAATAATAAACTTTATTGCACAATAAGGAGCATGCATAATTACCAAGCTATAAAATAATGTGATACAAATAAATGATATTGTGCAATGGTACAAACTAACCCATATGGGTACCTACAAGGTAGGTATATAATATTTGGGATAAAGATTTATATAGCAATATTAGGTCGTTACATTATTATAATTAATACCATTTATTTTAAGAACACATAATAATTGATCAAAGATCTGAGTCTATATACCTACATAATACAGTATATGTTAATTTACAATAGGTATATGTACTCGTATATATTTGGTACTTATGTTGTAGATAGATACCTAGCTGTATGTCCATGTGACGTAATTATTCTAGGTTATTCAGTAGAGACATATGTAGGTACCTGCCTTCACGACAGCCAATGGGACAATAGTTAAAATATACCTACCTACCTACTGCATACATAAATACAAATTATTAAAAAAAATTGTCATCTTAAATATTGTGTTTTATTTTTGAAATAATTATAAATAATATCAATGCAAACCTAATTATTGTATTATAAACGAACTTAATATCTACATATCTATTTAATATATTGATAGGTTTACAAGCACACGCACACATATGTATGTATGTAAGTGTTTATATAAGTTTACCATAACATAAGCCTTATTTTACATTATAATGTAATAAGTATTATGTAGGTAGGTACTTATATACCTACATACTAATGTATTTACCATTGTTATATTGAAACATAATAAATGAATAATAATGATTATAATGCGTACATATGTATGTACATACACTGTGTGTGTTATTATTATGCATTCCCATTAGGAAGGTACCTCAGAACTATTATACGAGACAGACACAGTTATAATACTAGTATGTGGTTTATTCCCGAGAGAGACGTCTTTAGTCTTGTTAAGAACACATTCAATCTCATTGACATTGACAATTGACAATGTCCTAACAAGACGAAAGACGTCTCTCTCCTTAATAAATTACATAATAGAATAAAATATTTGTTTTACTAATTCCGTTATGGAATTCTACTACCTAAACAATGTAACACCGACATACTGAATAAAGTAGGTATGTAGTCTCTATTAGTGATGTAACGAATATTCGTATTCACAGGTTGGCTACCCATGCCCTATAGTGTCTTGTGTTCGCATCGCGTGAAACGATAATTAGATGTCTTTGGTGATTCACTGATGGCGTTCAAGAGATGTGTCGCTTCCAACTTGAGAATTTTTGGTGGTTATGTTTATGGATTCAGTTTTATTAAAATTATTTTTCTTCCTTTTCAATGTTTAATGTTTTTTTATATTTAACTGTTTAAAGTAATAGATACACGTTGAGTGTGAGTCTGGTTTACTGAACTTACATTGGAAGGGCGCTATTACATAGTTTGCTTTTTACCCTAACATTTTTTTTGTTTAATTTTGTTTTGCTCAGCAGAGCGATGCCGGGTCACAAAAACTAGTTATATGAATATGGAATAACAAAAACTTATAAATAAAAACATAGTAAAAAACTTCCATTTTCACAAAAAATAATTAAAAACACGATTAGTTGATTAAATTCCATTTTGTTTATTATCACAAGCTTTTAAAAATGAGTTTAACAAAAATACTGTTTAGTTTAAAAATTGATAATGTTCATGTGAAGAAGATAATGTTAGTGTGAAGAAGATAATGTTAATGTGAAGAAGATAATGTTAATGTGAAGTTTATGATAATATTTTAGTCTCCCTAAGGATAGGTATATAATATGTATTATACATGCATACATAGTTTTTAAGATACATTGAGTAATTGATTTCATCTGATTGTGACGTCATGTTATTATATGAATTAAGAGCGGCAACAAGTTTAGTATTAGGTAGGTACATACATAGATACAATAATAATAATATGAGAGTGCATGGCCTTGCACAATGTTCATACGTAGAGGTAGGTACCTACGTAACCACCAACAGCATATTGTTGACTATTTTAGAGACGGTATGATTGTTTTGCTTAGATAATAATATCTGCATACCTACTATAGGTACCTACAGTGTGACCATCCCTCATTCATTTAGGAAGGTACGTAGGTAAGTACCTACCCATATTATTATTATACCATTCTACTACCTATATAAGAAAGATAATTATGTATATATAGGTACCTACCTACCTACATAATACACACACATAGTATTGTGGTAGATTTTACATTATATACCTAGGTAATAATTCATTATCAACATGTTCACTGCACTCATTTCACATTTTACGTGAATTATTCTTGCTTTGAGAAAGAATAATATAATTTTTTGGAAATTTGACCAAAATGAAGTAAAGTAATTCCACTATTGAAATGAAACTGCATCCGAGGAATAGATTGAACATCCCACCAAACGAAGCTAAAACAAAATATATATATATATATATATATATACATAATAGTAATATACACAATAATAATACATATGTGAGTACACAATACCTATCTATGACATGTACGTAAATTGTGCATACATAAGTAATCAACTAAATAAGCGTAAAGTACACTATATAATATAAGTAACTATTAACAGTCAGATAGGTACATGTATGTATGTAATTATCTAAATACACAATAGGTAGGTATATATACCTATACATGTATGCATACATATACAGTCACTGTGTGGAGTGAATATTTCAGTGCCTAAATATATATTTAAAGTTTCAGTGAGAAATTATCTAACAAATAAATCGCAATTCAATGTACCTACCTGCATACATATTTGTACTGAGTAATAAATATGAAATTTTCTTATTAAATATTTTACCATTAGGTAAATTTATGAGTATAAAAAATCTAATAGATAAGAGCTCGATGTCGCCTTATTAGGGGGGTCCATTAGCTGTGTCGATTCAAAAATGATTATGAGATAGGAAATGTCGGTTGAGTGAGTAAAGTAGGTAGGTACCTTTGTAAAGTACAGCAGCGGCGTACCTATATAGAGTATAAGTTATTATACTGGATAAATATAATTCACCCTCAATAGATATCTAGGTATAGTAATTATTAAATATGACGTATTTATTTATGAAACAAATACAATCATACAAAAGATACAAATGAGAAAAAGGATTATCCAACTACATAGATAGACCTGACCCCCTAGACAAACCGCACTTGGCGATCGATTACAAACGAATTTTAGACAATTACCGCGACAATAACGCATAATTACACGATACATTGTAGGTAGATTGTCAAAAATTCGTTTGTAGTCGATCGCCAAGTGCGGCTTGACTACGGGCCCTGTCCCAGGATAATCCTTTTGTCACAACAAAATAAATTAAAATTAAAACTAGGATAATAATATGTCATCCATATATTATATCAACAACAACCCAAACATACATACATACATAATATGACACTTACATCTTACTTAGCACTCACCCTCACATCACACATCCATACACAAACACCATCCTCAGTTACACAGAAAGACATGACAGAGTAGACCATAATGAGATACACAAGTAGACAAAAACATATTCATACCTACACACAATCATAATATAATAGTAGAATGTAGACGACATTGCGAGAACGTGTAAATTTTCGTAGCTACTTGTGCATTTTAGCTACAAAAAATGATTCGTTCTCGCAACGTCGTCTACATTCGAACCAAAACGTAACGCCAAAATGTGTTTTGATTACGGGCCATAGTGACTTCTAAAACACTAGGGGCGAATCGAACACAATTAATGGCCGGTTTCAATAATCTAATCTATCCGCTACTGTCGATTGAAATCTATTGTGTATATTTTAAATCAAAGATTTCAATGGACAGGCACGGATAGATAGGTTATTGAAACCGGCCATAAGACAACGCTTTATTTTTTTTCTACTACTACTATGCCATCACGGCACATCCCACAAGTGGGGTAACCAGCAGATCAGCTGCGTGTAATATTTTATTTCCTTTTTGGACGAATTCACTGTCAAAGGCGCGCATGAATGTTATAATTATCCGACCGCTACAAAATATTTTTATCATATTTTCATTATTTTAAAATTTACAACTCATTTAAATCCCGGCTTTTGGACATTATGGATGACATGCCACTGGCGCATTGGTAGATAAACCAGAAGCCGGCCCGGCAAATAATGGTGACTCCTCCGTCTAATGGGGCTCCTAATCTATACCACTCTCCTCCTCTACCAGCTTCTTTTTATATTTTATTGTTCAGGGTGTATGTGTGTGTGTGTGTGTGTGTGTGTGTGTATGTGTTTACACTAAACAGCTATAGTTATAACAACTTACACATTAGGTCTACCCAATAGGTATATATAGTTCTCCTTATGACTGTGGATACTTGTCGGGCGTGAAAGACATGCACCATGGACTGATTCTCTGTTATTCTGGAACTTAACACATTTATTTTATTTATAATCTAGAAATCAGCAGCAATATTTATGTTAATAATATAACCAATTGATTAGTTTAAAATAAAAAAATTACAAGGATGTTTAATTTTGTGATCAATACAAAATATAAGGTGTGAGAATATTATAACTATTCACAAAAAATCTAAATAAAAGAATATCTATATAAAAGAAACTCGTGTTAGTTACACCATTTATAGCTCAAGAATGGCTTTACTGATTTGAATAATCTCTGATGTGATAGATTCTTCTCCGCCCGGAATAGCCGATAGTCTATTAAAATATCTTACAAATTCATGTGAAGAAAAATTATGAAGAAAATTATTATTTGCGCCATACATTTTTCATTTCATTAAAAAATGCAATATGGAGAATTATACAAAATCAACGATGAAGTTTTTTTATAGATTGGCCTATTTATAGAAAATTGTTACCTACCTACATAATTATATTACATAAAGCAGATAATTTATAAACAAATCTGAGTAAAGTATAATTGTTTAACCTTAATGTATTTTGTTACAGTATACGATGACACACGTGGACAATTACGGGAGTTTGTAAAGAGATTAAAAATATTAACCATTCATTGATTGTTTGGCGGTACAAAGTTCGCTGGGTCAGCTAGTATTTTATAATGAGTAGGTATTATTATAATATGTAAACAATAATAATATGTAGGTAGGTAGGTGCCTAATGTTAACACGGAGGTGTGACAGAGAGTATTAGATGCAGGAGAGGGCATTATGGTAACAATATAGGCGAGAGGGATGAGAGAGATTTGAATATTAATATCAGGTATACATAATGATATTATTTTCTTTACGCGGCGGCAGAATTGCCATCCACACTTCTCAGCATTATACAACCAGATAAGTCTCCATAATTATGATCAGTCATGGTCACACAAAAACTTAACAGTCTAATAATGCCGGGAAAAATTCACCTATCCAGATATACAGGATATCAAAGGATTAGGCTGAAAACACGGGTTCAAAATACCAACATTGTGCCTGAAATATCTGTGTTCAAAAACTTTTTAACAATATTACAAGTGTTTATTATAATAGATTTTTGAATTTTAATGTACAAATTAACCGGTAAATCTAATTTTGGTAAATTATTTATTAAAGATTTCGGAGTTACCCCTGTAGCTGACATGACTAAAGGTATAATATAAGCGGACCTAGAATGCCAAATATTTTTTTTATTTCTCCTGCTAGTTCTGTATATTTACGTATTTTTTCTGCGACGGTTGTTTGTATATTATGTGTATTTGGGACAGCGATGTCTATTAGGTACGTTATTTTATTACGTTTATCATGTAATACTAAATCGGGTCTATTATGATGTATTTGTCTATCTGTTATTATTGTTTTATCATAATAGAACCTGTAACCATTATTATCATTGGATGGAGAAGTTTTTTTATTGTTAAATTTCTATTAACTTTAACAGAACATCTGTGAACTGAACTATTACTCTCGTTTACTTCCTTCCATAACATACTCCACAATCTCCATCTTAATGTAAATGCTAGTCATATTACTTCAACTAAGGGCATTATACTATCTATAGTGCTACATAAGTTACTTTGTACAGATTGTACGTTCTTCATATCCGAGGTACCTACCTACATAAATATACATATATGTAATCTAATAATATAATAGATATTGCAAGTTAGGTAAGAGAACTTACTAAAAGGGATCAGGATTGTAATTGTAAGCTCTCAGATAAGCCGAGTGAACGTCTATTGTGGTAATGTTCTGGTTGCATTGGCGAGGACAAGGACAACTTTCTGCCCATTCATCAGTTTGCACCGTCTCTAAAATAATAATCAATCTATTATATAGGTAGGTAGGTAGGTATATACTCATATTATGTGTGTGTGTGTGTATGTCTATTTGTGCTTATAATACTTACATATTAAAAGATTCTATATTTGAATGTTTATTGCACGTTCTTACTTGATTTTCTTTAGTTGTTCATATAAGAACAATGTACGTGTATGACATAAACAGTTAGGTACCTACCTACAGCAGTAGGTACCTACCTACATAATAATCCATAAAAATAAAGGTTACAAGAATATTATTAAGTAGGCATGCCTAGATACATACATACAAATAATATGTAGGTACACAGAATCTCCAATAGTTGTAACTTCTGGAAGCATCTTATTGGTAGATGTAACTCGTTTGTTTCACATTAGGTATTGTCAATACATAATTTTTAGAAACAAATATTCGTATTGCGCGGCACCAGAACAAACAATATTTTTTTTTTTTACGCGGCGGCAGAATTGCCATCCACACTTCTCAGCATTATACAACCAGATAAGTCTCCATATGATCAGTCATAGTCACACAAAAACTTAACAGTCTAATGCCGGGAAAAATTCACCTATCCAGATATACAGGATATCAAAGGATTAGGCTCAGAACGCGGGTTCAAAATACCAGCATTGTGCCTGAAATATCTGTGTTCATAAACTTTTTTACAATATGACAAGTGTTTATTATAATAGATTTTTGAACTTTAATGTACAAATTAACCGGTAAATCTAATTTTTGTAAATTATTTATTAAAGATTTCGGAGTTACCCCTGTAGCTGACATGACTAAAGGTATTATATAAACGGGCCTAGAATGCCAAATATTTTTTATTTCTCCTGCTAGTTCTGTATATTTACGTATTTTTTCTGCGACGGTTGTTTGTATATTATGTGTATTTGGGACAGCGATGTCTATTAGGTACGTTATTTTATTACGTTTATCATGTAATACTAAATCGGGTCTATTATGATGTATTTGTCTATCTGTTATTATTGTTTTATCATAATAGAACCTGTAATTTTGATTTTCTAAAACCGGTTCCGGGTTGTATTTATAATAAGGAATTACATTTTGTGAGTTTAATAAATTTTGTTTAATTGCTAAATTTTGAAGTATTATTTTTGCGACATGATTATGTCTATTAGTATATTCAGTTTGAGTGATTATGTCTATTAGTATATTCAGTTTGAGAAGATAAGATTACCTATAATATAATGATTATTATTGATCTAGTATCATTAGAGCATTTATACCTATGTATATCTATACGAAAATAATAATTATTGTGCCTAGATACCTACCTGTACCTACTATAGTTACTATACCCTCACGCCGTGCCCCATGTGGGGTAGGCAGAAAGAACGGAAAGCCATGTTGCTCTATCCTTACATACTTCTTTCACTTCGTCTATATTCATCCAGTTTCTCATACATGCACGCCGATACCTCCGCAGACGCCCGCGCGTCTTCACATACTTCCGTTCGTTCCACATGACCAAACCATCTCAACTTAGATATTACTTAGTGACTAGACAGGTACTTACTGAAATGTTTGATGATGCATGGAATAGAAGAGGCATTACAGAGAACCTCTCCAGGCAGACGTGGATACATGAAGGGTAGACACTCGCAGTGTTACTTAGTGACTTAGATATTACTTAGTTACTAGACAGGTACTTACTGAAATGTTTGATGATGCATGGAATATAAGAGGCATTACAGAGAACCTCTCCAGGCAGACGTGGATACATGAAGGGTAGACACTCGCAGTGTTATTAGTGACTTAGATATTACTTAGTTACTAGACAGGTACTTACTGAAATGTTTGATGATGCATGGAATAGAAGAGGCATTACAGAGAACCTCTCCAGGCAGACGTGGATACATGAAGGGTAGACACTCGCAGTGTGTCATGCACTCCTGAATTTCGCACTCCAAAAGGCAATCATCTTTACTATACGATTGGAAATATCTGCGATTAAATCAAAACATAAACATTACACATAAACATAGGTATAATAGGTACATATAAGTATTTTATTCCACCTTCAGATTTTTCCATAAATGTACTGCATGTTTTAATATATAAACATATATACCTAAACATTGATATTTTTCTTCTAAGTAGGTAGGTAGGCACTATGAATTATTTTTGTACCAACATCATCGCCAATCAATGAAACGAAAAAAGATTAACGTTATTTGAAACCTTATAGTGTTATTTCTATTATTAAAGGGTTTTGTTGTTTGTTAAATACGACATCAAATAAATTAATGTGGAACTGAAATTTAGCAAACTAGTGTCCTTGAATGAACCGCCTGTATATTTCAAAAAAAGATTTTGATTTAAGAAAAGAATAATTATCATAATATTCAGTGTAGGTTTAAATCTTGTTTGTCTGCTAAATCAAACGCAAACTTGCGAACTTCTTTAATTATTAGACCATAATGACCATGTATGATAACCGAATGGGCTTTGATTAAAATAATTAATTTAATATTTGAACACTTATAAAGAGGACATTGCATTGAGTACTTATTTTCTTGTATAATATTTGGTTGTATTAGATATGTATGTTTTGTCTGTAGTGTTCTGTTGATTGAATAAATAAATAAATAAATAAAATCACGTTCAAGTTCAAGAATATATTTTTTTTGTTTCGTATAATGTTTCTTGGGATGGACCAGTCCAATTTAGGCAACCCGTAGTGGTCTTATTCAAGGCAACTTGTGGAATATTTCATAAATTTAAAATTAAAAAAAAACTGCATCTTGGAATATGAAAATAAGGATATCATTTTGTAACTAAATAAGTGCTGTATATAGTAGTACCTATAATTAAAAAATCATTTACTTATGCATCAACATCAGAAATCCCTTAGCAACAACAACAAAAATCATATCAAAACAGTAAAATTCTAATAACACCACTCAACGCCTTACAGAAGACCATTTAGTGGTGTCGTTATATTGGAATATGCATTAAGTTACGTTACGGATGCAGTATTGTCAAACATAGGTACGTCTCACAAGTTCGTGGTTTGTCGAAAACAGTACCGGTCCAACTTCGGCAACTCTCCCCTATATATACATATATAAATACAACAATTATAAATGACCTGAGTGACTGTTCGTTGGGCAGCAGACAGCGGCGTGATCCAGGATCCAGGAGGGCAGCCTGCGGACCTGTGATGATGCTCTGTACCACACATCCCACCAGCACCTCTTTACGTTGTGCCAACACTAGTTCATCCGAGAACCGGCCAGCGTACGACTCCGTACCATGGATTAACACCTGTTTAAATAAGTTTTTATAACGAGACTTTTTTTTTCTTTATAAAAATATTTATTTATTTCTGAAAGTCCTATATATGTATATTAAATAAAGAGTGTATGTTTTTTAATGTCATAAGTAAGGTAAAATGTAACATTTGCAATTCAAAAATATAATCACAAATCCAAATTTTTATTTTAAATAAGGTATGTAAAACCCATTCATAAATAGTAATAATATTATTATAATGTAAATATTATAATACCAGTAGTACCTACGCACCCGGCAGAGATCTGTATTCTCCGTAATACAGGAGAGCCGATGCTCCTGGCTGGGACGTGTTCTGAGAATGACCAATGATAGTTGGCCAAAAAGAGCGTTGTTCTTCCGGCCGCAAGGGTTCCGTGGGCCCGGGCGTCCCTCTTTCACAATACACCGTTCCTATGACAACGACATCAGAGCGCAAGGAATGTCGTGGAAAGAGGTGACGCAATTGGCGCAGAGACGCTCTGAATGGAGGAGGCTGGTGTCTGCCCTGTGCTCCCGAGAGGAGCGTTGAGGGCGATGGATGGATTGATGTATATAATGTTAATGTACTCGTGTCAGAGTCAAATCTCTTTAGTACTGAGCTACAAATTACTCAGCAGTCGGAGTGATGTCGATACGCTAATATAATAATTAAAATATAGGTAAGTAGTGCATATACATAGATTATGTAAATAACCTTGAATGAGTCCATTTTGTGGTACACTTGGTTGGAAAATTCTTCGATGTAGGTATCCACCACAAATGATAAACCCATGTCAGATCCGATGTATTCCGTCACGAAAGTATCGAACGGAACTCTAAAATAATAAATTCATGAAAATATAATATTTTTGTTCATAGTGAAAGTAATACAGCGTTTTATTTTAATTCTATTAATATTTTTGTATTACAGAAGTAGAAGGTACCTATTTTGTTCATTAATTTATCTGCTGAGTAAAATAGTAAACGAACTCTCAGACCATTCATTCCTTTGAATCTTTTAAATTCTCTATTCTGTATAATAAATACGTTTATATAATTATACGCTCTAGAGCAGGGGCCCGTTACTATATTATGTTCAAATAATGTAATTTAGTTGGGCATGAAAAGTATAATCTTTTGAAAAAAGAAGCTTTTGAAATGAAAAAAAAATAATCTTTAACAAACCATGCAGATCGAGAAATATTAAAAACTCCTTTATAAAATCGAAAATCTGGCGACGGAGGAGAAGAGGGTAGAACTTTTGAAAGCAAGTGATATAACCAAATTCTGAAAGTTGTTATCTAAACTCACTTGTTTGTATTTTATTTTATGGTGTTTTATTTGGCATATCAACAAACTTTTTACCATAATCTATATTTATTTATTTGATTATTTATTAAATAAATTCCTTATTTTTTTGCAAAATTCTAGAAATAAAGATGGATATGAGGATATAATATCTGGGTAATTGTGATCAGGGTTATTCACCGTTTATCGCATTCTAGTATCTCACTACTGATATTGAGTAATGATGATAGAATGGAATATCTGGAAATCTATGTCACTTCATAGTTATGAAGTGTTAACATCACAAAATGTTGATATTTTGGTGGTTATTGCATCTGTTTGTGTTTTGTTGTCTATTGAACTGTTTCTTCAACATGTAAAAGACTTACGCCCCGTGTATTGATATAAATAAATGTTTACCCTTTAACATTAGTGTTATAATTGAAGCTACAGCAGAAGCCGATGTATGTTCTAGTACGTTTGAATAAGGAGCCACAAGGCATGTCCTGTCCCTTCCAGCGGCAACGCACTATGATGTCTCCGCAGGGAGGAGCTAACTCCATGATAGCCGCTTCCGTGGTCATATCGTTGTGCAGCAGCACTTTGTCCAATAGTGCGAGTGTCTCCAAGTCTACGAGGATTGGGAACACGAAGCCCAACAGCTGAGGGATTCCTTGAAACACTTGCGCCTTGCTAACACCATGAGGAATCTTTCTGAACAAGAAAAACATAAAATATAAGTACCTATTCAACCTTGTATTATATCTCATATGCCTACACATATTATATATATATACCTACCTATAGATGTATAATAGGAATGATATAATGTTATGTAGTACATATTTAAAATAATGTTGTAGATACTAACTAACTTATAGTAGGAAGGTATACGTAATAATAATAATAATAAAAATTGTTCATCAATCAAAATAAAATTTTATCGGTCAGACAAAATGGTTGTGCGAGAGGATCTTGTGGCACCAAAGAACTGCTTCCGATTAATAGTGTCATATGCGAACAAGTGAGACATAACAAGCGTAACATTTCGATGGCATGGATAGATTATAAAAAAGCTTTTGATTCAGTTCCTCATTCGTTGCTTATCAAGATATTAGAAATTTACAAAATTGAAATAAAACTTATAAATTTCTTAAAAAATTGTATGACAAATTGGAAAACAAAAATTAATGTAACAATGCCATTGGGGGGGGGGGGTACGTTTGCGATTCTATAGACATAAATTGTGGAATTTTCCAGGGTGACAGTCTGAGTCCGTTGTGGTTTATTTTAGCACTAAACCCATTAAGTACACTTTTGAAAAATAAAAATATTGGATATCAGTTAAAAGAGGTGGAAGCAAAATTTCTCATTTGTTTTATATGGATGACATTAAATTATATGCACCAAATCATACTAATTTAAATAGATTACTGTCAGTAACAAAATTTTTCACTGAAACGATTAGAATGGAATTTGATCTTGATAAATGTGCAATTTTAAATGTAAATAAAGGAAAAATTACATAAGCACCAAATATTGAAAGTGATGTAATAAATATGAAGGTGTTAAATTTAGATGATCATTATAAATATTTGATCATAAAGTATTAAAATATTACATTAAGAAAAAAAAATTATTAGATGCAAAAAAGTTTTAAATACATATATATATATATGGACAATTTGTAAAGCGCCGTTTACTCATAACATGACCTCAAGGGCGCCGTATATCGTATCCATCACCCGAAACTCCCAGCAAAAAGGTGTGTCTTCAGTCCTTTTTTAAAACTCTCTCCATTCACCTCCTCTCGCAGACACAGAGGCAGCTTGTTCCAACATCTGGGACCCGCAACACTAAACGCTCTATCTCCAAAGCCTGTTTTGCGAGATCGAGATGGCTCAATTAGTCTGCATTTTGCCTCACCCACATATCTTTCGGGACACAATAAAATTAGGGCATTTAATACATGGGCAATTCCTTTATTATTGTACACATTTGGGATACTCAAATGGAACCAGACGGAGCTGGATGTCATCGACAGAAAATTCAGAACCATGATGAAAAGGTATCGTATACATCATCCAAGATCATCTATAATGAGACTTACCTCCCAAGGAAATTGGGAGGAAGGGGCTTATTGAATATTAAAAATTTACACAATCAGGAAATTCAATCTTAAAAAACTTTTTTCAAAATTTTAGGAACAAAGATGGGTATGATGATATAATATCTTGTGATCAGGGTTATTCACCGTTGTGTTTGTCGAACTCAAGTGTCTCACTACCGATATTGAATAGTGATGATAGAATGGACATATGGAAATCCAAGTCTCTCCATGGTCGATTCTATGAAGTGTTAACATCTCAGAATGTTGATACTTTGGATTTGGTCCATTGGTTGAGATTTGGAGATCTTTTTGGCAAAACGGAAGGATTTGTTAGTGCCATTCAAGACCAAGTAATAGTCACAAATAATTATTCTAAATTTATAATGAAACAAAATATTTCGGATAGATGCAGAGCCTGTTATCGGGAGGGAGAGACATTAAGACATATTTTGTCTGGATGTTCTCTTCTTTCCGGAACAGACTATTTGAAAAGACATGATCAGGTAGCAAAAATATTACATCAAAATTTAGCTTTGAAATTTAAATTAATTGAACAGGAATCAAAATTACCATACTATAATTATTGTCCAATAGGTATCGGTACTTGAAAACAATGACACTAAACTCTACTGGGATCGACCAATTCAAACAAATCGAAGTATTCTAGCTAATCGACCAGATATTGTTTTGGTTGATCACAGATGTCGTAAAACATACATCATAGACATCACTATACCACACGATGAAAATTTAAATAAAGCTGAGCAAGATAAGATAATGAAATATCTTGATCTCGCTCACGAAATCAAAGATATGTGGAGAACACCTACCACAATCATCGTGCCTATAGTTTAATACCTAAGAGTCTGTCAAGCAATCTCAGAAAACTGGGAGTAGATGACAGGCTCAAATACAGCATGCAGAAGGCCGTACTTCTATCGTCCACCAGGATAGTAAGAAGGTTTTTGTCCCTGTAGCTCTGTAAGTGATCTCCCATGATTGTACTATTTCATAGAACATCATGAAAGATGTTCGACATCAACTCGAATAATGTTGGGGTTCTACATTTTGAATATAAATTTATTTTAATATTTTATGGTTTTTGTTATTTAATGTTATATTTAAATTTTATTGTTAATCTTATATTGTGTTCAAAATGTAGAATCTAATATTGTGTTGTTAAATTAATGAGATATGAAATAATAATAATAATAAACTTTATTGAACAAAATATTTGGATACAAATAATAAGGATACATGGTATAAACGAATAATTTTGTACAATGGGCGAGTTTATCGCAGGGATGCGATATCTTTCAACTAACCCAAATAAGACATAGGTAATACCTATAAAATCTATACTATTATTATAAAGAGTAAAGATTTAATTTGATGTTGAGAAGCTGCACTATTCCCAAGTGATAAAGGCTATATTATATTTTCAAAAAATAGGGATCCTTACTAAAACTCCAAAAATGCAACCCAAGGTGTAAAAAAATACCTAAAATATTATTTACGCGTGCGCTGCGAAAACTATTGCTGATAGAATAAAATAATGTACTACGACTTTGTAGGACACATCATTATTTTTTTTTAAAAGGACAACGTTCGCCACATACCTAGTGTCGTACCTGGAGATGTGTATCTCCATAGTGACACACACATAGGCAAACAAGATTTAATGTCGCATTAAAGCGAGAAATGCTGCTAAATTTAGCGGCCACACACCAAAAAAATTGGTGGAAAAAAGGAAGGCACGAATTGGGGATATGCTTTCCTCTCTATGCAGTATCGTTAGTTACTTGAAGGGGATATAAGGCTACCAAAGAAAGTACAGAAGTTTTTGAAGGCGAAAAAGTTTTTCCTTGTAACCACCAAGTCAGCATGTCCCACAGGTCCAGAGGATGGACCACGAACTGCAACGAGCATCTCCTCTCTTTTCATCATCATTATTTACAAAAACTGTCGCGACAGCATATGTCTAACTATTAAAGTTATGCCGCAATAAGTGTTCTTTTTTTAATTTTTTTTAATTGAAATGCCGCCGCTTAAAAATGCTCTTTATTTGTACCTATCTTGATATTAATTTTTATCAAAATAAATTACATGATATTCAAGACTGCTGCAATACCTTTGTATAGCTTTTTCATGAATGTGTATATTTTAGGTATACTGTTTTTTATGCTTATGTGTTGAGCTAGAAATGCTTTTATTGTTAATATATTGTATGTATGTATATGCTTCTCTCGGCTAGAGGGATATAGAAAGAGTGTAGTCAAAAGATTCCGCACGTGGGGGTTTAGGCCGGCCAGTCCTTCAGACTGCCCATCATGGCACCTCTTGTGTGGACAAATTTAATCGGATAAATGGAAGTCCTCAGACTTCTGAGCTATCCGGCTGGACGGTGGGTCTCCTTCAATGTAAAGCTTTTTGAGCTATCTAATGCAGACATTCCATTCAACAGATATCATGAGTTTAATATTGCAAGCGTTAGAAGAAAGTTGCGTGGTCGCTGCTCACCCCGCTCGGCTAGCTAGGCAGCACCTTATGCGATCTAGGCGTCACAGGGGTACGGCCCGTACGGGAGGGGAGTCAATGTCAAGAAATGAAGTGCCGGCTCCCTATGCAACGGTATGTTAGCCTATCGCGGGTCGGAGCTCCTGAAAATCAATTTATTTTGCTGCCAGAAAATAAAACAACGACAAATATCGTTTACAGGGAAGCTCTGACTCAATAAATTGAATGGCTTTTGTGAAATTTATATGATCTGCTTACAAAAATTAGAAATAAAAAAATAAAAGATTTTCCATGATCTGTATGAAAACTAAATATTTTTTAAATACCTACCTACCCGTGCGAAGCTGGGTTGGATCGGTAGTTTATTATAACGACACTTCTCCTATTCAGCTCCAAGACTTTACAAGTCAAACACAATTTCCAAAATAATTATGTGCCTATGAGAAGTTTGAATTTGGACAGAATGGTGATGTGAATTAAGAAGGGAATAATCTAAGAAGTTGTTATTGCAGGTGTTGCAGCGATGAGAAGGCAAGAGAAAGACAGAGAGAGAGGAACTGGCTGAATTCTCATTTTTATCCATTTTTGTTAGCCTCCAACTGATTTTCGTTGTTATTATTATTATTTTTGTTACATATATATACCTACTATACACAGAACATTACAAAAACTGACTTAAGAATAGTTTAGTACAACATACCTAAGTGCGTGGATACTGCCTCAAAACAGACTCAAGTCTATAAAATGGAACGAAATACCAAATCTAAATACCTAATTGTTTAAATGTATGTTTTCGTATAAATGTAGTTATCATTTTGTATTTTGTATGGTATACCTTATATGTACCAGATTGTACCTATAGGTATATATTATAATACAATACGCGTAGTAGTGTAATAAGTTTTACTTATTGGTAAGCCATTAAAATGTTTAGCATTAAAATCATATCCTGAAGATGGGGCCAGCAAGTGCACCGAAACGTCGATTAAACAAATCAAGACATGGCAAACCCGAGAATCAACAACCAGATAGTGAAGATCGCCATGAAAGCCTTCAAACCACATTCATTAAAATGATTATTTGAAAAATTTAATTAGATAATAATAATATAACATAAATCTACTTCTCATTACACATTGGTATAATCAAGTCACCGTGATGCTGCTGACATACATTAAATCACAAATACTATACCTACACTATAATCAATTATATAGGTACGTGAAGTATAATACCTATGTATGTATGTAGGTATAAAGAAATCATCAATACAAACACCCACGCATACGTACAGCTCAGTGAAAGTTGGTATTAATTGTCTATTATCGCGACACATAAGAGAGTTCTGCAAATATTTGCCATCAAATTTTATAAATCTCCTCCTCACACTCACCGGTGAAGACTGGTGCCGCCGCAGCGTTGCCAGACGTACGGTAATTACCGTACTTGTATGGTAATTTCATTCCCCGTGGTGCTGGAGAAAATTGCTCCGAGTGCATTGGACCGAACACAGGAGCAATGAGTCCATCCTCAGGGAGCTAAACATTTCGGCGCGACTCTCAACGATTTGCAGTCAGCGCGCTTTGCGATATTTCGGTCACATTGCAAGAAGAGAGCATGACAACCTGGAAAAAGTGATTATGACTGGGGTTGTAGAAGGGAGGAGGGGAAGGGGCAGAGTGCCAATAAGATGGAGCGACCAAATTAAGGAGGCCACACAGAGCTCACTTCACGGGGCCTTACACATGGCGGATGGTCTACAGAACGAGGCATGATGGTCACGACCGACAGAAATGATGATGATGACCGTACAACTAACAAGTATCTGGTATTGACATAAACAATAATCGGTACAAATACCCGTTACATTGTAAAAAAAGGTACTATGTGAGAAAATTATCATTAAGAAAACCGAGGCGTTTTTGAAATATTCCAAATTCCTATACCATTTCGAAAATTTGGCGACGGGGGGGTAGAAATACCCGTTACATTTCCGATGTGTACGGTAATTGTACGGTATTTTTTTCACCGAAGTAAGGTAATTTTGGCAACACAATCTGGCAACCCTAAGCTATGTGAGTTGTTGCTGTAAAAATATAGTGCCGGAGCCGTATGCTATAGGTAGGTACTCAATACTGTACGGTGCGGTGCTGTGCTGTGTGTTAACAATATTATATATGGAAGATGAAGGAGAGATGTGTTTGCTAATACACTCTGTGAATAAATATTAAGTAGGTATCTATGTAGGTAGGTAGGTAGGTACCTACATAGTTATATGGAAACCAAATCAACGTTTCACGGCGGAACGAAACGGAGGCTCAGCGTACACAGCGCATAAAACCTTATCTTTATGTTAAGTGCTCGAACCAAGCACCACACTGTAGATAGATAGCACACGCGCTGTACAATATTACTTACTCGTATGTAGACTACCAGACTATAGTGTTAATATTGTATACTTGTAAATACATACATGCGTATAGATAGGTATGAAATATGAAGAGTAGGTGTCTGTGATAAATAGGTGTATATATATATGTAATATTATTGTAAATATAGTAGGTATGTAGGTACTTACAGTTTAGTCATGAGATTGTCGGTGGCGTAACGAGTGATCTTCCTGGGGGCGCACAAAGAGACTGCCGGGAAGTGCATAGTGGAGACAGATTGATGCTGCGTGAGGTAGACGGTCCTTGTGGGGTTACTGAGATAGCGGTAACTAAGCAGCACAACTAGGAGACCCGCCATGCCCGCACACCCCACTACCATTGCTCCCCACACCCACCTTTGTACATGTATACACACACGAAAGGTAGATACATTAAACATTGCCTAAATATTAATAAAAAAAACATCAATTATAATGGAATTGATAATAATTATGATACATTACTAAATAAAACTAAATGCTAGAGATAATAATGATCATTCTTTATCAGCGAAACTTTATTTTTTATCCCAACAAAAAAATATTGTAATGTGTAGGTGCCTATGGATTTGTCACAAGAAGTAACATGTTGTAATGTGTAGGTGCCTATGAATTTGTCACAAGAAGTAACATGTTGTAATGTGTAGGTGCCTATGAATTTGTCACAAGAAATAACATGTTGTAATGTGTAGGTGCCTATGGATTTGTCACAAGAAGTAACATGTTGTAATGTGTAGGTGCCTATGAATTTGTCACAAGAAGTAACATGTTGTGATGTGTAGGTGCCTATGAATTTGTCACAAGAAATAACATGTTGTAATGTGTAGGTGCCTATGGATTTGTCACAAGAAGTAACATGTTGTAATGTGTAGGTGCCTATGAATTTGTCACAAGAAGTAACATGTTGTAATGTGTAGGTGCCTATGAATTTGTCACAAGAAATAACATGTTGTAATGTGTAGGTGCCTATGGATTTGTCACAAGAAGTAACATGTTGTAATGTGTAGGTGCCTATGAATTTGTCACAAGAAGTAACATGTTGTGATGTGTAGGTGCCTATGAATTTGTCACAAGAAATAACATGTTGTAATGTGTAGGTGCCTATGAATTTGTCACAAGAAATAACATGTTGTAATGTGTAGGTGCCTATGGATTTGTCACAAGAAGTAACATGTTGTAATGTGTAGGTACCTATGAATTTGTCACAAGAAGTAACATGTTGTAATGTGTAGGTGCCTATGGATTTGTCACAAGAAGTAACATGTTGTAATGTGTAGGCATAGATTTATATGTACTAATAATATAATTCTATGTGTGTAGGTGCCTATGAATTTGTCACAAGAAGTAATATGTTGTAATGTGCAGGTGCCTATGAGTTTGTCACAAGAAGTAACATGTTGGCCAAGGCTTTCTCAGCAGGGAAAATGAACAAAGAAAAATCCAAAAAAACATGAAGAAAATATACACCTATACAAAATAAAAATCAATATAGTTGCTAGACTTTGTTATGAATATAATGAAATTCATCCTTAAAACAAATAAGTAGGTATCTAAATGGCAGTGTCGGGACTAAACTTTTTATATTGGCCATGCTTTCCTTATGATTTTTTTCTTATTATTTTCACAATTTGGTATGGTTTATTGTGTTATCCTTTTAATTTGGAACATAGAGTTACTTAAATAAAATAATTTAAGAAACTTCACTGACTTGTGAAAAATGTAATATTTAAGTTGTACCATATCATATGTAAAAGCTGTTTGTTTGTATTAATAAAATAAAATAAAATAAAAAATGGTTATTTAAAAAAATCTCGACTAATCAAAATTCTACTTCAAATCATCAATTTGATACAGGAATTTAAGCTATTTCACAGTCTCATCGTTTTTGTATAACAAACATACATACCATCACGCAGCTTACCTCGCGGGGTAGGCAGAAAGGATCGAGGACCACTTCCTTCTATCCTTGCATACATCTTTCGCTTCCGTCACTATTATACAATTCCTCATGCATGCTCTCCTGTTCAATGTGCTCAACACGTGACCGTCCTGTAGGATTTTTTTTTTTAATATTCATAAATATAACAATTAAACAACTTACTAGTATAAAAATGTTACTACTAACTAAACATTATATTCTTTTGACAATTATAGAAAATGGAATTTACTGCCTCACTAGACTTGAGTCTGTTCTGAGGCATTATCTATATATGTATGCATGTGTTCTTATTATTTTAGTCAGTTTTTGTAAGCACCGTGTGTAGTATACGAAACAAAAATAACAATAATAAGAAAAAAAAAAATTAACAATCAGTATGGAGATTTAAAAAAAATGTATATGAATAAAAATGGTGCCAGTTTCTCCATCCTTCCATCTCCCCCTCTCTCTCGTCCCTCTCATTTGATTTAAATAATTTTGCCATTTGATCCTCGGACGTCCACGTCTCCGAGCACCATTCCTCTCAGCCAAATATATCTTCTTGGTCATTCTGTCCTTATTCATTCTTTCCATGTGCCATCATGCCCTGCTAGGCATGCGGTGTATTTTGCATGTATGGAAAGCACGCCATTAGCAAATAGTTTTGTATAACAATTTATTTTAATTTATCTCATATCTCTTTTCAGCTTTGTGTGTTGTTTCGAACTATAAAAGTGTAGAGGCGATGTTCTCGCGGATACAGACAATAAAATCTGCTTTCACATAAATGACCGAGTTTCTTAAATAATATTATTATTTAAATTGTCACTGAATCAGAATCAGATATTTCAAAGGAGATTTGCAAGACTTTAAGCAGGATTATAAAATAAATAAAATACAACAATATCTCGAGTGATTATAATCCCCGAATAGGTATTATTTCCTTAAATCCCGTACCTGCATCAGCTGAGTCCACGTCCCTCATCCCTATTCCAATAAGAGTAGGTATACATATGTAGGTAGGTAGGTATTTATAGACCATATTAATGTATCTATTGATTTTATAATGATATTTTTTTTACTTCTTTTGTTTATTATTTCAATTGTTATTATAGTATTCCCTGATTACTGTTTGATCTTCGACACCATAAATTATTTAATATATTGTTATGTCATTGTTGTGTCTACATATTATGTATTTTGTTAACATATAAAAGGCTTATTGCCGTGTATGTTTAAATAAATAAATAAATATTACGTACATGTTTATCCATTTAATTTTTACAATCAACCATTGTATAAGGTTAATGTGCATTGCTTGGTAGTGTGACGGAAAATATTATCGTAAATAAATAGGAATTAAGAACAGATAATCAGTATAATTATAAAAATGATTAAGGTAATGTTGCCTATGTAATTGAGGTGAGAGAAGTTATGTCATATGTTTTTTATAATATGTATGTGTCTTCATTGTAATTGCTAAGAAACAAAAATCGATAATTTAATTTATGTATGTCCTTGTACATATATCAATCGCTGCATAACTATTAGTAAGTATGTATATAATGTCAAAAGATTAGGTAAAATTTTATATGTGTTAGGATAAATATCTACCTGCGCTAAATGCAGTGAATAATAAATAATTCAGAAATGTTACTAAGTGTACAATAATAACAAAATATGACATGGCTAGACAGGTTCTTTTGTTATAATTAGCATAAACGAAAAATGCGAATATGCATCGTATCCACGAGATTTATTGGTTTATGGGAGTAATAGCGTCAACCCTTGCTTTGGGAAGTCTATAGTGGCGACATGGAATGCCTAAGAAACATTTCAATTGTTATAATCAATAAAGCATTGTAATTTATATCCACTCAGCGGCGAAGTTGAAATAGAATAATGTACAATGAGGTAGACGAAAAACAAAGGAACTACCCAGTCGGCGACACTAGGTTATAATGGCCGGTACAATTTATCAGATATAGATCTAAAGAAAAAATATTTCAAATTTGTCAGTAAAATTTATTTTCTTGGTTCTTTAGAAAATAATTCGTATTTTAAGCAAATAATAGAAATATATTATTATGCAGACCGCCTAATTTTATGACATATCTCATTGTATAATGGCTAGGTCTAGCCAAGTGGTTTATTTTATTTTATTTTTTATTTTATTTTATAAACATAGAAGCACAAAACAGACAATAACTACATAATTAAAGTTAAAAAAAAAATTAATCTTTCAGAGATCAGCTATCATCCAATACCATGCGCCATAATATAATTTATTGAACGTTAATCTGTCTGTAGACGGGGAAATAATTATTTCAAAGCATTTAACCACTCATAAAGAAATCAAAACCAAATATAGACTTTAAGTAGGTATCTATTGTTATAATTATGCATTGTAATCTTGAGTCTAGCGAATGAATAGGTAGATAGAAATCAGTATGCAGGTACCGACCAAGATGAATATGTATGTACCTAATAATTATTGTTAGATGTAATTACTTGTATGAGAAATAATAACCAAATAGATACCAGAGTAATTGGATGTATAAAAGTATGTGTATAATAATTAGGCTACTACTGACTTACAATCACTGATGTATAGTTTAACTAAGCTTGGAAATGTATAATAAAATCGAATTATTAGGACCTAATTAATTATTGTTGCAATATTTTTTGTAGAGTGTTGTAAATAGACTAATACCATGTAACGTATCTGAAGGACTGATGCCAGATATTCAGAATTATAATAATTAAATGATTACATTGACGTTAAAATAAAATAATCATTTGTAAAAGGTATACAGGGCTGATATTCTTGTATCAATATATGCACATTGAGTAGATAGTAATGTGAAATCTATCAGGCGAGTAGAATTTATTTATATATCGATGTAAGGATAATAAAATGAGAAAAACAGAATAAATGTATCAAGAGCTAATGGGTTTTTGTAATATGTACATTGTTATTGTGTCAATTGGAATCTTATTGCGAATTGGATTTTAAAGAAAATAATAATGTTATGTAAGTCTTGAGTGAGATGACATCAGTAGGCTGATTTGAACCTAATTGGTGGGTGTTATTAGAATTGTAGGGGGTGTGAATAAGAATTATCGGCCAGTCGAGACAGCAACAAGTCCAGAATGAGATGCAGGATAACCAAGATGGAGCCCCGCCTCGCGGAGCCCACTTAGACCACCGGTGTCCACTGAACAAATATAAGCGCATAGAAAACGCCTCGGAGTGTCATTCCGTATCCGGTAGTCAGTCAGAGTAATTCGCTCTTCGACATTGTCAGTCATCAGACGACTGAAATAAGATCGTGAAAGACTTCAGACTAGAGTCCGCGAAAAGAAAGAAAAACTGCGGTATTATATCACCTCGCGATTTACTTTAAAATCTGTAATCGCGTATAACATCCAGCTTCCTGGGCAAAGTTTTTATTAACTGATCGAACGAAACAATAATAGTGACCTCTGATTTGAATAATAATTTGAATGTCTCAAAACCAGTGGTAATTTAAAATTTCACACTACAACGCCGGAATAGAAATCATTAGATTATATTATTTAACTTCAGTGTGTAAATTCCTTGCTAGACAATCGACCAGTATGAGTAATACCTAATACCTACCATTAAAACGCGAAGAGATCCGCGAACTTCGAGCAATTACAAAATAGCATGATACTATAAATTGCTGATAGCGAAAATAAACAGAGGTACCGCTATGACGTCGATATCATCCGGTTGGCGCAATCCAGATGTGATCCCAAGAGGGCCAGCGCACTAAGAGGGAAGGAAGCGTGAGTAGCAGTAGGAGGAGCGAGGGTAGCACCCGCCGCATACCCGTAATTCACAGCCAGACGTATATATCCGGAGTGCAGGAGGGACAGGCGAAGATCTTCGAATTCCTAGACAGGCCAGATAATTTAATTTTACTTTTATTTGCCGTTTTCTTTTGTTGTTTGGTATTTTAAGAGATTGTAAATGACAAACTGCTCTCACCTCACTCAAGGCTAAAGTATTGTTAGGTATTTATTCGGGGATAATTTTTATTATTATTATTAGTTGTGTAAACATGTCATATTGTTAACTTGTTATTTAACATACCTATACATTTTCTCCTTAACTTTTGCTTATAATATTTACTCAATATTTTATATTATAACATAACATAGCATATCAAAATAAAGCAAAGTATAACATCCCTCCCTCCCTATACACGAGATATCTCTAATAGGGAGGTAGTTGTAATATTATTGTGATTGTTTTTCATTGTTTATTGAAAATAATATTGTATTGTGTACCTTCTTTGGAAATAAATATATTTATTATTATTATAACATGTATTTTTCACCACCATTGATGGTTATAGATATATAATGATTATAAATGAATGAAAAATGTTTCATTTGATTATTCTGTTTTGGTTAAATTTATTTCACTAAATATTATACTAGAAATGTAGTAAAGATTTTCTTAATAATATTGTGATAATTTTTTAATGGAAATAAATAAGATTAATTTGTCAAGCATTGTTGTTATTCCACCATCTACCCACTTTTAGAGGAACAGTTGTCTGTAACGTGGCCCTAGAGCTAGCCGTGGTCGTGGTTGAGCTTACCACTGAAGGGAGGGCGGCACGTTAAGGTTAATAAATTTAACACATGAAACTACCATATAAGGCTTAGAAAAGATAACGTCACCTTATTCGGTAGTGCCCCGGACGGGATTTGAACCCGTATCCCTAACCTTGTCCCGAGGAGTGCTTTGTCGAATTAAGCTACCTGCTAGCGACTTGCCGAAGGCTCCGATATTCTCTCTTATAAACCCCGATGACAGCTTCATGTGAAGGTATTGTTCTGAGATAAACATGGGGTACCTACCCATACATACAGCAGACTTACTATGATTGTGTTCAGTACTAAAATCTTACCATACATTAGTTGGCCTTCCTATTTACGAAATAAATAAATCATATTTTTTCATTCTACTATTCGATTTATTCACGAGAGAGACAACTTTGTCAGATTGACAATGCCCTAACAAGACGAAAGACGTGTCTCTTGTAAATGAATCGAATAGTAGAATAAAACATTTGTTCTCGTTCCTGAGAATAAAAATAGGCAGTGGATACAATTAACCTACTGGTAAAACATAAATAATATTTTATACGTATAGGTACTCGCGGGATACCTTTTTACAATTACATATATATTTATTTAATTATTTATCTAATGTACGGCTAATGCCTTTTACAAGATATAAAGTTACAACAATAATAATACATAAGTACGACCTGGGTCCGTTCCCGCTGATGCCATTTAGTCCGTTTTTCCAGTATGATTACAGAGACCTTTTGACCTTACCGAACTCACTTTGTTTGTGACGTCCTTTCCTCCAACAAAGGGAGGTATTCCTTTTTCCTTTTTTTTCAGGATCAATCGCTTAATGCAACCGGCTTCCAAACACAGAAAGAGAGAATGACTGGATCCTAATTTATTTTCTAACCCCTTTCATTTGTTGTGTGTGTTGTGCATGTAATGACCAATTTCTTTTATGATTACAGAGATACTAAACATATTATACACTACGCTTAGAAGAAACTGCTTGTGTAATTGATTGTGGCTATGAAATGCAACTAGTTTTAAGAACTTCAATCAAGTCTTAAGATATTTTGTATTAATTTAGGCAAACAACTAGTACGTAGTAAATACGTAACTGTAAGTTAATTTTAAGTTCTTTTGTAAAACAATGGAGTCGGTGGACATTAACTGTTGTATTTAATTTTGGGGAGGATTTTGTCGGGGATAGCCCTTCAGGCGAACCTTGAGTCCTTCCTTGAGAAGAATTTGCATGAAGAGTATGGATGACATGGGAATTGACATTCCTGCAAAATCCATGGATGAGGGAGGGAGCAACCCTTAATGTAATGTAACAAAAATAATAATAGGTACCTACATTTCACTTAAACTTAAGAGCTATACAAACAATAACTTCATAATAATATACGGTATCTTGCAAACAAAAACAATACACAACAAATAAAAAAATAATATATAAATATATTATAAGTTGCTGTAGGCTTTCACGGTCTTCATTTATAAATATTGATGTTCTTTCGGGCTTACTACTTCTTGTTGATCTCCCTCTTGTCATTACTGATGAAATACTCGTATAGATACCAAAAGTATGTATACAGAAACTGTATAAAGAGTTCGAGTGTGACAAAATCTAAAATGAACTAATGTGAAAATATATGACGAAATCAAATATGCGCTAGAGAGTCAATATGGGCATTATTCTCGTAATTATGTGTAAACCAGTGAATAAAATGGAAAACAATAATGAAGTCTTTAATACTGAAGATACGTTCACACACATCTATCTGTAATAATTCTAATTCAAAATCACATCTATAGTTACTATGTACATACACATAATGTAGTATAGATAGTAATGTAGCTATGTACATATATATTTTATGTAATATTCGTATAATATATATATATATATATATATATATATAATTATGGATGTTTTAATGTACCTATTTATGTATTATGTTTTGGATAGGATTTTACCTCTCCGTGGTTCCAATCAGTTGGAAAGAAAGCTTACATCTCCATTATCCTAAGTCGTTTGGGTTTTGAAAAGATTCAAACAAAATATTACGTACTTACGTACGTACAAAAATTGTATTCAGTTAGGAATGTACGCCAATCCAGAATAGTGTATTGCATATTATATTATATGTATGTATAACTATGTAGATAACATGATATAAGTAGTAGATTAGTAAGTATATATCTGAATACCTGTCCAGCATTCTCCTGCCCACCACATATTTGATCCCATGCACAGAAGTCTCGCTGGCGAAACTTCTCCACGTGATAGCAATGGCTTCCATCACCAGAGCACAGACTCCACCTGATCCTTTTGTTTGCCTCTCACCCTTCTTCGCGAGATTCTTCTCTACTTTCAAAGCCATCAGAATACCTATAAAAATTTCAATTTCACATAGTTTTTAACACTTCACAATAGAGACAACTCACTGTGTATGTATTTAGATAGGTGGTAGAATTCCATAACGAAATGAGAAAACTTTGTTTTTCTTCTACTATATGTTTTATTATTATATAATATAATCTTATAAGGACATTGTCAATCTGATTAAAAACTACAACTATACACAGTTAAAGAAAACATACTTCACTATACCCTCAGCCCTCACGCCGTGTCCCAAGTAGGGTAGGCAGACAGAACAGATGACCATACAGATCTCTCTTTACATATCGATTTGAGCCTAATCTTTTGCTAGGTATCCTGTATAAGACTATATATAAGTATAGTAATAGGTATATAATATAATGCATTTGTATGTTTGTATGTAAGTTTAGATACACAGACTGGTTGGGTTGGTAATATGAGAGGAGAATAAGAGATAAGAGACCTGCTGTAAGTACCCACGTAATATTCATTGACTGAATACGTGTCTAATGGCTTGGACAAAGGTAAAAAATGTATAGGTATCTTTTTGGACTTGGCCAAAGCCTTTGACACTGTGTCACATGCTATACTTCTCAGAAAGCTTGAACATTTGGGTGTCAGAGGCCTGTCCCAGAGGTGGTTCAATTCCTATTTAACAGATCGGAGACAATCGGTTCGTGTGGGGGGATGGGAGAGTGACGGTAGATCCGGAGGAGCCTATGGGGTTCCTCAGGGAAGTATTCTGGGCCCTCTGTTGTTCTTGGTGTACATCAACGATTTTTGTGAAAAAAAGTTTTTGGGTGGTAGAGTTATCACATTTGCTGACGATACTGTGCTTTTATTTGAGGGCGACGATTGGTGCACAGTTTCACAAATTGCACAGCGGGGTTTCAATGAGGCGAACTCCTGGTTGAACGAAAATCTACTAACATTAAATGCAGGTAAAACTAAAATGGTTTGCTTTCACATAGATGCACGATCAATACCACGCGATAATATTGAAATATTTGTACATCCATATGGTAATTTGAATGGTAACACTATGTCTACATCTCAGAAAATAGAACTCGTACGAAGCGTTAAATATCTTGGTATATGGATAGACTCGAATATGAATTGGAAAGAGCACATTCATATTTTGAACACGCGTGTAAAAAAATTGATATATTTGTTTCGACAGCTCAGAGAGATACTTGATCCATCTTTATTGCGTTCAGTATACTATGCGATGTGTTATTCCATAATTAATTATGCGATATTGGGTTGGGGAGGTGCAGCCGCGAGTGTGTTGGTTCCATTAGCTAGGGCGCACAGAATAGTATTGAAGGTAATGTGTAGGCATCCCTACATGTATCCAACAGCGGATTTGCTGAAGGAATGTGGGGCGTTGGACGTGAGACAAATCTATATTTTGAGATTGGCTGAGTACCACCACAAAAATGCTCCTGGAGTGCCACCTGCCGCGCACCGACATCTTACCAGACAAATTTCTGATCAACAACATTCTCAGGTTGCGACAAGAACAACCTTCCGCCAGCGATTTCACACTGTATTGGCTCCGAAAGTATATAACACTCTAAAATTGGAATGGAGACTCTTAAGAAGTGGTGATGTATTTAAGAGAGCGGTCAGAGGGTACCTTGTGGACGTTGGGGTGGAAGAGTCTGAGGCTATGCTGAGGTTTTTGGTGTGACTTGATGAGTTAAATTTAATAATTTGATGTATATATTTACTGAGACAATTGGGTTTTTGTTCAGTTGTGGCTGTTGGGTCGCCTCTCTGGCATATTCTGACATATTCTGTTTTTTCATTCGTCTTGCTCTTTCGTTGGCTCGGGTGCGAGCTCACCCACTGACTCGCTCTTTCACTCACAAAATTGCTAGCTCGCTCACTGACTCACTCACTCATGACATAACTCATTTTAACTATCTGCACAGACTGACTCACTTGTTGTTTATTTTGTTATTGTTTAACATGATAAATTTATTGTTTCTCTGCCACGACACAGCCTTATGGCTAGTGTGGCTGTCATATTATTATGTATCTTTCATTGTCTTTTGTTTGTAAATTTATGTTATTGTAAACAATATTATTTGAATAAAGAATTAAATAAATAAATAATAAATAAATAAATGACAAATTTATAGTAATTAAAGGATTCATGTATGTATTATGTATTTCCTTTCATCTGTATTGTGAATATTGTTTTGTTACTTCTTCACAGAGAAACTTTTAAATTAATCTATTCATAACAACAAACAAAATAACCTGAGATGATGATGATCATGATGATAATATACCTCAAATCAACTCGTGGCTACCTCCCCCTCCCACCATACCACCGCACCTCAGCTCACCTAAACACCACCCCGCATCAGTTCTTCATACTTACCTATAGGTACCTACTACATACAGATAATATCAGCTGACTGAACAGCGAACAGTTACCTGCTCAGTTATTATGTAGGTATAAATAATATTCCCTAGTTCAGTTATTCACTCCTCTACACACAATTAACTACAAAGCAAATATTTTATAGATACTTGACCCATATTAAATTTCACTTTTCACCAAAGATAACAACATCCCGTAGTAATAATAATAATAATAATTATTAGACACATACAGATACATTATATGTATCTTTATGTGTATACTGTAAGGTATTATTGCTTTTTATTATTTTCCCTCCCACAGCATTGCCACTGCAAATATAATGAGTATCAACGCAGTGGTAGAATTTTGTGGAGTGCACGGGATGACAATATAATATTATGTAGGTACCTACATTCTATTTTTTATCGTAACTTTATGAAAGTTCATTATTACTTAGATATATTAACTCTTTTTACTAATATTTACTTATTTTCACTTATATTACCTCGTACTTGTTTGTCGCAAAAGTCCTCTGCCATAATTATATATAATTTATATTGTGAAGGTCACAGGATTATTGAAACTGAGTTCATAAATTAATAGATAATACAAATACATATATATATTATATATGCATAACTTCCTCACCTAACTATTATTTTTATTTATTTATTGAAAGCAAACAGGCACAAGAGAAATTAGAAACAACAGTGCGACCTATAACAGGCGTAATTGGTTATTCACTGAGTCAGATGTGGGTGTAGGCCAACCTAACACCCTAAAGCACCCGTAAATACCCAAAGAGCACCAAAGTAATGCCGAGGTATTGATAGGTATAGTAATATTTTGTCTAACCTTCTCATGACCACGTATTCAACAAGTTTGCTGCTAAAAATACTCCTAATTGATATCCTAAAGCATGAGTCGTGACTAGAGGGTATTTTTTCCCGGATTATTTTCGTTCCCGGGAAACGGTAATTTTAAAATGAATTTAAAATTTCAAAAAAAAAAAAATTTTAAAATGAATTTAAATTTTTTTTGAAATATAAAAAAATATTAAATTTGAGGTAGAAGTTGTAAAAGTCTTACGGAAAAGTTGCAGAAAAATAAATGTTGTTTTTGTGATTTAAAAGAGTTTATTTTTACTGAAATGATACTTCCTCAGCACGTGTGACCAAATTCTCCGAAAAAGTCATAAAAATAAAGTTTATCTATAGTGTCCGAATATTAAGTTGTGTTGGTATTTGTATCTACGTTCAAAGAAAACGTTTTTTTCTTTTATGATATTGTTTTTATATTAATTAAAAATTAAAACCATAGCATAGAAATAAAAAAAATGCAAATTGGTAAATTTATGGATTTCTTTTAAACTTGTATACCTACGTGTCTGAATATCAAATTGAGCCGTGTTTTCGTGCGAGAATCTTGCGCAAACAGAACTGTGGTGATACTTGTGCGTGTAGTAGGCGCCTAACTGTACCATCAGGCCGAAAGAAACACATGTCAGCATTTTATGATTTTTCACTTAAAATAAATAATCAATTTATTTTTGTTAAGCGATGCTTTTTATTTTATTCTGATCATTTTTATTCATAAAGTGATGAATGCTGATTTGATAAGTGCGTTATAATAATTATGTTGATTATGAAATTATTACGATTATTATTAGAACGACACGATACGAAAAATTGCGATTCTACAGTTAACTAAACAAAGATTTCGATATCGGTATGACAATCTGCATGACTAATAATTTGTGTTTTTTTCCCGGGAAATGTTTGGCTTTTTTCCCGGGAAACAGGAAATAAAATTAAAGAAATTTCCCGGGAATTCCCAGTAATAACCCTCTAGTCGTGACATTATTCATAGTTCATTAAAAATTATTGTTTTATCTGCTGCATAAATTTTGTGCACTGAATTATTAAATTGTAGAATATGTATATGTAGGTATACATATATAGCTACCTGATACATGCTGCTGATAATGCTACAATAATAATATAATACATTAATGTAGATACATAGGTAGGTATGTATAATAACTTCAATAAGTAGGTACCTACCCACCCCGCAACCTCTTTCCCTGTATAGGTACTGGGCTCTATTGACTGTATTTATTATTTATTTTCTTTCTCAGATACACTCTCGCAAATTATAGTCAATGTCGGTAGGACCCGACACAACACACGAAATAATAACAAAGCGAGATGAAATATATTTTTGACTTCGTTCCCGTCAATTTGTATTTAAATATCTGAAACGTGTCGTGCCACTGTGTGTGTTTGTGTGCCATTGTCGTTGTTTACAGATATTATTATTATTATTATTATTGCGATAACAAATCATTTAAAAAACTTTGTCATGAAACTGAGCAGGTGCCCCACAACCCCTACCCTCTCACCTCACACCGCCACCATACCATCCCCATACCTCGCTCCCGGCGCGGCGTGCAAATAATAATAATGAGAGAATAACTTTCTCAGTGGAGTATTCTGTTACATTTTCTTAGCGAGCTGCTATAGAATGTTGTGCAATAGGTACATACTGTGCTGTACTCTACTCTAGTGAACAAACCTACATACATAGGCACAGAAAAGCATTCTCAGTCTGATGGGGAGTTGACACGACAAATATAATCACGAACGTAATATTAAATATTATAACATCCAGCCAGTCAGTCAGTCAGCGAGCCTGGACAGGTATTGTAGGTATATGTGTGTATGTATGTACCTATACCTATAGATATTAAATAGTTTATACATCGTACATACACTCATCCAGCATACTACAAGTACCTACAGCAGGGTTACTCTTGACAAAACTAAACACGATCTTAATCTAGTCTTGATCTTGATCATACGACGCACGAAGGGACTATGGTCAAAAGCATCGCGCTACCGCGAACGCGCGATCGGTTTGCGTGTATTTTTGGCCAATAGTCACTTCGTGCGTCGTATGATCAAGATCAAGACTAGATTAAGATCGTGTTTAGTTTTGTCAAGAGTAGCTCTGCAGGTACAGGTACAGATGGACGTTAGTTGAAATAACTTTATTTCTCGGATATTGCAGGAGTCCAAGGACTCCTATTTATCCGTTTAGGTGACGATTTATTAATATTTTAATTATCTCTAGTTTAATACCACTATGCCAGTGTTGGCATCTCCGATCCTACCACGTCAGTGGGCGGGGGGCCCATGTAATGGACGTAAGTAAGTAACATATTCCTTCAGAGAGAGTCTCACACTGCACCGGGTAGGTACCAGCGTACCTCCTAGCTTAAGCTCTCTTTATTGTACTGGCACGCCATCTAATTAAATGAATTTTCACGCAAATACCAAATCACAATGTAGCTATAGTGGCACTACTGCCCTAGCCCCGGGGACACGCAACCAACCTCCTCCTCCTTCGCATCAACCTACATCTAAATATAATACATAACTCCTCTAATCCTTACAACATAGTCCCTTACGTAGTTTTTTTTAACCTTTAAATTACCGTGTTCAAAAAAAAACATACGGCCCCATGTGGTAAATTCAGTTTACCGCTAACTTTATCTATAAATATCAAGCTTATGGCTTGATGAATCAAAATTTAATTTATGTCATCTTGTAGAAAATTTCATTAGGAATCGATCGATATCTATAACATACATGGATTATGTGAAAAACATATCATTATCAGCTTTTTTCTGGAACCATGCGTTTCCGACATAGAATGATGAGACAGCAACCGCTAAATGTGAGCCTGTCTCGTCCTGCCGAGACATAACGACGTATTGTACCTATATGCACGGGTCGTGTTCACACTTGTTATACAGCGTGTATAATAATTTATTTGATTATAAAAATATTTGATTTTGTAAAACAATTCATATACCCTTTTTTCGTGGTTCATTTTCCAAATCACTATTAGAATCACTATTTTCTAAGTATTTTTCAATATCTGCATCAGTTAGGTTTCTTCCAGTCATTGTTATTAGTATTCAATTGGTATATAGGTAAGTTCTTGATTTATATTTTTCAACTTTCACTTTGATTTCTACTCAACTAATATTATGCATTATTGGAAGAAGAACTAATATTATACTACGAATTATTACAACTATGTAACGAATTATTTTTGTAAACACTAACTATAATTTTAACTAAAAATAGAGAACATTAAAAACTGACACTCAACTGCGTGAAAAATGAAAAAACAGTATATTGTTATTTTTGAGGTATGAGAGATAGAAACTTTACAAAACGGCGCTATATAAATTGTTGAATTTGATCCACGTGGTCAAGCAATGTAGTTCTTGGACGTCCCCGCTTTCTCATACCCTCTCTATCAGATAAATACACCCTCTTCGTCAATCTAACACCATCAATTCGCTCCACATGACCAAACCATCTCAATTTATTTACACGCATTCTATCCACAACACTCCTCTTGCATCCACTCATTCTTCTAATACCCTCATTTCCTACTCTATCACTCAATGTTTTACCTACCATTCTTCTCAGTGATCGCATCTCCACTGCATTTATTCCACTCTCGTCCTTCTTCAGCCATGTCCAAGTTTCGCTTGCATACATGTATGTATGTATACAACGTAGATTCTGTTACCAGGATTCCAATAAAATAACAATAACGGTGATATTCACTGCACAGCAATAAAATTGACGGTTTATTATTTAACTGCAAATATGAAACATATATGAGACACTCTATACAAACCAAGGAATATGATTATGGCAATAAGATCTCAACATAATTATAACTTTGTGATATAGGTATAGTGTATAGTAAAAAGACTTTTAGTAAAATTTATATTATTTATATAATGCTCAACGCAACAAGTGCGTATCAATAATTGATCCTTTTGATAAAGTGTTAATATTTTCATAGTTTTAAGTAATATTATTACGTTTCGTGTTGCTTTGCCATCTACAATGGGGTATCATTTTACGTAAGACAAAAGGCACTTAGCCAAACATATAATATGTTCAAAACAATGAGAATTTGTCACTTTTGATAAAGTTGTAAATATTAGCAATTCAAATTCTACCTTAACACGGATGAAAGTAAGGACAGTCTTTCAAAAATATTTTTTTTTGGGATGAAGAAAGAAATTTTTTGCATTTTTTTTTATTGAGAAATATTGAGAACACTTCAATGGAAGATTACAATTTTTTTGAAAATATTGGGATGCATAGGTTTTGAGAAAATGTACTTTAAATTGGCAGTGGAAACTCAATTTACCACGTGGTTACGTGAGGGTTAACTGAAGAAAGAGATTAACTTACTCATCGCGTGCTACCTCTTACCATACTCGATATAATATTTATGTAGTACCTACCTATACCTACCTACAGTAAGCTACGTATACATACCTACATATATAGTACTATACTACATAATATGTACCTACCTACCAACAATAATAGTTAACAGAATAAATTAACAATAGTTGACAGAACAAATAAATAGTTGGTTCAAGACCCACGGGGGGCACCCACTGCCGCATATGGGCTCCGTCCACGTGCACAACCTTATTTATTTATTTATTTATTTATTATTGCAATAAACGGCTTTCGCCTTTTACAGTTTTTAAAAAGTACAAACAATTTTTTACATACATTACAAGCGGAAATAAAATAAAAATACTATTTATGTTCAAGACAAAATCAAATATAAAGCCTTACAAGTAAGTAAGACAAACCATTATATGTCTCAACATAGAATATACAAATAAACATAATCATAGGCACCCACAGGTATTACAATAATATTATTCATCCAGGCCCACGGTACCTCACACTATACACATCTACATTCAGTACACATAAGTATAAATAAGTACCCCCACGCATACTACGTATAGACGCAAGCGGGCACAGCGCATCGTCTATCGTTTACAGTCAATGCGAAATATAAAATATAAAATAAATAATTACCGCCCATTCCCTACTAATATCAAAGATAGGTAACAATACCAGACAATACACTGCTCGCTCGGGCACAGTCAAACACCGTGAACTCGGATGTGTGGGGGCTTACAGCAAGGGCTCCATAAGAAGAAGTTTCCTTTTCTGTGTCCTTCCATGAGGGTATGCATCGCTAGCGTAGACGTATGTTTTTTGTTTCTCACGTCGACTTGGTGTTCCGCTATGCGATGTAGGACTTGGCGGTTTGTTCTGCCTATGTACACTTTCTCACAGTCCTGACAGCCTATTTCATATACACCTTGATTTTCGTTAGTAATTTTGTCCGTCGGTCTAGTCAATGTTATGCTTATTTTTCTGTCTGTATTAAAGATCGTTCGTATGTTGTTTCTGCGAAGAATTCGTCCTAGTCTGTCTGTTACTCCTTTGATGTATGGGAGAGTACGTGTACTTATATGTCTTTGGTCGGTATTGTCAGGAGTATTAGATGTTTGTGTGCTGTACGATTCAAAAAAGTAACACAAAATCTCACAGAATCCTGTACGAATCTATTCATATAGCCAAGAGAGACTTTGCACTGAACCAACGAGACGAAACAAATAAATTACACAAAACTTACCACCACTTGATAGACAAAATTAAGACGAACACGTTATCTTCTACACAAAAAAATGACAACATCGCAAACTTACCCACGCTAATGAATGGCAACAACGCAGACAAATTTACGACGAAACAAAACAACGAGACACCGTCCAATCTTACCCCCCCCCCTACTGCTACCCCCACCCCTACATCTTCACAGGTTCTAAGGCGAAGCGAGAGACTCAGGAAGAAAAAGTAGTCAGTCGGTTTGACAATGGATGCCCGAGCGCATTCGAAAGCTCACCACCAAACAAAAATACGCGATGTGTCCGCAAAGACAATCAATACATATATACCTCGTCGCGAAAAACTTATCAACAACATATATATATGTTGTTGATAAGTTTTTCGCGTTTTTCGATATATATATATATATATATATATATATGAATGACTGTGTGATCAAATTTTCATCGGAAATGCATGTGCAACATGCATTCCATTAATGAAAGATCACTTGATTTTACGCAGGAGATAGTATGAGGCGAAGGTTTTACTCCATTTCACTGCGTACAGTCGGGCAGAGACTTGGCTCTTGCCTTTGCATGTGGGACGAGACACGGCCCGTCACCGGAACATGCAGATTGGATTTGCAGAATAGGTGTTGTGTTTCTGCATTGTGTATACATGTGCTTCTTCAGGACCATCTCGCAGAATGGCCGACACAACATTAAAGCAAGAGCCAAGTCTCTGCCCGACTGTACGCAGTGAAATGGAGTAAAACCTTCACCTCATACTATTGTGGCGACATCTACCTGAAGTATCGAGAAACACATGTAGAAGAGAATTACTAAACACCTCGGTAGCTAGCTAGGTATTAGTTTACAACTATTATAGGTAGATGGCGATGAATATTTCCTGATGTAAGTTCTAGATTTTTCCTTAACCACTATTTCCTTAATAACTATGGCTTGTGGAAAGAATGAATAGTTAGATAGCTTCAGATCCCTTTTGAACGTTCAGCCGACAACATATTTTAGTCTAACACATTACTAACATTTTTATTGTTAAATAATTATTGGTGAATAAACTTAGTGGAAAGCATATTTTCATGTAAGTAAAAATATTACTGTTTCATTTCGTTCCTTTTTAATCACAGTATGTAATTTAATATAATCATTTAGAATCAAACCAATTTTCTTACTTATCAAGCCTTCTGCAAATTGTATATGGAAGAAAGAGAAAATATGTACACAGTGAATCTGTGAGGATATTTAACATTAATAATCTATACCAACAAAGCCCTTTCCTCTATACTATCTCATAAAATCAAGTGATCTTTCATTACTGGAATGCATGTTGCACATGCATTTCCGATGAAAATTTGATCACACAGTCATTCATAATATGCGATACTCCCCGCATACTGGATTTAATGTTGTGTCGGCCATTCTGCGAGACGGTCCTGAAAAAGCACATGTATACACAATGCAGAAACACAACACCTATTCTGCAAATCCAATCTGCATGTTCCGGTGACGGGCCGTGTCTCGTCCCACATGCAAAGGCAAGAGCCAAGTCTCTGCCCGACTGTACGCAGTGAAATGGAGTAAAACCTTCACCTCATATATATATATATATGTTAAACGAAGTTTTCGCATTTAGCTGGATTTTCACACCTGCGAGAGTGAAGATATTAAGAAAATTACCCAACAGACACCTCATCCGCACAACCAACAGACTGTGCAAACTCCCTTTTGTATGAAACAGGAAAGGTGTCCCGATGCTTACGAATCGGCTTAGGCTGGTTTAAGTGCACTTTACCCATGGTACGTTCACCAATCCCACCAATTCCTGTTTCAAACTGTCATGTTCGACATCTGCCGATTCGTAAGCATCGGGACACCTTTCCTGTTTCATACAAAAGGGAGTTTGCACAGTCTGTTGGTTGTGCGGATGAGGTGTCTGTTGGGTAATTTTCTTAATATTTATTTATTTATTTACAATTTTATTTATTTACAATTATATACGGCGTGAGCCTTTTACATGTTGAAATTATGAGACAGAGTACAAAAGCATACTATTACACAATACCAATTCACATATACACAAGTCAAAGTTTATAAAATTACACATCAAGGTCAGAGTTAAAAAGAATTTACATTAACAAAACAAGTACAACAGAAAAAAAAAACAATATATATATATTGTTTTTTTTTCAATGTCAATATATATATATACCTACAAAACATAAGACAGCATCTTCTAATCTTTATTAAAAACTAGCTGACCCAGTGAACTTCGTACCACCTAACAATCAATGAATGATTTAAATTATTTTCAACCTCTTTACAAACTCCTCTAATTGTCCAAGTGTGTCATCGTATAGTGAAAAACATAAAATTCATTTATGTTGAACATTTATACTTAACTCAGATTTGTTTATAAATTATCAGCTGTACGTAATATATAATTATCTATGTAGATACTAATTTATTTTTTTAAGGTAGATACCTATTCACTTTAAATTTATAAAAATTCTAACCATGATTTTTTACTAAATTGAAATTTCAGAACCACAGATGCAGAATCACTGCACAGATGTTAAATTGAATGGATAAAGATTCTAATTTGAAAATGTATACAAAAATTATTCTATAAATAAGCCAATCTATGGAAAAACTTCATCATTGATTTTTTATAATTCTCCACAAATTATTATTTGGAACACAACAAACGTCATTTTCATATAAAAATACAATCCAAAATTTCAACTATTCCGTTGGATTTTCCAAAAATTTTCTTTCATGCAAACCGTCTCCTGATAATTATGAACACAACAAAAAAAGAATCAGCCAATTTGGTTCAACTGCTCTCAAGTTATGGGGAAATATACATGGTCGACTCATTTTTATTTACATAGATTAATAGATTGATTATTTGCGTAAGTACCTACCTACCTACATTAATTCCAAACTTCTCTACAACTCACACGTTTGCCACATTGCCAACTTAACAAAATGTTATTCAATCATTCTGAGATTGCTTATTGGTAACTATGTTACTATTATGTAAGTGATAATGTTCATAGAAGATAATGAAGCCAATATTATGTAGAGTCTAGTATGTGTATGTGTTGTGTGAGCTCGTAGCATATTGGAAACTCATAATATCATGTTGCAGAATATATTACATAAATGTAGTATAAGGACTAGAAGATAATCAGCTCTCGGCGCGATGCGGCACCCGCACTCATCTATACCATGAAAGACGCTCCATATCCTGTGAACGCCTCGCACATTATCAAAGCTTTGTTATTTGTAAGAAGCCACTATTTCCTATCATCATACCATACCATACCACACCACACCACACAAGATACGTGTATGTACGTACATACTTATACTTATATAGACATAATATTACACTGTACTCAGATACACACCTACCTAGTGTAATCACTTTAAAAAGAAACATAATATAAAGAATTAAGCAGAAAGAGATTTTGATAAATTACTACTGCTATCACGGCATACCGCACGAGCTATCCTCTGATGGTTGACAAAACTCATCGTTGAATTCGAAATGTGAAATGTCTCTATTTTTTCGAACATCTGCCTTTTACAGGACACTCAGAAACACACAGAAGAACGTGTCAAAATCCATTCAGCAAACTTTAAAAATTGTAATTACAAACTATAACTAGGTAGGTACCACCTCACCACGCGATGTTCTTATTCTGGCGGATAAAATATTTATCATTTATTTATTACATTCATTTTTGCTCTAAAATGTTTTCGCAATAAATTCAATCAAAATTCTTCTTCTTCTTTCTGTGCCATGTCAGGTCCCCCCGACGTTGGCGATCACTCCGGCGAAAACCTCCCTGTCCTGTGCTGCTCTGAACAGGTCATCCACTGTCCGGATTCCGGTCCACTCTCTAATGTTGCGCCGCCAGGACATCTACTTTCTGCCAACTCCCCGTCTTCCCTCTATCTTGCCCTCCAATATAAGGCGGAGGAGACGATACTTCTCTCCACGCAGCACGTGACCCAAATATGAGACCTTCCTCACTTTGATAATCAACAACAGCTCTCTCCTGGCTCCGGCTCTCCTAAGTACTTCGATGTTACTGACTTTTTCGGTCCAAGGTATAAGAAGCATTCTTCGGTGTATCCACATTTCGAATGCTTCTAACCGATTCATCGCGTTTACTTTTAGAGTCCACACTGAGAAAAATACTCAAAACGAATCATTGGTACAGTACTATCAGATTAGGACCAGAGATCGTACAAACAATTCATTGGTATAAATCTATAATATTAACTCTTCGAAGAGTGAATATTATAGATTCGTACCAATGAATCGTTTGTACGATCTCTGGTCCTAATCTGATAGTACGTACCAATGATTTGTTGTGAAATTTCGTTAGTATTTTTCTCAGTGCATGTTTCACTTCCGTATAATAGAGCTGACCATATGTAAGCTTTTATCATTCTTTGTCGAAGTTTTACATTCAAATTATCGTCACAGAAGAAGGGTCTCATCTTATTAAATGCAGCACGAGCAACTTTTAAATCAAAATACAGAAGGTAAATTTAGCTCAAAGGTACGATTTCTTCCAATAATGACCCGAATATTTTGTGGCTACTTTGTGTATCTTTGTAAACTTAAAGAGTACAAGAGTAGGTATATACATTAAACTAAACAAAAGTAATAAGTGAAATGTTAACGGCTCATACCAGATGAAGATAAGTGAGTTATCGACGGTAGGACAGTCTGCTGCAGTCAAAGTGAGCAAGGCTGGGGAGTCTTCCTGCAAATTGGTGGAGAACACAGCTTCAATACCTGCAAGAGGCCAGCACGTCAGCCGTCAACACGTCTTATGTAGGCCTCACAACACGTTGCGTTACCGTCACTTTGTCCAAAAAGAATGAGAATGGACTCTTCCCGTCAAGGCTTACAACCTTTCGTATGATGTCTACTGACAGGAAGCAGCATTTCACATTATCTACTATTTTATCATCAAATATTTATACCAATTGATATAAAGTATTGACGTATTTACTTTATACATAATACCTATGTAGGTATTAACTACGGAAATAATACGACATACTTAAACTGGAAATATTCATCAATATTCAGAAAGCTGTTTAGTACCTGCCAATCGCTTCCCAGACGGTTTTGAAAATCCTTCATTCTTTGTACACTGTTATTTGATATTGGATGATAAAATAAGATTATCAAAAACAATCTACCTACACATAAATATTTAAGTCCATACGTAGGTGCTTGTGTCCTCAATAGTTACATGATTAAAAATGACAGTAAAATAATACACTCAAACAACAAATAGTTGGCTGGAAGACGTTGCTGTTTTTTTTTCAGATTCTTTTTTAATTATTAACATTATTGCCCTCTTTACCAGGACCATATATATACTGATCAGGCTTTAGGCTAAAAACAATTTTAATATCTCATTTACTAAGATATTAAAATATTAATGAAATATACTGAGCAAATACATTAAAGGTTCACATTTTTTTCACACAACATACAACATTTTCCATTGTAGTAAATTAATCTCCACATGCTGTGCGTTTTGCACAGTACTGGAGATCAGTTTGATTGGTTTTTTCTGGGTTTCGACACGATAAATAAATAATAATTTCTAAAATTGAATTGAAAAATTCCGTATTTTTTGACCTTTTGGTTTATTTTCATAATGGAAGACATGTTGGACCATAGAAACCTTAACAACGTAGAATAGGATTATGATGCATAATATATTAAAGGTGTATAAGGTTGTATTTGGGTTTATAACAAACAAAGCCCAGATATATCTTTTATTTAAAAAAAAAAACATAAAAATATTATAATATTAATATTATAACATTATTACAAAAAAAAAAACATAAAAATATTATAATATTAATATTTTAACATTATAACAATAATATTATAACCGGTTTTAGAAAATCAAAATTATAGGCTCTATTATGATAAAACCATAATAACAGATAGACAAATACATCATAATAGACCCGATTTAGTATTACATGATAAACGTAATAAAATAACGTACCTAATCGACATCGCTGTCCCAAATACACATAATATACAAACAACCGTCGCAGAAAAAATACGTAAATATACAGAACTAGCAGGAGAAATAAAAAATATTTGGCATTCTAGGTCCGTTTATATAATACCTTTAGTCATGTCAGCTACAGGGGTAACTCCGAAATCTTTAATAAATAATTTACAAAAATTAGATTTACCGGTTAATTTGTACATTAAAATTAAAAAATCTATTATAATATCACTTGTAATATTGTAAAAAAGTTTCTGAACACAGATATTTCAGGCACAATGCTCGTATTTTGATCCCGCGTTTTGAGCCTAATCCTTTGATATCCTGTATATCTGGATAGGTGAATTTTTCCCGGCATTAGACTGTTAAGTTTTTGTGTGATCATGACTGATCATATGGAGACTTATCTGGTTGTATAATGCTGAGAAGTGTGGATGGCAATTCTGCCGCCGCGTAAAAAAAAAAATAAAAAAAAAAAATTAATATTATAACAATTTTAAATGAAAGTAAACAGTGTTTATTATTTAAATATTTATTATCAAAATTAAAATGAACTTTCATAGTGTTTCCTCTTCGAAAATCGAAAAGTTATAAAAATATTATAATGAGTAGGTAGGTAAGTGTCTCAGTAGGTTGTTTCTATGTGCACCAATTTATTTTTGCAAACCCGAGCGATGCAGGGTTGAAAAAGCTATTCTGGAATAAAGTAATTTGATTATAACAGACTGCATTTATTTATTTTTTTAAAAAGATATATCTGGGTTTTGTTTGTTACAAACCCAAATACAACCTTATACACCTTTCACACTAAGATTAAAGCTTGTGCCGTTATAATGGTCAAGTGTTTACTTTTCCTTCTCTTTTCTAAGCTTTACTCGTATTTAGAGATATAAGCTTACCTACACCTACCTATGGGTTAGTTGGAAGATATCACTTCTGCGATAAACTTGCCTACTGCACAATATCATTTATTTATATCACATTATTTAATTACTTTGTAATTACATATATACCTATGTTCTTTGTTTATTACATAATTATAGGTAGGTAGATACACCTCGTTTGATGTTTGATACGCTCTAATATTATTGAAATATATTATTTTTGTGATAAATTGAAAAAAATAGAGTAGGTACCTATGTAGTTAACTTCCAAATGGATTTTTTTTATTTCGCGTACTAGTATTCGGAGACTCTCGACTCCGTCATCGACTTGGTCTTGAAAAAAAAACTTTCTTTTTACTAATCGATTGATGATGGAGTCGAGAGTCTCCGAATACTAGTAAGCGAAGTTATTAAAAATCATTTGGAAGTTAACTTCATACTGTGTTTTTTCAATTTTTCTTGAAATGGACTTTCAACAAGTAACTTCGGTCAATAAAATCGAAATTATTTTCGTCTTGTCTTCTTGTTTAATGTAGTGTTCACATTTAGCGAATATCGCCAGGACGCCAAAATATTTTCAGCCATTTGAACCGTGTGAAGAAAATGCTCCTCGTTTATGATAACTAGTCTGAAACGATAAAAACCAGTACAAACGATATCGTCTCGAGTTGACCACCTTCCAACTTTTTCTCTGGTTGAAAGATTTGCGCGGCGTCTGTATCTATGGTAAAAACTTTAAAACCTATAAATTTTATAATGTTTCGCGCTTCGTGACAGCTGTTATCTTTGTTGTTGGTTTGTGGCGTTTGTTTCCTTAATTAAAAGGCGCCTTATAAACTCTATTTTTATTTTATTTATTTTTTTATTTTAACAGATACAACAGCTTTAACAATGAACAATACAATAATAAACATTTAATAATTTACATCGCCAATTAATGTATCTAAACTATGAACAATTTAATACAAAGCACAATATATAAAAAACAATTATAGAAAGAAGAAGAGGAAGGAAGGAAGGAAGAGAGAAGGAAATACAACCTAATTCAATGTTCAATGGTGTAAACTTACTATATAGATAGGTATCTATACATACAATGTACTGCATTGCTGTACACATGTACTATGACAAAAAATTTAATAATAATAATATGTATATATAGGCGTTAAATGGTGATAATAATATTATTTTAGTAAAACATTTTAAATTTACAATGTACCCAATCAAAAAGTAGCACTGGATTCAAAAGCCGATAGTTGCAACAGATTGTTTTTAAATTTACTAAAGCTTGTGGCGAGTGGATCCAGGGATGGAATGTTTTTACAAGTCCTGTCAAAACTAGTGCAAACCCTATTGATGAATGAATTCAAATGATAATTCGTTCTCGATTGCTCTGTATAAAAAAGTGTGCGATTGCGATTACTCCTGGAAGGGCAATGAAATGGTAATGCGCCCAGTAAGTATGGGCTGTCAACACCATTATTCAAAACTTTGTGCAAATAACAGAGGTCCAAAATTATTCTACGATTTTCCAGTGAGTTAATTTTATAATGAGAAATTAATTCCAATTAATTTATTTTGTCGGTGTGTATTAGGTGTTGGTGTTGGTAAGTAGGTATAGTCGCGTAAGTACAAAGTACATATTACATGTTATAGGAATGTTGTGCATGTAGTGTGGTGTAACAGGTAGAGATGAGAGTTTGGAGAATAGTATGTACATACATATATACTGACATTATATTATGTAGGGATGTAATACAGCAGCGGGACACAGCACAGCACATCACAGTACCTACATATTATATTGTGTACATATTGTATGTAGGTATATAAGGATATGGAAATCACAACCCTCAGTACTCCCTAATAACGTGCACTATGTGTGTGTGTGTACTACATACATATGTACCTACTCTACTAGCCAGTAAATAGATGAATGTATCTCACATATTTCATGCTTACTTTACCATCACTAGTTATAACTTTCTCTACATATACATAGTAGTATAGTTGTATATACATATTATACAATATAATATATACAAGTATCGATTATAAAAACTCTGCAGTCTCTCTGTAACGACACACAACAGTATACACAACTACATTATTATAATATTGTGCACTAGAGTACTCGTATGGTAAGTAGGTATACATACATAGTAACATTCATCTAAATACAAGTAGAACATGTATATATATATATATATATATATAGTACCTATGTGTATACAGGTATCAGACAAATAGTCAAACGATAGCGCAACACAAAAACTGTTCAACATTTCTGCAAAATCATAAAAGTTAGTTGTACTCGTATGAAAGCTTTGCGATATACCTACCTACATGGGTAATGTGCACTTACATACATAGGTAGATAATATTGTGTGTAACTTTGTATGTATGTAGGTGTGGGATACGATACACATGTGGACTGTATATAATACTGTACCTATAACAGCAGTATTTGTATTTTACGCTCGTATGCTGTACGGCCATAATATTTTATTATTGGAATTCGTGACAAAGTTATAAAACTCCACATAAATAATATTATGTTGCTCGCATTCAATCACATTGGAGTACGACATCAACACTGATATAATATTATTAAGTAGGTAGGTGTATATGCCTTCTGCCATCAGCCATCAGCCAAGCCAGCTACCCTTCCTCTGTAATCTTATCTTAGCTTATGTAGCAACATGCCTACATACATACATAATAACTACCAGATACAACCAACACACTTTATATGCAGATACTTAATATGTAGGTACATTACATACATTGTCCAGGCAGGATTCATCTCAAGAGATAGTCGACCTTCACACGCCGCAATATAAGACAAATAATGTGGCATGTCTAATAATTACCTATTATACATACATACATAATAACTACCAGATACAACCAACACACTTTATATGCAGATACTTAATATGTAGGTACATTACATACATTGTCCAGGCAGGATTCATCTCAAGAGATAGTCGACCTTCACACGCCGCAACATAAGACAAATAATGTGGCATGTCTAATAATTACCTATTATACATACATACATAATAACTACCAGATACAACCAACACACTTTATATGCAGATACTTAATATGTAGGTACATTACATACATTGTCCAGGCAGGATTCATCTCAAGAGATAGTCGACCTTCACACGCCGCAATATAAGACAAATGTGGCATGTCTAATAATTACCTATTATAATAATTACATACAGTGACTAGGTATACCTATTTATACTCTACTGCTTTGGAACGACCAAACTCATTATGCAACTATCAAAATATCGGGAGTTTATTTCATTTTAAGTAGGTACATACTGTGTAGATGACTATACAGTCATTTAAACTGTATTATTTATACATATAACCATCTAGTCTATGGAAGGTAATTTCCTTTAAACTTACATTTACAATGTTCCCTCGAGAACGAGTACAGAAGATCAAGAACCGTATTATCAAATATTTGCATCTCACATCTTATAATATGTCAGTGTAATACCTAAGGTCACATAGGTTCATAAATAATTGATATGATATACATGCACATAATATAGTAGCTTGGTAGGTAAAGGTTTGAAAATAGACAGGCTAGTACTTAAGTGCTATATATATAAAGGTATGTATGTAGGTATCATTTAAGGTGATTTACTTGTGTTGTATGTAGTTTACTTGTAGTGTGTGTGTGCAGGTGTCTGATGCCGAGCGGTGGCTTGCGGTGATGTAATATCACAATACCATTGGTCTTCTATTCTCCAAGGACCACAAGGGTTTGTCATGTTTTCAAATACAGAAAACCATTCAATCGAATAGAGTTTTGGGATAGAGCTGAGTACATACGTGGCGCCTCAAATAAAGTCATCCAACGAACCAATGGTATGTTATCCAAAATAAATTATTTGTGTGTGTGTGTGTGTGTTAAGGCAAGTACTGTGTGACGATTACTTATTTACAAGTTACATGAGTATTTACCTAAAAAATCTTCTGTGAATAAAACAGATGCTTAGCGTAAGCGGACTACTAACTCCTGACTAGAGTTAACTTAATACGTTACACGATGACAGTGAGAATGGTGGAATTGGTGAACGTTGTCTATGGCCGCCGAAAATGATAACTTAAGCCAGCCTACAGCCAATGTGTAAGTGTTAGGTCGCCTTCCTCACTTTTTCCGGTTAGATTTTGCGCAATGTAATCTATGTACAGTGAAGAATAAAATAAAACTATATAATATATTCGTTACCAACTTGTAATTTCTTCACTTTTTGCTAGCCTGATGATGAGAGCGGAAGCTCTTGAAAGCCGGCTCGCGCCAATAAAAAGTCTCTGTGGATATACTATAAATAAGTGTTTTATTTATAATTAATTCAAAATGAATTTCCACCAAGTACCGTCGCCGTCGGTTGAAAATATCAACTAGACTGTTTTATTGTTTTCTATATTATTCAACATCCCCATGTAATATTATCTTTGTTGTAATATTATCAAGTTCACGTATTACCTATACGGTACGAAGACTTGTTGGAAGATTGTGTGTGATCTTTGACCGGATGTGTATCAGATGACTGATAGGATATAAACCCTAAATACTCTACACTCTTCTTCACTATGCTCATTTCCATATATATTATATTTATACGAGATATTAGATATCTCCGTTTGTGTATTATCAGGCGTAATGTGTAATACTATTACGCATAAATATAATTATAATGTTCTGTATAATTATAAATACACTGTGTATGTGTGAGTTTTCGGCAGTGAATTAATTTTCTCTTTGATTTTTCATCTGAAAACCTTCACAACCACCATGGTCACATAAATTAGTCTAAATAATAATTATAATAATACCTATGTACAATCAAAACAAAACAATCCTATCATAACCATAAACCCATAACTCGAAGATACATAATAATAATATTTATTTATTTATTAATTTTATTCTTCTTGCACATCATCATTCATATAACAAATTAAATAAAGCAGTATACACAAGAAAAAATGTGATGATGTGCAGTGGCGAGATTATCACTATATAGTGATTTCTTCCATCTAACCTTCCGTTAATATGATATAGTTATAGTAAATCAACTAGTTTTACTAGTCTATTAATACATATTTCAATATTATATCATATATATTGGATAAATTCATAATCTTGTTTGGTTTTAAATAAATAAAAAGACAGCCTACCGACATCTGTGTGATGCATTGCAAAGTTCATATAGACAAATTGAAGTATGAATACGGTCATGCCATTTTTGTATGACCACGATATCGATTTAGTCAGACATCAACCTTAGCCAATTTTTTGTTGTCAGTATTGTTTATTGTTGTATAAATAATGTAATAAGCACGGCGAAGCGTTGCTTCAATATTCTATTTATTCTCTTTCTTGCTTCTTTCGGGTGTAGTTCGATCATACAGCATACATCAACTTACCACGTTTATATCAATTTATACATATTAGTTGTGTTATGTGTTCATTGTTGTTTTTGCATAATAAAAGTTAAATAGTTTAAATAGTGATTTTACTACATATTCCCGTTTTAACATATTGGAGAACAAGGAAGGAATCAAAATCAAATATACAGTCCATAGAATTATCAAAGGAAAATAACTGGAATTCTCTCCTTATTGCAATAAATACCTGGACCACAAAGAGAACATAGAATCATCCAATACACCCACCCATCATCAAACATATATATTTTTTTTTATTATTTTATTTATTCAGTAAGGATCAGACAGTTGAAACAATTAGTATAGACATTAAAAGACAACAATAAACAAACCAATTAAGATCCCCTTTTTACCAATGGAATAAACATAAATTTGAGACTTAAAATGATAAAACACATAAATGTAAAAAAATGTGAAAATGTAAAAATGTGTAAAATGTAAAAGTGTAAAAAAAGTGTAAAAAATGCAAATAAATGTAAAAAAATATAAAAATGTATAAAATGTTTAAAATGTATAAAATGTTTAAAATGCAAATAATATTCAAAAAAGTATAAAATGCAAAATGTAAAAAAGCAAATAAATGCAAAAAATATATATAAAAGTACAAAAATACACAACCCACCAAAGTCCACTAATCCAATCCCCAAAAGTAGCGTTTACCATGTTAAGAAAGTAGGAAAGCAAATTCCCCTATGGAACAACAGATGAATCCAGGGCCCCCGAGACACCCTCCCTGAACTCTCGCTCACTCAATGAAAAGAAATCCAAACCCCCGAAAAATGAGTTATAAAGCGCGCAAGTTCGCCTTGGAAATGAATTTTGCAAATAGTTTGTGGAGCTTGTGGGCAATCCAAATAAATTGGCTGATCTTGTAGTGCGCCCCGGACAACTAAAACATACCCCCTCAAGAATTTTGGCGGAATCGATCTTACCGTTAAGAATCTTGAATAGAAACATCATGTCAAAAACGGTCCTCCTATTCTCAAGTGTGGAGATGTGATAGTAGCGCATAGCAGATCTGTAATTGTCGAATTGATTGTAGGTTTAATGATTCATATGCCTGATAAACTTCCCCTGCAACGCCTCGATACGGTCTATGTAAGTGATATATTGTGGACTCCAGACTACAGAACAGAACTCCAGTTGACTCCTTACAAACGAGAAATACAATACCTTGAATGTAAATGGGGACCTAAATGGTTTACCGACTCTTAGTATAAAACCAAGCATTTTATAGGCCTTTTCAAGAATAGAGTCAAGAATGAGCCCGGAAAAGCATCTTTCTATCCATGATCACACCCAAATCCCTAACCTCCTCCTTCCGAGCAAGAACCTGACCATCAATGTGGTAGCCAGAGAAAATTGGCTGAGTCGCTCTAGTGAATGAGATTGAACAGCACTTTGATACATTCAAATATAGTTGATTCTCCCTACAGTACTGTGACAATCTCTCAAGATCTTCCTGGAGGAGCCCGCAATCCACTGAACCATTAATTTTTCTAAAGACCTTAGTATCATCCGCGAACAATAAAAACTCAGAATTCCGAAAACAGGAGCCTATGTCGTTAATATACAAGACAAACAACAAGGGTCCCAGATGGGAACCCTGAGGTACACCAGAAAAGCAATGCTTGAATCGTGAAATAGCCCCATTGATCACTACAGCTTGAGAGCGCCGCTCCAAATAAGATGCGAGCCATCTAAGCAGACTCCCATGCACACCGTATGCTTCTAATTTGTGTAAAAGAATCCTGTGACTTATTTTGTCAAATGCCTTGGCATAATCCGTATAGATTGCATCCACCTGTGATCTCTGACTCATCGAGCTAAGAATATAATCGGAGAACTTCAGCAGGTTTGATTCGACAGATCTAGCAGGCATAAAACCGTGTTGATTTGGGATAACAAACGATCGCACTGATGGCATGAATTGAATCATGATAATCTTCTCCATTAACTTACTTATAATAGATAGCTTAGAAATAGGTCTATAAATATATATATGTATATGAAAGACTGTATGATCTAATTTTCATTCGAAATACATGTGCAACATGCATTCCATTAATGAAAGATCATGTAATTTTATGCAGGAGATAATATAAGATGAATGTTTTACTCCATTTCACTTTCCATTTCACAAACGTTGTGTCGGCCATTCTGCGAGATGGTCCTGATGATACACATGAACACAATGTTGAAACACAACACCTTTTCGACGAATCCAATCTGCATGTTCTGGTGACGGGCCGTGTCTCGTCCCGTATGCAAAGGCAAGAGCCAAGCCTCTGCCCGACTGTACGCAGTGAATATATATATATATATATATATATATATATATATATATATATATATATATTAGGGTGTCCCAGGCTATAAGGGTAAATTATTTTTTTTCGAATTTCAAAACGCATACCCTCTAATTTTTTTTCATTTGACTCCGAAAACTTAAATATTAAATATTATTGAGATCGGATAACGATAACCCGTGCCGACTTGACGTCAAAGTTTTAGTTGAAAAGTTAGTATGGAGCTATAGGGACATTGTAGAGTTCATTATTTATATTCAGTAAATAAAACACATTTATGATATTTATTATGTATTTATAGTAAAAGACAAATTAATCATTAAATTTCCTTTTTAACGTTTGCTTTTTACAATCAGGATATACGTTTCTATGTTCTTGTACGCAACGTAATAAAAATTGCTTTTGCTCCTCTTCAACAGTGATTATACCATGAAAGTCTTGCATTAATTTAACCGCTCTTTCTGCCGTATCATTAACTGCTCTCAGTGTCAATAGCTTCCTTTTAGCTTGTTGGAACGAATCATCATTTGACCATAAAGAAGGGCTCTTCTTCAGAAAACTGTCATCAATTTTGAGTCGATTAAATAGGAACTTGCTTTTGACAGAGACGAAGTCATCGATGTTTTTCTCTGAAATTAAAACAAAAGGAACGGTTATCAATCGTATGGTAAACTATAGAAGAAAATCGAAGCATAATCAACATAAAAGACATACCAAAAAGTGGGCCACAAAGTTCTTCTTTGGATGCAATGTAACGTTTATCATGGGCTGATGGGTTTTCTGTAGCTAAGTTGGCAACCATTTTTTCTCTCTGCGCATTTCTGTACGAATTCTATGGATCGAGGACTTGCTTATAGAAAAATCATCCGTGTTATGCCCTAATGCCTCAATAGTAGCTTCTATTATAAAAACAGAATCTCTCACACTTAACTGACATCTATCTAATGCGGCAACCAACTTCGGAGTTATAAAATTTTTCGGCATACAAGTTTTATCGGGCTGAGAGGAAGCACCACTTAGGCTGGGTCTATTTTCTTTTAAGTCTATTATTTCAGAATCAGAAGATGAGTTTTCTTGTGGTGGTTCATAAGATGATGTCGATGGAGCTAACGATGAAAAATATTTAGCACGTCGCTTTTCCTCCTCAATGTTTCTAAGGCGCGCCTTTTCTTCTTTTTCTGTAAGTTTTTTGTCCACTCCGGCTAAGTGACCAGGCCGACCTGGTTTTCTTTGGTGCTCCAAAAAGATCCTATCTTCATTTATTTTTATTAGCTGAAGCGCATCGGCATGAGCAATGTCAAACAAATTGTCTAAGTTGGAAAGAAACTCTTGTCGACGTTGTTCAAACACTTCTTGTGTTTTTTTCGCATTTTTTTGCAAATCTCTCCAAACTTGGTATAACGAAATTAGTTTCTTAACACAGTTAGGTAACGATTTAGTCGGTATACGTGCCTTTTCCCAGTAAATAATACACTCACGAATAGTTAGATTTGCACTTTCATTGACACTTAAATTCACTTCACGAATATTATAGAACAAAACTCCCAGTACTTGTCCATTAGAGGGAAGTTTCGAACCGGTGATTTGATGTTTTACGTCTCCTATTAAAAAAATCTCCTTTTTAGAACTTCTTAACTCCACTGACATGTTGACTACTCAAAAGTAATGCGTTGACTAATAAAACAAACAAGTAACAAGCAAGCAATGAACGAGATTTCCGTCGCGCCGTACTGTGCAAGCACAGACACGTTTCGCTGCAAGTCGGCACGGGTTATCGTGATCCTAAGTACGCAAAACTTTATTTTTAAATGTTTTGAGACCATTCAAACAAAATACGAGGGTATGCATTAAAAAAATATCACTTTAATTTTTTTGGGACACCCTAATATATATATATATATAAAACACCTAACTGTATTTTATAGGAACTATTGTATGTACCAACACAAATATTATGAGAATATATTGTAACAAAGGTATAAGATAATTGAACTATTTTTAAATGCACGCACATAAAAGGCTTTTAGCCGTACATACATAATATTATATTAGGTAAATAAAGTAAATACTGAAGTACAAATATTTAGGTACCTATATAGAGACCGGGTAGAGAGTATTGACTTGAGTGAACTCAATGCAGTCTTTATACTTCTTCTTCTCTTCTCGTGATATGAAATATGTTTTTAAACACATCTGATTTGATCATAATATGTATATGTTGGTAGGCACCTATCTATGTAAGTATCAGACACTATAATAATATTACACAGTTACTGTGGTGTACAGCTACTAACTATGTAGTATAGTAATGTAGGTAGGTACCTATGTAACTAACTCGATATAATTTATTTATTAGATTTTGGTGTGAGTTTATTCAATACTTAAAATAATATAAAGGCAGTTAGCTGCAGTATAATAATGTTGTCATCATCATTAGGATACTTTTTCTCTACAATAGGATATAATAATATCTTATTAGGTAGGTTAGTAGGTACATACATACATAGGTATATACTGTTACTGGGTGTCTGGTGTAATGTGGCTGAGTGAGCAGTGAACAGCCATCAGCCACAGTAACAGTCACCTCATTATGGTGGCTAGATATAAATGTATATATATAGGGGTACAGCATTACATTATATTATATTATCATCATTTAGCTGGAGGCACATTACGCGGCATGCCGCACCGCCGGAGGCAACCCATCATAATGTTATTATTATTTTAATTGAAAATCTATACAAATTCACTTAGGGAATATTCCCTAAAGCTACGTTTCCGCTGGCTCAAGCAGCGCTGCAATAACAACTCAACTACACCATAACGCCCTGTCCGCCTTGGGATCAACAGTGAGGTGGACCTACGCTCTTACACATTTATTTACTACACAACGTCGCCACCGGATGTCGTAGCATTGTTGAGCTCTTGTTGCAGTACTGTTTGAACCAGTGAAAACGTAGCTTTAGCAGAAACTGTCACCTTACTTAACCAACTACAGCCACACGGACCACTAAGTAAGTATTCGGTTTATACGAACGATTTAACATTATCTTATGTTGTGAAATAAGATTGAACAAAAAACATACGCCTTTGCGATAAACTCGCCCTCTCTATATTGATTGTATTTAATTTGAATGTATACCTTTTATGTAATTGTTTGTTATCAATGTACAGTAAAGAATGAATAAATAAAAATACTATCAAGTAGATATAATGATACACATTCATCTCACGTAATTATCGGGTGGTCACAATGAATATAAGAGTATGTAGTTTCATAATGATTATCTACATAAATACTGTACTGGGTGGTAGTAGTATAGGAAAATACACAACAGCTACATAGGTATAATATTGCACAGTAAACTTTAAGTTGACAAGAAAATAGTAGGTATTTGTATTTGTACCCACATAGAATATAGACAGTTTACAAAAATGCTTTGTTTCCATTTACAACAGTAATAACATTGTGAAATTTATTTATTTATTTTTTTTATTTATTTATTTATTCCAACATACGGCGTTAGCCTTTTACATGTATAAAATATAATATATGACAGACACAAAAAGCACATAAAAGTAAATTCAAACAAGACAGAAAGACATAAAATAATAATGCATAATCGAAAACAATATAAATAAATTAATATATACATAATATAAATAGATCAATAATTAAAATTTAATAAACATAATTAGTATAATAAAATCAAATAGAAGCAATAAAAAAAACATTATGACAACATTAAAAATAAATAATTAATTCAGAAGGACTCAGCAAAATCAATGAATAATGAATCTAAGGCAATAATAACAAAATTCAAATAATATAAAACATAAATATTGTAACAAACCATAGTATACAGGTAGTCAACGCAGATAGATAAATAGATAGAATGTGTCAGATAGAAAAAAATTCATAGAAGCAATTCAATAATTTAAAACAATTTTTGGAAAATATTAATAAGAAAATAATTACAATACAACATTTATATATCATATATACAAAGAACAAATCAACCGCTTGAACGCAAAACTCGACTGCCCAATGTCAATTACACAGTTTTAAGTAATTTACTACGTCAGTTTTGTATTTTTGAAAATTGTCAGCGAAAATATCAGTGTTGTCCCCAACCTGATTGGCCAGCCTGTGAATCCTTATTAGTGGAGAATAGTATACATAATTATTGCGAGTATTTGCCTCATGAAACATCACAGTATGTCTGGTCAACCTAGCAGGAACACTGAATTGGACACATTCAATAAGTTCTGGAGAATAATAATAATAATAATAATAATAATAATAAACTTTATTGTGCCTTAAAAAAACATACATATAAACAGATTATAAATACAAATAATTATCATGCACAATGGGCGAGTTTATCGCGTGCAAGCGATATCTTCCAACTAACCCAAAAATCATAAAAAAAAGAAAATAAAGAAAATAATATATACATACATAAAAAGTTAAATAAATATACCTACAAACAGGCAAACACCTGCGCACACAATGAGGGAAAGTCTGGATATCGAGGGAAGGGAAGAGAAGGAATGCTCGCCGTGTATATATACAACACGAGAATCAATGGCGTTGTTAAGCAATTTATAGAAAAAACAGAGATCGAACATTTTTCTTCTACTTTGTAGACTGAGGAGGCCAAGCTCACTCATCAAATTAGTGTAATCTATATTTTCGATTGGGATGCCTTTTTTGTAATTGACCAATCTCAAAAACTTCCTCTGCACTCTCTCTATACTTTTAATATGGATAGCGTAATTGGGAGACCATATAACGCTGTTATATTCTAATAATGGTCTCACGAGGGATGCAAAGAGAAGATTATAAGATTTTATTTGCTGTAAGTCTTTTGCCAATCTAAAAACGAAACCCAGGCACTTCATAGCCCTGCTGACAATTTCCTCTATATGTAAGTTATAAGTTAGATCGTCAGAGAAGGTGACTCCTAGATCCTTCAGATTTGAAGCACATTGTAGAATAATATTGTTGATTGAATAGTCATGTGTAACTAGTGATCTAGTTCTGTGGAAACGTATGACTTGACATTTAGAGGCGTTGAGACTCAATTTATTTTGCTTACACCAATCGTTTAATAAATCTAAATTATTTTGGAGCACAATACAGTCATTTACGTTTTTAACTGATTTGTATAGCTTCAAATCATCAGCAAATAGTAACACCTCTATGTCTCTGAAGATCTCAACTATGTCATTAACAAATAAGTTAAACAAGATTGGTCCTAAGTGCGACCCCTGCGGGACTCCACTATACGCATAAATAGTATCAGAAATACAGTTATCAACCTTCACCTTAAGAGTACGATCTTTGAGGTAACTTTCCAACCATTGGAAGAAAATTCCATCGACTCCATATCCACGTAATTTGCACAGTAGCCTGTCGTGAGACACCTTGTCAAAAGCTTTAGAGAAGTCCGTGTATATGGAGTCGACTTGACCTCTTTTTGAAATAATATCTACTATAAAATTTTGATAAATTACCAAATTCGTGAGAGTTGACTTTTTTGGCATAAAACCATGTTGTTTACTTGTAAATAAAAATATACCCGAGTACTTATCCTTCAATCATTATATGACTTATCGTACAACTCCATACAGTACACAGTAGCAGCTCTGTAGTATGATCTCGCAACTACACTATACATATAATAAACAGGATTGATCAATTATAAGTGGAAAACATTGACTTTATTACTTTTATGAGTGAGCTCGTGTTACTCAGTTTACAAAACCGCAGAGAAATATTCAATATCTGTATCCTTCATAAATGAATAAATGACGCATTTGATTATCCAGAATTTATTTGATTTCATATCCTAGTCCGATCTACCAGACGACATCACATAGTTTTTAACACTAAACACAATTATATGTTTCATTCTTCTATAGTTCGGATCCATCTTCTGGGTAATCTACATAGTAAAGGGACGGGCAGGCATAATTTTCTTGAATAATAAATCTGACATAATCAAACTTTATATTATACTTGAAATGCTCTGACTATGATTTCATATTAATGTTATAAATATGTTTTTTTTTTCGTTTATTTTTTTCTCGTCTATTTTTATTATTTGTTGTTGTTTTTATATTATTGTTAGTAAAAAGTCCAAGGCTAACGCCGTAAATGTATGACAAATAAATAATCATATTTTCTCAATATTGTCGACCGACGGTACCTACCTGGAGGAAGTTCATTTTAAATTAACAAAAATAAAACACTTATCTTTGTTCACTAATATTATATAATTAAACTACCGCAAGCTAGTAAAATGTTTTACGGTTGTGTCGCAAGGAATTAAATACCTAGAGACCTAATATTACCTACTACTGTAATTATTATTATAAAACTTTCACCCTGCACTGAGACCACACCAGCTTCTGACCAGCTTCTGGCCCGGGTAATCTCATAAGGAAAAAAGGAGGACAAAAAAAGAAAAAATGAGAGAAAGAAATTAAAGTAAACACATAACAACACATTTGCTGGTTTATGTGCCGATTTTTTTTATCTATTTGTATTACCTATGTATTGTAATAACTGTATGTTTGCGTAAACTATAAAATAAAAATAAAATAAAAAAATATCAAAGGAGTCTCTTTTCTGGAAATGATGTCATTGTAAGAAATGATGGAAGTATCCACATGAACAGTTCTTTCATTAAATAGTTTTACAGTCATACATAGCCTTGCCGACAAGAGAATTCGGGAGGAAATAAATGTTTGTTCTGCTATCCGGTGGGTAAAATCAACTCTATCTCTCTATCAACTCTACAAACAAATAACTTTAAAAAATTCACAGTTGCATTCCACAAATAAATATTTTGAATTGTTTAATTATTGAACGAAACAAAGACAACATAACACCTCTAACAGTGCGATTATTTTATGATATATTACACTAATTACAAAAATGACGATTTCTCGAATATAAAACATTTGGACTTGTTCATGTGTAGAACTGGACCGTCGGAATAATTCAAGTTAAATCATAGTATTTGTGTAATCGCGAATGTAAAAAATCCGGATCTACAACTTACAATTTATACAAAAAGAACAATAATACCACAAAAAACAATGAAATATTTCTAATCATTTAGCATTTGGTTAATTATTGTGTAGAATGATTTATCAACTAGATACGATTTCACCACTCTCCGGAAGTTCAACACGCCAACACACTTTATTGTATCTGAAAGTTAGTTTGTTGTAAAGTCTTACACTTAGTCTTGCACATAGAAAGCTACGATCCGACTTATAGTAGCGGCTACATTCTGCTTAACGAAGTCATTTTTTTATTCGTATAAACTGGATATATTACACCTATGAAAGTGTTTATATGACTTATGTATTATATTTTTGTGTAAACATATAGGCATTTACGTATAATGGACTAATAATGTATGTACCATTTTCTGTCCGCATGTTAGGTACCTATTGCATCTGTGTACAGAACTAAGTTTACAAATACCTGGACATTGAAGAAGGGTTACATTATTAAAGACATAAAATAATTGGTGGCGCTTACCTGTATTTATTTATAACTTGATAAACTATAATTTTGGTTTTTCAATAACTCATTTAAATGTTATCCTTTAAATAAATGTCTTAATAATAAACATAACATAACATACATAGACAATTCACACAATAAAGGAAGATATAAACATTTTTTTAAATGTTGCTTCATTGGTTTATAATAATAATAATAATAATAATAATAAATATATTTATTTCAAAAGTAGGTACACAATACAATATTATTTTCAATAAACAATGAAAAACAATCACAATAATATTACAACTCACAATATCACAATAATATATGAAGATGAATGATATCGAAATTAATAGGTACTATAGGATATCGTCGTTACGTATTCAAAAATAATGGGGTATGTAAATTTATAAATGTTTTGAAATTTTTCTAGAATAAACTGCTTATAGTGTCATTATAACCATTTTATTAAGTGATTCTTAGTATCAAATATTAAAATTTAATATTTAAGAATAGAAGGAAGATAGAAGGAAGACCGGCGGATGGCAGAAATCAAATGTCCTGACTGCGCAACATTAGAGAGTGGACCGGAATCCGGACAGTGGATGACCTGTTCAGAGCAGCACAGGACAGGGAGGTTTTCGACCGAGTGATCGCCAACGTCGGGGGGACCTGACATGGCATAGAAAGAAGAAGATTTAAGAATAATATCATATGCCAATAAAAAGTCCAAACAACAGTTTTAATGCCCTAATGAAAAGTTTTTAAAGAGTACCTATACCTAAATAAAAATGTTGGAACATACCTCATTTAGAATATGCAACGACGATATACCTACATTATAATTCAACATAATTTAATAATATTTAGTTGCGGTGATCACGATTTTCTCAACAGGTTTGTGTAATGAATATTAAATAATAATTTGTGAGCGCCACCAATTATTTTATGTCTTTAATAATGTATCCCTTCTTCAATGTTCAGGTATTTGTAAACTTAGTTCTTTACAAACATACAATATCTATCATGCGGACAGAAAATTATTAGTCCATTATATATGTTTACACAAAAATATAATACACAGTATGTCATATTTTTTACACAATTTTTTACACAATATAGTAGATAACCCAATTACATACATGAATTTTTTACACAATATAGTGGATTACCCAACTAGGTGAGACCTGTTCTAGGGCAATCCAAACTTAGCGTATATTTATTGCGTGTGTACCTATGCGGGTACATAATTATGTATATTACGTATGTACTCGTATAGTAGGTAAATAATCGTACCAACAGAGTGTTATTGTTGTTATTATGGGACAGCTATGTAGGTATATATTGCGTGTGTACCTATGCGGGTACATAATTATGTATATTACGTATGTACTCGTATAGTAGGTAAATAATCGTACCAACAGAGTGTTATTGTTCTTATTATGGGACAGCTATGTAGGTATATATTGCGTGTGTACCTATGCGGGTACATAATTATGTATTTTTTTTTTATTTATTTTTCATATCATCCGTAGGCCATATATTTAGCACTTGGAATCGTCAAATAATACAAATAATTTGCTATTCTATAACAATCACAAACAATTTTCAATAGTTCGTTACTTCATCATAATATCAAACACTTCACAATGATCATAGACAAGAAAAGAAAATAAAAGAAAACAAAAAAAATGATAAACTGATTAAGGAATTTCATTTCATCAAAGCTATTTTGAGTGTAAAAGGCCCGTAAAAGTATATTACGTATGTACTCGTATAGTAGGTAAATAATCGTACCAACAGAGTGTTATTGTTCTTATTATGGGACAGCTATAAATGTAGGTATATTATATTGATACAGTGTGTTTGTATATTATGTACCTATGTAGGAGGTGCATAGGTACATATTGTTTGTGTGGTGCTCGGCACTCACAGTAGGGTAGGCAGGGAGGCAGAGTAGGAGGCTCTCATCACTGGCGATATTTTTATTGCAGCCATTACACGATTCAGCCTGCAGTGTGTATGTATGTAGTTAGTTATAGGTAGGTGTAGCGTAGGAAGTTAGGTACCTACCCTGCAATACAACACAAGCGCACCAACACATATATATATAGCATATCTAATAGCAATACAATACAATACAATGGACTGGAGTGGAGCAAAGTAATAATATGTGCGCGCGATATTATAATATACATACATAGGTAGGTAGGTACATTGTAATGTGCTGAACTGTAACTGTACTGTGCTGGATGTAGGTCTGTGAAACATTGAAATACAATGTGGTGCTCAGTAGAGAGATGCTATAAACGTTGCAGACTAGTAATTTACTATGGAGCTTAACTCTCTCTCTGTGTTATTTTACGCAGCAATAACTTGAGCCATTATAAATAATGAAAACAAAATCACATCCACACAATGACATGGTAATACTAACTACTCTTACTATACTGAAAGCTTTCTCTATTCGTATCGTACAATACAGTACAATACAATACATTGCATAATAATATTAGGTATAATATACACCACATAAGATAGCGACGCTACTTATCTGTACAAAAATACGAGACATATTTATATAAAGCTCTATCACTAATGTGAGGAACATAATAATATATTATAACTAACATATTATACACATAACACAAAGTGTCTACACCATCTCTATCTACCAGAGTCATTCAACAGATGTTTCATTCACACGATGCAGCCAATTGTGCAAATTTCTTCACTTAAATTGTAACATTCATATTAAATCTGTATAAGAATACAAAATCTTACACAAATACATGATCATAATATATTATATGACCCAAAATAATAATTTGCTCATCTTTATTTACAAAAATGGTTTTGTGTGTCTCTGACTAAAAATATTTTTTTAATTATTTTTTATTCGATATCCGTTGGGTGCACCACATCAAAATATAATATTATCATTTCATATTTATATCTCTGCCATCACAACATATTAATATCTCTGCCATCACAACATATTTATATCTCTGCCATCACAACATATTTATATCTCTGCCATCACAACATATTTATATCTCTGCCATCACAACATATTTATATCTCTGCATTACAACATATTTATATCTCTGCCATCACAACATATCCCAAAAGTGAAATAGCCAGCAGACTAGTCGCGTGTAATTTTTATTTATTTATTTAAACATAATAATATTAACACTGATTATTACATATTATTTATTATTTACTATACATATATATATATCCTGGAAAAACAAAATATGTTTTTTACCCCTCCAGAAAGTGTACAAAACACTTGTGTAGGAGATAAACATACAATTAATAATAAAGATAAGCCATTCGCGATGGGTGGTATACCACATCGCTAAATTTAAGATCTCAATGTTTTATTTTCAAAAAGAAGTCTTTCACAGGACATACTATTTCAACTTACATAACAGAGTGGGAATGCTCCACAGCCAAATAAATAGGTACCTATAGATATCAGGAAATATGTATAACAGTGATGTATAGGAGCATGTATGTGTGTGTATATATGTATAAATGTGTAATGTATGAAACATGTGATTCACTTTAAACTTATTGAAGTTGTACTAGGCGATGTATCGATTATTGAATCACATACTTATGTAGGTATCTTATGTTTATATAGTGTATTTGTATAGATATGTAGGGTAGGTATGTATAGAGAGGGGGTTGTTTGTCTTGTGTATCTACTTGGCATTGTAATGATTCAAAATGTGCCTACCTAATATTTACTAAAAGACACCTTTGTATGCATCGGTAATTAGATATATATAGCTACAATATATACCATGATACAAATACGGTCTAATAATACTTATAAGCATGTATGTATGTAAGGGACAACAATATGTATTTGTATGATATATAGGTAATGTAAGTAGGTACATAATGACTGTGGGGTATTACTTTTGTGTGAAACAAAACCATGTTGTATTGATAACATAAAAAATAAAATTCTGAAAGGCGTGTACATAAAATCCTTAAAAAAAAGATTTTTGCTTTGTTTTATTATTTATTTAAATATTAATGGCATTCTCCTAAAATGAGCGATTTTGTGATCATTATAGGGAAGTTTATGTTACAGTGGTTGCGTACATGCAATCTTTCAGGCGCAAGGGCTTGCTTGCCATGTTCATTGTAAGATCATATTATTCTGTGACTTTGTATCTATACACATACATGATAATTAATGATAAAATTGAGTAGGTACTATAAATACGCTTTTATTGGACTTTTAGAATACCTATTTAACTCATTCAAATAATAGCATATAAGCATTGTTAAATAGTTTATGACCGGCTTCGTTGGAAGATAACGCAATCTGGGGATGAATTCTACCTCTATGCATTGAATTGTATGTATAATTGATAATTTTATGATACATTTTGTTGCTTGACACTAGAAGTTCATTGTCAGTATTGCATTGTCATTGATAATGAACAGGTAGTGTTCGAAAACGTTCTGACATTTGAGTGAAGTAAACTGGAAGTGAAACAGTGTTTTGTAATATTTTATTTTATTATTTTATAAAATGTCGTTTAACAAGGTTTCTCTTGATAATTTCGAATATTGATAATAATGAACTCACGCTTAGGTGTAAGAATGTGAAATGAGAAACTATGAAGGAGAGATAAGCAGAAGCTTAAGAATGGATTGGTTTGAACACTATCAAGAATATTGGCATGAAATTAGGTTATTTAGAAAATACCGCGTCTTCGTGATAAACTCGCCCTCGCATTGGCTTTCAACTGTAATGATCCCTGTTAGAATCATCTTACTATCAGAAATTATAATATTGGTTCTATGGTTGTATTTAATTTAAATGTATTCGTATGTTGAAATAATCTCTTTTCCCGGACATTTCAGGAGTCCAAGGACTTCTGATTATCCGTTGCATGGATGATAACTTCATTTTCAATTTAACTCTCTCAAGTCCACCAGTACCACTAAGCCAGTATTGACATATCTAACACTACCTCGTCAGTGGACAGGGGACCCGGCTGACGTAACAGATCCCACCTTGAGACCTACACATCTACGAATACCTTAAAGTGTGCAGCGTTCATACCATATAAAACACTTCCCCAAATCATTATTGTTATGTTTTCTTACGTAGAATTGATTTTAATGAATGTGGAATAAAGAATAAATAAATTTCATTTTAAAAAAACTTTAAAATGTAATTACTTTATTATAAATTAATTTGAACGCGCCGCGCCACATAAAGCAAATAAATAATCCTCGTGCGCCTTGTAGTTCGCGCCTAGGCAACCACTATAACTCATCATAAACTCAGTAGTTTAGTTATCTATAAAGTATTCACTTCGGCGACACACACACAAATTATTGGTTATCTGTTAAAACCTCACTTAATTAAAATAAGTTTATTCAATATAAATATGGACAATACATACAAATATTAAGATTTATAATATTATATTCATAACTACATTTCAAGTAGGTACATAAGTTTTTACCTTTATCCCGTGGAGCACCCGGTAAAGAATTGGTCTCCCACTCTTCTGCGTAAGTTTTCGAGTGTCCTGTAAAAGGCAGGTGTTCGAATAAATTAAAGACATTGTACATCTTAAATTCAGCGATGAGGTTTGCCACCCATCCTGAATGTCTTGATTTTATATTGGCACGAAGAGGACAGTTTGCATGTTTCTTACATGCAGCTGATCTGCTGGCTACCCCACTTGTGGGATATGCCGTGATGGTATAGTAGTAGTAGTAGTAGTAGTAAGTTTTTACCTTTCCAGAAAGATTGAGCCTTATGATTGGAAAAATCACGACACATTGAGCATGTGGGGAAGCCAACAGACAAAATGGATATTATAAACATACAATTTGTTCTGTTATACTTACGACACATTGAGCATGTGGGGAAGCCAACAGACAAAATGGATATTATAAACATACAATTTGTTCTGTTATACTTACGACACATTGAGCATGTGGGGAAGCCAACAGACAAAATGGATATTGGGGGTTATTCTGAAAATACGACAGTATCGAATTGCATCTGATTCGATACTATCGGTTGCCATGCGACACCCATACGAGTATATTTCAATACATTCTCATTCGACTGTCGTTTAAAAAGTTGGATGGAACGCAATACTATCGTTTGCAAGCAACCGGTCGAATGTTCAGAATAACCCCCATTATAAACATACAATTTGTTCTGTTATACTTACGACACATTGAGCATGTGGGGAAGCCAACAGACAAATTGGATATTATAAACATACAATTTGTTCTGTTATACTTAAAACTTTATGAAAATAATAGTTGGATGCACACGCATAACAAATTTATTTTAACTTACAAAAAACTGTCTGCATATCATTAAAAAAAAATATTGTTCAATATGTCATCTTCAGTCGGGTAGAGACATGTTAATGACTTCTCTGTCAATTGAAGAGTATTTGATACCTAACATTCGCTAAAAAAACATTTAAATACGTTCTTGCTATTGATTTAAAAAAGTTTATCTTTCAATCCTAAATTCATTGTATTTTGATTATGCTGATGTATTCTATTTTTATCTCTTAGTCGAGGTGCTAAATAAACCAAAACACCATAATATTGCATGCAATATATATAAAAGTAATTATATTTTTGAATTCCAACAGTACTTTGGTCGGAAGACGGTACCCCAGGTAGGGATGTACATATATTATGTTTTCTCTCTTTACAAATTTCTCTTGGATCCTGTCGCGCCTACCTGAGCGAATAAATCTTCTTTTTACGGGACACTCGAAATTTACAGAATAGGGTGAGAGACATTTTTCACCGAAACTTCACGGAGTATCAAACCTTTGTAGATATAGCCTCAAGCATCCTGTAAGCCATAAGTTATATAGGTACCTATGTAACATGCTATTGTTGGGTATATGTATCTTTAAAGTACTACGCAAGCGATTTCAAAATTCCCGTGTCTCAATAAAATGTCCCACAAGACCCTGTAAATTATGCAAAATACATCAACAGGTTTTGACTAATTCAATACTTGCTTAACGAGTTTAGATTTTAGACATTGACAATGTAATATGCAGCAAAACTTAGATATCGCCTTGTCATTAACCATCTTCATAACATCTTTATCACAAGTGATTCGCATCAAAGGATACCTATGTAAGTAATACAATTATTCAATAATGGTTCATAAAATTTAAGGATTATGAAGAATAAACTGCAGAAAAAACTACGTCCTTTAGTTATTAAATACTATATTTCAATGTGCCGTTTACATAATAATCTATAAATGGATAACTTCTCCTATGAAAGCTGTGTAGATAGGTTTACCTATATAGTATATGTATGTATTGCACTAATAGTACAGGTGAAGGGACTCATCAGGACAATTTTATATTATGTAATAGCGCAAACATGAATGGTGTTTAGCAGTGCAAACGAGGAAACTATAAAAACCAAAAATATCTGATACCTTTTTAAAGAGCTAACTACCATATTCAGCGCTACTAACTCCAACTCTGTAATATATGTATGTAAGTAGTTATAATATGTAATCTAAAATGGGTCGGAATGAAAGCACAATCAGTATTGCTGGGTTATCTATAACAGGGTTATTTCATATATATTACGATAGGTATGGTTCAATCGCCAGATATGTATCACTTGCAGAGTAGAGAAGAGGGCATTAGGTGTTCTGATGCTTACGAACCAGCTTTGGCTGGTTTAAGCCTTTTATGCCATCGCAAAGTTCACCAATTCCACTTACACTCTAATGCTTCTCTCATATTTATCCTTTTTCAAAGCTGCTCTCATCGCTGTCTAGTGACATTTTGCATTTTTACCATGGAAGTATTATTCAAAGTGTTTTTTTTTTTTATTATTTTCGTATGTCTTTAGTAAGTCTATGAAGATATTAGCGGTGTTCATGTACACACTCCAAACATTCATCATACTGGGTAGATAAACACACATAGGTACATACATACTAATTTGATTGAACTGATTAATTGATTGATTAATAATAGAAGTTTATTTATTTATTTATTTCAATTTTACAGGATACATACAGTTGATACAAAAAATACAATGGTCTATAACATATTTAGCAATAAGCAAACCAGTGAAGATCCCTATATTACCCTTATGTGCTCTACAAAACATACATAACTAAACACAACAGATAAAATCAACAAACAACAATTACAATAGAATAGAGTAAATTATGTTAACAAAATTAATAGAATAATGCTCACAAAGCAATAATCGCAGAATTAAACAATAAAAAAATAAGCAATAAAAACAATACAATGAGTCATGAAAAATAAAATTAAAAACATAAAAATATCATATAAAATCTCTCAAAATTCAAAATTTAACATCATTTAAAATTCAATAGTAAAATTTGTCATAAGCAAATAGGAATAATATTATCCAACACATGCAAGAAATTAGTTGCCACCTATAAAACAAAACATGCAATACCATATAGAACAAATACTAAACATAAAAAGAATTTATTTAAATAATACACGACATTAAGGGCAATCGAAACACAATGAACAAAATTGTTGATATTGTCTTATGGCAAAAATATAGGAAGATAATAATGATGAGATAAAATTTTGTAAATAATGTATAAATGTTAAAGGAATAAATAAGTACCTACCTACCGTATTAGTAGGTAGGTAAGTACTAATGTTGTGTAACAAGTAAATGTTTTGTAGAATAAAAATTGAAATAATAATGAAGTGAAGAGAGTCAACGATCTTAACTTCATAATAATACCTACCGAGAACCTAATAAAATGATGAAATACCATTGGCATCTGGGCAGAAGGAAGATACCTCCCCCCCCCCCTATACTGATAATGAGATAATGCCGCGTCGTGCCGTTCTAATGCCTGCTGAAACAGAAGAGAACAGAATATTGTACAGTATACAGCCCAGCCTCTCATCAAAGGACGAACGTCTCCTCTTATTCCAATAAACTTTATTTAATCTGTCCCCACCCCATCTCCTCTATTGTCTCTCCCGCGGTACGTAATTGTATTTTACAAAATCTACATTAAACTCAATCATCCCCTCCCCCGAGGATCTCATCATCCCTGTGAAGGCGATAATTTGAAACACATTGATGCCTACTTTTGTATAATATTATCTACTTGGCTATATCATTACTAGAGTAGATACTACATAATTATACAGCTACATTCAGATGTACCTACCTATATTCACACCAGGAAGAGATTTTTTTTTATTTTTTTTAAAAAGATATATCTGGGTTTTGTTATAAACCCAAATACAACTTTATACACCTTCCACAGTAAGCTAAAAGCTTGTGTCGTGAAAGGGGAGTTTGCCAGCACCTGGGATCGAACCGCGGACCCCTTGTTCAAGAGGCCGAGACTTTACCTCCAGGCTACCGACGAACTCTATTATTTGAGTATATTTTATTTTCCAAATCCAGTCAACATGCAATTTTACAAAACTTAATTAAAGAAACCACAATCAAACAATTTATCCACTATGCGAATACAAAGTGAGATATACCTGATAATGAAAAAGGAAACTTTTGGAAACCCACTTAATGGATTCTCGAGGAAATACTAAACGTACCTCCAAGTGTTTTATTTCCAATGAAATTGTTAATTTAAACAAATTTACATCATAATATGAAAATCCACTAAGAACCATCAATTGACAATACCTATTGCTTTATTAAAATAAATATAATTATGGAAGGTTGTGTCATGTCTCCGTGGTTATTCAATCTATTTTTTAACTTCTGCATGCAACCTCTGAGAGGGATGGATGTTGGCGTTGAATTGAATGGAATTCGGGTGAATGCATTGATGTATGCAGACGATTTAGTGTTAATGGCTGAGAATGAAAGTGATCTACAAGAAATTGCTTCGTGTGTGTACGATAGTTGTAGTACAAATGGGTTAAAAATGAACGTTGCGAAGACGAAAGTGCTGGTGTTTGAAAGAGAGAGCGAAAGAACGACATGTGAAATAAAGGTTGACGATGAATGTTTAGAGCAAGTGAATGAGTATGTGTATTTGGGAAGTATGTTTGCGAGGGATGGAAGATACGACAAGGACATCGAAAGAAGAAAAGTCGCCGGTGCTAGAGTGAATGGTGCACTTAGACCCATTGTTAGCAACAGCAATGTGTCGAATATGGCTAAAATGCTGGTGCACAATACCATTCTGGTACCGACACTTATGTATGCAAGTGAAACGTGGGCGTGGTTGAAGAAGGACGAGAGTGGAATAAATGCCGTGGAGATGCGTTCACTAAGAAGAATGGTTGGTAAAACATTGCGGGATAGAGTGAAGAATGAGGATATCAGGAGAATGAGTGGATGCGAGAAGAGTGTTGTGGATAGAATGCGTGTAAATAAGTTACGATGGTTTGGACATGTTGAGCGAATGCAAGAAGAAAGAATGACGAAGAGGATGTATTTGTCTGAAAGAGGAGGTGTGAGGAAGCGCGGACGGCCAAGAACCACGTGGCTTGAGCACGTGGATCAAATCCTAAAGGACGGCCGCGTGTTGAGTAAGAGAAATCGGCGAACATGTATGAGAAACTGGATGAATGTGGAGGAAGCGAAAGGAGTTTGTAAGGATAGATCTATATGGCGTTCCGTTCTCTCTGCCTACCCCTCCTGGGACACGGCGTGAGAGTATAAATAGATAGATAGATAATTTTGGAAACGGACTGAGACCGTAGTCAAAATTTCATGAGTCCATTTCTAGTTTTAAAAGGATGATTGCTAGATCTTTGACAGATTCTGGGTCTCGGCGGGCATAGGCAGGGGTCCTCCGCTCTATTGATGTCTTCCTTTCTCCTAACCGTTTCTGTCCCTAATCCTTCCCTTACTGTAAGTTTTCTTTATAATGTATGCGCATGATTGGCGGGTTTTCGGACTCGGCAGTGATTCTTTAAAATTATCATGTTCTTTTTTTCTTTCATTGTAGTATGTTTGGTAAGATTTATTTTGTAATGTGTTAGCAAACTTTGCTGGTTTATGTGCCGATTTTTTTTATCTATTTGTATTACCTATGTATTGTAATAACTGTATGTTTGCGTAAACTATAAAATAAAAAATAAAAAAAAATAAGATAAAAACACATTTTAGCGTTACGTTTTCGTTCGAATATAGACTACGTTGCGAGAAAGTGTCAATTTTCGGGGCTAAAATACACAGTTAGCTACGAAAATTGATATTTTCGAATATATTTATGCGGAATTACTTCTCAAATAGCAATCTGAGGAATCACAAAAATCTATTTTTTTTCCAATATTCGTTTAGACAGTTTGGGGAACACATTATCCTGTGGGAGTGTCCGATGCTGACAGATGCGAGAGATGTAATGATTGACAGGATGAGTGGTGACACCCGCAGAACCATATTTTCTGGGGAATGATGACTTGTCCAGGGAATTTCAGGGCCTTCTTGACATTTGTGGATGTTTGGGTATCTCGGTAAGATGTTCTACAAGAGCCGGGATCAACCCCAGCTCACCAGGGAGATGTTTGATTTTGCCTTACATAGGTATGTGATTGTACCTCGAGTTGCCGTCCTAAATATCCAATAAATGTTTCTGCACATCTCAGCTCGCCACTCCAACTAATAATATATATGAATTTGTTTCATTTTTATCTTATTTTAAGTGTTTGTTTGTTCCTCTCGGCTAAAAGGACATCGAAGGAGTGTAGTCAAAAGATTCCACACGTGGGGGTTTTGGGCCTTCCCACCTTCTTCACACTTCAGTAGGGTTACTCTTGACAAAATATAATTACGATCTTAATCTTAATCATACAACGCAAGAAGTGACTATTAGTCAAAAATACGTGCATTCCAATGTCGCTACCAATGTCGCGGTAGCGGCAGCGCGGTATTTTTGACCATATTAGTCCCTTCGCGCGTCGTATGACTATGATCAAGACTAGATTAAGATCGTATTTAAATTGAGCCAAGAGTACTGAATAGCCCTGCAGTCGGTAAAAAAACACACTTGTTTGGCATATCGCATAACTGTCATTACAATTTTGTAACACAATAAAAAACGTATTGGGCTACCAGTCTAGTAAGCCTATAAAATTTATTATGTACTCGTACATAGACGTTATAGAAGTAGGTAGGATATATATATATATGTCTTTATATAATATGTATTGAGAGTTATATTATTATAAGTTTCCTGTTCAGTGAGCTTACCAATAACAAGATTGAAGGTTTCACGATTTGTCTTATTGTATGTAAGCTCATCTTGTTATTTTATCAATCCGCTTCTATGTATGTATATATCATTATGTAGGTACCACCCATTCACCCCCACAACTAATAACAGACTTGTATCCAGCCCCATACTTCATTGCAATAGACCTGTCAGATATATTGTAACATAATTATGTAGTATGCACTCTATAATTTATATATATTATGTGGGTGCGTATTATATAGACATAATTATAGGCTTCCACACTTCACACATAAATAGACAAGTAGAACACTACTTACACAAGGTACCTATATTTTATATCCTAAATTCAGCTGAAATTCAACAACATTCAGGTTTACCACCCTGAATGTCTTAATTTTTTTAAGTCTTTCCACAGACCTGGAACCTGGAACCTAATAGTAATTCAGAGTTTTCTGTGGGCTAGTACTTCTGGTTCGTTTTGAGAAGTGAATAGGCACCAATTATTTTGACTTTTGTTTGCATCATTTGTTCAGTCTGAGAAGAATATGCAATTTAGTTACATGTTCATTGTGCACAGATACGTGTGTTAATTTCATTGTAGGTAGGTACATGAGTGTTTACTGAGTCTATATATGTACAGTAAGTAAGTATCCTCTAAATGCTCTGGTGACAATTCTCAGATTCTCTCAGATTAATACTTTTCATTAACAATCTTAGTTGATAAACATATTTCTAGGACTGTTTTCCACTCATAAACAACAGGAATCATATTTATAAACATTCTTAAATCTGTAATACCTTGTAGCGACAGCAATTTAGTTTCTTCAAGAAGAGCAAGAAGAGGTGAAATAAAATAATATTTGATATGATATCACATTTTATTAATATTACCTAGTTTATTACAAAAATGTACAAAATAAAAATATATTTTCAAAAATATAAATTTAGTACAAATGACATCCAACCACTGGACAGTGGCACTCGAATGACTCCTATGTGTTGATACACACTCGCAAATAATAAACAACATCACCTTAACAATACCAGCAATACCTACGCTTATCAAGTGAAATGCAGGCCACAAACTAACATGACAGTTTCAATTCCATACAAACTTGTACAGGAGTATTTTGGTTATTTAGTAGATTGAGTCATTTAATCGCAATAAAATTTAAAATTATATATTTTTTGCATAATTAAAATCACTATAGTATTAAACATAATTGCATATTTTTACTATCTCTAAAAACAAAGTATTAAACAATAAAAAAGATTAAATTCATAAGATATGTGTGCGCCATTTATTTCAGATAACCACTGTTTTTACATAAGTTTTTATTTTCAGTTTTTTACATATTATTGTACAACATCTATTTACCTATATCATCACACTGATTCTCACAAATGGAGTAACCAGTGAACTAACTGTATGTAATGAACATGCAGGTTGTCATGAAAAAATGATTTTTCAAATCACCTCTTTCAACTTTTCAAGTTTTGCAGTTATTTTTTGTCCTCCTTCAATAAAAGAAGATGTAATATGAAACTTCAGAATATTTTAACGATCTATATTGATTTAATACTTAATAAAATTCTGTACTTTAACACCCAATTTTGTATGGGAAATCACCACAAAATTCTACAGTTGGAGCGCAAATGTCAGATGATGTCATCCTTAAGCGTAAACAGTTGGGATTACCAGACAAGTAGGTACCTATGTAGAGCACAAGAGGTAGGTTTATAATATATTATATTACATAATATGATTCATTATATTAATTACATTGGGGTAACATGATTATGTAAAAGACATCACAAAAAACATTTGGTAATTCTAATCCATAACTACATTATTATGTTAAGAAATAATTACACACTAAATATAATAATAGTTATATCATCCATTATTTATTTAGTTTATTCATTCTTTACTGTACATTGATTACAAACAATTAAATAAAAGGTAAACATTCAAGTTAGATACAATCAATATACAGAGGGTGAGTTTATCGCAAAGGCGCAATCTCTTCCAACTAACCACAAAAAATTACTAACTTTATCTAATTTAAAAATTACAATTAATTACATAAACACAGAATAACACAAAGTCAATATCATGACCAATGGTTCTTGGTGAAAGTTCATGTGAAGTTATTATAAATAAAACCAATAAAGTCACAGTACTTCTACTGTGACTTTATTGGTTATGAGCTGGGGGCTTTTAAGAGCTTTCAATATATGGACTTATATGTATTTATCACCAACAGAAGCTCTTGGTCAGCTCGTGCCCAATAAAGTCACAGTGGAATTATTAAATGAGTGTTTCATTTATAATAATTTCACAAAATTACACATAAATAGGTAGATACAGTGGTGCCTCGCGTAAAGAACGCCTTGCACAGCGAACGCTGCACACAACGAACTTCCTGTTCGTTCATTTCACGATTCATACAACGAACTTCGCTTCACACAACGAAGTCGCCCGAGCTTCCACAATCGCTGCCGATGTATTGCATACTCCCGCGCAGGCACTGCAGGCAGTAGTTAGTCACTGCGCTTAACTTACGATGTTGGAGAAAAGAGAAAAACAAACGACTTTGGACAGGTTTTTCATCAAACCATTGGCCAAAAAGCAGAAAATGGAAGAAGATGTGCAAGATTCGGTAGACTCTACTTAGTCTGTCTTAAAATTAAAAAAAAATATGCTTTTGTTAGATGTATCTAAATAAAAATAATAACAAAAAATTTATATTTTTTATGTCATCTTAGCATATTTTATGCTACAGAACGAATTATTTTTTTTAACATGTATTGTTATGGGAAAACGCGTTTCACATAACGAACTTTTCGCATAACAAACTTGCTCCTGGAACGAATTAAGTTTGTTGTGTGAGGCACCACTGTAGTTTCAATACAAGTTAACTTAATCTAGACTTTAGAAAACAATAGACATTATTTAAATCAACGCATACACAGGCTATCTTACTTTTAAAAAGGGAAATATTAAAATTGACAATCGAAAAAACAAATTGTCGACTAACTTAATACTTGTACATAAAAAAGTAAGTTGGCAAACCTAGCTGCAAAAAGTATGCGACTGTTATACTAGGTGAGCGACTGAAAATACTAACTGAACGACTACATACTTATATTAAATGATTGAGTGATAAATACCAAGAGAAATACATATTTGATATTAATACAAAACACTGTTAGCTTTTCACTATTGATTTTATTACTCGAGTACTATTGTCAAGTTAACTTGACAAAAGGGTTCTCTAAAAAATGACAATCTAAGTCTTTTGTATTAATACCTTTGTTAAAAATGTCTGTTCAAGAGAAATACGTCCATTCAATTTATGTTATAAAATTTTCCAAGTCATTTTAAAATGTGTAAATTTAGGGGCTCTTTTAAATTGTTATTTTGAGACGATTTGCCTTTGTTTATAAAATTTAATACATCCTCACATAAAAACTATGTGCTTGTATTGCAAAGGTGAAGTAAGTCGGCTCAAACTCATATTCTCCTAATTGAAAAAACTATCCGTTTGCTGTCCACCTTACTTTCACAATATTTTTGGTTTTATACGCACATCATCTAAAATCAAATGCAAACTCATTTTAAATATATTGTCTGGCGATTTCCAATTTATTTTGTTCACCACAATGCTGTCACCTAAATAATTATATGGTCGCTCAAACTGCATTAAGTGGTTGCTCACTTTAGTATTATATAGTCGCTCACATTTAGTCAACCAGTCAGAAATTTTGTATTTCTGCTCATTACCTATTTATTGTAGCCTATAATGTAATTTTAATAAATAAAATATAAAAATATATTATTGAGCACTGTTTAATCTCCACTATGTTAGGTTAAATACCGAACGTTTTCGCCTATACTTGTAGGCATTTTCAGGGAAACTGAAGATGCCTACAAGTATAGGCGAAAACGTTCGGTATTTAAACTAACATAGTGGAGATTAAACAGTGCTCAATAATATATTTTTATATTTTATTTATTAAAATTAAAAATGGATTTCCACAGCGTAAACACAAAAACTCTTGAATTATAATGTAATTACTCATTCAAATGTTATCCCTTTTGATAAATGCATAACAACAGATTAAATATTATTTTTAAATGTGTTTTCATTGGTTTACATAAAGTTGAATGATATTAAAAGTAAAAGGTACTTGGATACATATTCAATATATATATATATATATATAAAATTATTAAAAAACATATATTTTTTCTCAAACAACTTATGAAAATGTTTGTCTCCCTATAAAAAAATTGTAAACTTTCTATATAAATAAATAGTTAAGAAATAGACTTTATGTTTTATTTTCACAATGTTTAGTCACTAAAAATAAATCTCTGCTACCTACTTACTATACATTATCTAAGTAGGTATATGCTGTAGACCATCAGAACAAAAAAGACATATTGTGATGCAACTATACTCGTACATACCTACCACATCTGTCTTACATAGTATGTAATTAGTTACAGAGTCAGTTAGTGCTAATTGATCAGTTATTTAGTTAGTGTTACTATTATGATTTAAATTTACTATCATCACTTATACATTATTGTAATCAAGCGTCAGTCATTACAAATAATATTGTGATGGTTATAATAAAATTAACATTGAACATATAAAAACACACACTTATATACCACCACAGCACCTTCCACAAGTGGGAAACCAGATGACCAGCTGCATGCAATAAAACTATCTACTCAGTGCCAACAAAAAAATAAGACATTCAGGATGGGTGGCAAGCCTTATCGCTGAATATTGGATGCAAAAATGTCTTTATTTTTTGGAATACCTGGCTTTTACAGCACACTGGAAAACTTACAGGAAAGAACGGGAGAGCAATTCTTTGCTGGGTACTCCACAGTGCATGTATTTGGTAAAAATTTAAATCTTCATGGTAAGTGATACGTATATACAATAAAATTACTTAAGGTAAAAATACTAATAATTAATTTATGTAAAGCTTAAAACAGTATGGGGATAATCAAATAGAATCATAAAAACTATCTAATCACAGAATATTGTCAACAGACTAAACAACAGCCTGAACTAAAAGAACTACTTTAGAATATTTAATATTTTTTTATTGTTTAACCAAATTTGGGCACAACATGCAGATGACATAACCAATCAGACATATTATATTTGATCAGAAGTGGTTTGCGTAAAGGAAGTACAAATAAATAACAACAATATTTTCTTCTTGGAAAATCTCCCATTCCTAGTATAGGTGGTTGTGTAGAATGCAACAGGCACGCAGGGTGGCGCCTACTGAGCGGGAGATGAGGGAGAGTCGTTATCAGGAACATAGTACATGGAGTCAATGAATAGCTTAGTGATTTCACTCACTAGGGACCTGTCTGGAATGTCCTGAGCCACCCCATAGATTGCCATCTGTTCATAACACAAACATAATTAATTCACAGCATTCTGCTTCACAGCTTCACCATGAATGGGAAACTATAATTATTATAGAACATCATAACTACACCACTACACACATACACACACACACACACACACACACACACACACACACACACACACACACATGTATGTATCTTACAGTGTGGATGTACTACTCACTGTGGAGCTATATTTCTATAAGTAAACACAGGTAAATATGAAGATAGTTTCATATCATAGTAAACAACTCAATCAATATTAATGTCACTTTAGCAAAGTGATTGCAAACAGCGCGTTTTGCGATATTTCGGGCACATTGCAAAAACAGAGCATGAAAACCTAGAATAAGTAATTATGACTGGGGTTGTGGAAGAGAGGAGGGGAAGGGGCAGGGCGCCAATAAAATGGAGTGACCAAATTAAGAAAGCCACACAGAGCTCACTACACGGGGCCTTGCACATGGCAGAGGATCACTCAAGATGGAGACAGACGGTCTACAGAACGAAGCATGATGGTCACGATCCTCAGGATTGAGGGACTGACGGAGATGAGTTTTATAATATGCTTATAAATATACTATTTGTATTAGGCTTAAGTCACAGGTATAAACACAATATTTAGGATGCGCCCTTCAAGTGAATTTATTCCACAAAATGGTGCACTATAAATTGTCTAGTTATTATTATTATTGTCTGATAGTAATACCTCTGATCTCACTCCTAGTGTGGGCTAGTTAGTGTAATAAGTAAGAAAGGTAAGAAGTAATGTGATGTATCATGTTGTGTTGTATATCTACCTTTCCTTCAACAGGTTTAGTGGGATCCTTCATGATAACAGCCACTTGCTCTCTGACATCCTTCACAAAGGAATCTGCAACTCCCTCAGCCGTGTGAAGCATTGTCACACAGATGTGAACACTACAACAAACAAACAATATACACACGTATATGTGAGTGTTATCTGTGTTCATTCTACTTATGTATTATTCACATAATTAATTAATAATACTACATGTACATACAAACAGTTCCTACATCAGCAACACATAGCATCACTTTTATGGTTATAACATATACACATATAGATACTCTTATATTGAAACACAATATGTATAATACTGGTTTTAATACTCAGTACTAACAATGTTTTATTTTATTTGTCATTTTAATATTTGGTGCTAATATAAAACATTAACTAACATTAATAAAGCCATAAAAGTCATAGAGATCTCACCCAATACAATTTTTTTTTTTATCAAAATAAAAATACAAAAATTTGAGACAAAAACTATTACAAGTGTACACAATAAGTAAACCAGTAAAGTATCCACTCTTGTATAACCATTAATGAAGCAGTTATATAAAGGAAATTTAAAAAGTACAAAAAGAAGGAAAATCACACTTAGTAAGGGAAAGTTAATGTTAACATATATTAATTCAACATAAGATTCAGAATAGAATGCAAAGTCTGTATTGTGCAGTCTCACCCTGAAGGATACTGCAGAGCATTGAGACTCCAACCCAACTTATGGAGAGCTGCCATTAACTGGAAGATGTCAAACTCTTTAGATCCAAATGCAATCACCGAGGTAGCAGGCTTCCCAAAGACAAAGATACCGTCTATTTGCCGCAACCTGAAATTATAATATCAACACATAATCTTATAAAATAACTGTCTCTTCTCACAAATAACAATATTATCTTGGAAACATGAAACTTGCGAGAACAATTTGATATTTTGAATATACCCAAATACACCTCAAACACCCTCACAGTAAGCATATATTTTATATTGCGAAGATGGAACGGGTTGGCACCAAGAAGATTTGAACTCACAATCTCTTGATTAGCAATCTGAGATTCTACTTCTATAAGATTATGTACCACTTACTATAACACATTGTACGGTATATCCCTAACGCTCAATTCATGTCACTCTACGTACTAACACTCGCTGGGGAGTATTGATTCTTCATAACTGTGAATCGTAAGATTATCCTTAGTGCACATTACTTATCATGATTTCCCTTATGTCAATACTAATTAATATGACAAATAATTCATTCCAATTCATTTCAAGGTTCGTTTTAAAATTAACTCATATCTTCAAAAATAGATTTATAAATATATTTATTTTTTGATAGAATATATAAAACAGCAATGCTTAGAAGAAATGAGTAGATCAAAATAATACACATAGATTATCATACAAAGATACATCTGAAGATAATCTTTACAGTAGAACATAAAAGAGTCAAGGACCTTCAATGGAAATTTCCATTCACTCATTTTATTCATAATATCATGGGATTTCAAACAGACAAAAGATGTGTTTTTACGCAAGAGTTAATGAGATAAGTATTTTCTCCTGTTCACTACATATGTTTGCTTTCTTCCATATCCTGTAGGTAATATATATATTGCGCATAATAAATATAATATGTATGTATGTATTTATAATACAATAGTAATGAATGTGCGCTTACTGATCTTCAATGTATCTGGCTGTAGCAATGATGTCTCTCGTCATGTCCACATATCTATTGAGACCAAAGTATCTGAGGGTGGCCCAACAGGCAGCTATGACACCTCCCGGACGGGAGCCACTTACGGTAGGAGAGCCGTACACCCCACCTGGCCAATCTGTGCTCACGGTGTACTGGTGGTGTAGATACTTGCGAGCTCTATACAAAATCACAGAGGAACCTTTAGGGGCAAACCCATACTGCAACAATCATAAACACAATAATAATTATACATAGGCACCTATATTAGGTAATTATTATTTTAGTTTCATAACAGAAATAATATAATGACAAGATTTTTACGCATGTCTACACACAATATTGTACCTATATGAAATGTATTGTAAGTAAATATAATAAATAAATAAATATGGTTTTATTTTCATGGGTACATAATCTTCCTTACACATTAAATACAAAACAAGTGCTTATAATGTTTGTTACATTAACACATAATTTAGTAAAAAGAATATTTATGATTTTAGAATAAAGGAATGATTTAGAATACTGTGTATAATATGTATTATTTGGGCAATAAAGATCTCCCTACCTACCTACCTTATGTGTATCAGCTGAGATACTGGTTACTCCATTTAGAGCAAAATCAAACGGAGGTAAAGAATGTCCAGCCCGTTCCATGAAAGCTATAAGAAATCCTCCCAAACAGGCATCCACATGCACTGGCACTTTATACTGTTCTCCTAGCTGTGCTATAGCTGAGATGTCATCCATGTTGCCATATGGGAAGTTGGGGGCTGAGCCCACTATCTGAAATATCAAATATTATACTGTGGGTTCAATGCTATAACTAGACAACACAAAATCAATAGTTTTGAGGTAATGGATAATTCATGATATTACACTCAGAAGAATAGTAATTAATATTATACATATTATTGAAACACTTTGATTACAGTATAAAGAAGACACTTAAATCATAATTATTACTAGAAATTACTCAAAACATTAAAGGCAAACATCGGAAATATGTAATTCAAAACTATCAAATTTGACTTGTCTAGTACTAGTATTGAACCCACGATATATATTCAACAAACAATTTAGATAATAAATATTTAAATAAAAACACTGTTTACTTTCATTTAAAATTGTTATAATATTAAATGAAAGTAAACAGTGTTTTTTATTTAAATATTTATTATCTAAATTAAAATGAACTTTCATAGTGTTTCCTCTTCGAAAATCGAAAAGTTATCAACAAACAACTTATTCATTTTATGCAAAACATATTATTTAAGTTAGTTGAATGAAATGGCACCTCTGTGATAAGCTCACCCTCTGTATATTGATTGTATTCAATATGAATGTATTTATAAGTAAATTTGATTGTAATCAATGTAGTGCAGTAAAGAATAAATAAATAAATAATTTTATTAAGCACGGACACAAAGCTCGTTTTTGAAGCATATTTATAGTTAAACTTATAATGTTTCAATGTCACTATGTGTCACAACATAAATACAGAATACAGAATCGTTTATTTATAATAATAATATACAATAAACAATTTAAATATGCAGGCAAGTAAATAAAATTTATTGTATAATGCATAAGACAATCTATATAGCATAATACACCATAATTTAATATTATAATACAATACAACATGATACAATGTAATAAAATGTAATACAATACTATACATACAGCATGATTCTAATAAATATTCACTGTCTTTGGATGAACATGAATATTGCACTTGTACATGTTCACCGGGTGTAAAATAATAATTCGATGTACAAGAAGATGACAATACTCACCATGCAGGTATTTTTGTTAACAGCAGCTTTCATCTTGGCCATGTCTGCTTGCAAAGTTTGTGCATCTACAGGGACACTACGCACCACAATGTTGAAGTATTGTGCGGCCTTATCAAAGGCAGAGTGTGCAGTACGTGGCACTACCATCTCAGGTCTCTTCACACCTCTGGTGCGAGCCAGGTCTCTGTAAGCCTTGCACGCCATCAGAATGGATTCTGTACCTCCTGATGTCATCTAATCAATAATTCACAATTTACATTTAAATGGAATATGACTAATAACTTAAATATAATAGGCAAGCATTGATATATCATTGATATATTGAACAGTGTCCTTGAGGCACTTTGGCATGTAAATATTGGCATAATCTCGCCACTGCACATCGTCCTAGTTTCTAAAATTTTATATTATTTTGTTAACACTGTTATGTAATGATGATGTGCAAAAAGAATAAATAAATAAATAAATAAATAAATAAATGACACAACGGCACTTTAATATTGTCTAAAACAATAATAATAATTTCCGTCGGGTACAAACTTAAATTGGAAAATATAAATGTAGGTATATACTCTTTACTATACTACATTCTCAAGCCGTATCTCAAGTGGGGTAGGTAGTGAAAACGAAATCTCACATAAATCTATCTTTACATCCTTCTTTTGGTCGATTTCTTATACATTCACGCCATTTCTCATGCACACATGTTAATGCATATACTCACAGTGCCACAAGCTTCACTGCCTCCGTGAAAGAGATTGACGGCCATAGCAACCACCTCAGCCTCCATCTTGTTAACCCCTGGGAAGACATCAGCATGCAGAGGGTTGGTATAGGAAGCCTTCCCATACACTTGAGTATTCAGCTCCAACAGTGTGGGGTCCTGGCAATACACAGCTCCAGACACTTTGCCATGTCGCCAGTCATACACTCCTGAAGATTACATACATTTATTTATTTACATCTATTCACAGCATAATCCTTTGATATGTCAAAGCTAAAATAACTCTGGAGAGCGTGGAGGTATTCAAAGCAGGGCAATCATTTGTATAGGAGTAAACTACATCACATTGGTGCACGTTCCCTAGTTCTATTGCCCTCTACACCTCCGGTTATAATAAGGTCTCCTAGGTTGTCTGGTTCTCTATATGCAATTTCCCCAAAGTACTGGAGGACAAAGCACATATGTACATATGGTGGACAACCATTTCAAATTTTAAGTTCTGCAAGAGTGGACAGATTTGTTCTATGTGATGTTCACATTACATGCAGTAGACATCTTCAGCAACACATTTCAAAGGTATCTATTCTAATATGTTCACAAGATTTGATGGTCCAGATTTCAGCTTCATATAAGAATATGGAACAGACCAGTGACTTCGCCGGTCTGATCTCCGTGGGTTATCTTATATTTCTATTCTTCTATATCTTGTTTAGTCCATGTTTGTAAAAAATTACTAACTCACCCAAACTCAAATGCTTATCCACTTCTTGTACTACTTCCTCAGCAGAGAGCCCCTCCAGGGGTAACTGTTTCAGTCCAGACAAGCCTCCTGTTCTCTTGGCTACATCTTTGTGGAAATCGGACTGCATTTTAGCCATCTCTTGTCGGATCTTATGACGTACAGCTGGTATTCTTCGCAGCCATTTGAAGAACACTTTCTTTGATTTCTCTTTTATTCCTATAAATATAAATCACCACGGTATAATACTATGCACTATCCATCATAAGGATGGTAAGTATACTAAGTAGAAGTTCATAGGTTCAATTGAAGATAACATGTAATTGACTGATATAATTTTATGTATTCATTTAATAAAAATAAATTAATTGTTTATTGTTTATTGTTTATTGTAAATCATTCCCCATAGGCCCCTTACAGGACACTTGGGTTCATCATAATTACACAGGATAAAAATAACAACATTAAAAGAATACATGAAAGAATACAAAGTAGTAAGGCATCAAAATCGAGACAAAACAATGAAAATTGAGTAAAAAAGTTGCCGAACATATAAATTTGAACATAAATAATAATTATATAATGTGAATAAAAATAATAATAATAATGCATTTTTCAGTACTAGAAGGATGTAAAGAGTACCCTTAGTACCACGTCTTTAGTACAATATTTGATTTTTTAACAAATCAAAGAGGAAATCAGAGAGGAAGGACGAATGACACGCATTACACTCAACAATATTATGTTATAATATATTTTTCAACACTAGCAGGATGTAAAGAGTCCCCCTAGTGTCATGTCCAAAGTACAATATTTATTTAATTATTTATCAGATAAATCACAAGAACAAAAGTCAACGATGAGTCATACACATGATATAAAGGCTGGTAAGCTATAAATTATGAGTCAGTCGGTTTGATAGCCAATATCTCTTCGATAGTATAAAAGGCGTTGCCAACAAGATACTTTTTAATCTCTCGCCTGAAGGACAGAATATCCAGTGTTTTGAATTTTTTTGGTAGGTTGTTATAAAGTCGAACGCTCACACAGATAAAACTCTTGGACACTTTAGTTAACCTGTGTTCAGGAAGGCGTATTAACTCTTTCGTTCTTATGTTGTAGTCATGGTAGTCAGAGTTAAAAGGTGTTTTGTCAATATTTTTATGTGCATACAACAAGCATTCAAGAGCAAATGCACATGGAACTGTTAATATACCCTGTTCTTTGAACGCAGTTCTACAAGAATCTCTAGGATACATACCGAGTAGTGTTCGAAGTGCCCTTTTTTGTAGAATAAACACTCTACTTGATTCTGCGCCCATGCCCCAACACAAAATCCCATAACACATAATGGAATGAAAATATGAATAGTAGACAGATTTAGCTGTGTCCTTTCCACATATGTCTTTTATTTTTTTTATGGCATATATTGCACTATTTAACTTTTTGCATAATTGTTCAATATGTTTATCCCATTTCAAACCTTCATCCAAAACTACTCCCAAAAATTTACTTTCAACAACCTTCTCTATACCTTTCTCAGAGAGAGCACTGGTAAATGGATCTAAGTTGTCTGGTCCACCAAGAGAGAAACTCATAGCACTCGTTTTTGTCATATTTAGGACTAAAGAGTTATCATCAAACCATTTTTTTAGTAATGTTAGTGTTTCTAGAGCATTATTTATGTTTTCTGAATTATTTTTTTTACCTTTGAGAATCAGTGAGGTATCGTCAGCAAACATTACAATCTCAGAATTTGGGTTAGTACAATTTGGGAGGTCATTTATTTTAACTACTTATTTTAACAGTCTGTGATTTTGCATTATTTACTTCAACATACTGCTGTCTATTTTTTAAATACGATTGAAAGAATCTGTTTTCCATATCAATAATTCCATAGCATTTTAATTTTTCGAGTAATATATCATGATCGACACAATCAAATGCTTTCGATAGATCACAAAAAACACCACAAGTTGATTCTTTCTTATCAAGGGCATCTAAAATGGTTTTAAGCAGTGAGGCTATTCCATCAGAGGTGCTCTTTCCCTTTTGAAAACCAAATTGATTGTGATTTATTATTTTGTTATTTTCTAAAAATGTTGTGAGTTGAAATTCATTCCATAAATTTAATTCAAGATTTGTTAGAAGTGGTCTATCATATTACCTTCTCCATCAGTGATGAGATTATAGAACCAGATGCTGGCGAGGAGTGTGGACGCTGTAATAGAGGCCACCTGCCATGGCTCCTTGTGACCAAATAGTCTGTTGATGAGAGATGTCAGCTCGCTCAGGTAACTGCGTACTAACTTCATTCTCAATTATTTTATACACTTTCTGTAATGTGTACAAAGCAACACACAATTATTAAGTTCATTTAATTAAAACTAAACAATTTACTGCATGTATTAACTTCCAAAACTAGTTAAATATGTCAGTGAATTGATTGATAATAACCTGATCTTTCGAAAGAAAGTAAAAAGAGACGCTTGTTTCAATTTATCTAATTACAGAACTAGATCTGTGCTACAAAAAAAAACAGCATACACAATAGACAATAATCTAATTAACATCCTAAAATGTTTTGTGAAAGAAGTTATATGAATTGGTTTAGAACATTGACCAACATAAGAAAACAGTTAAGAAACTATATGTGGACTCAACATGAGATAACACGATGTTGACAAATATTGTTAAATATTTGTTAACCAAACTCACTAAGTATAATATTGTACGTCTACTCTGTCTCAAATACAACAATTGAGTCTCTCTGTACTCCAAGCCGTGCTCTGTACACCGATGATATCTGATGATTTAACTAACCGATAGTGTAGAGTTAGGTGGTACATACAGTTATCTGCATGTTAATCATACTGATACAAAGTGCATATGTGAGTGTGTCTGTGTGAGTGTATATATGGGCATATAATAATTAAGTGTTTGCTGATATTACGTCACATTCCATTGTTATACTTAATCAACGTTATTAATAATAAACACCTGATTTATGATTGTAATGCTGACTGGTGGGATACTCCATTTGGATACATGAAATAATATCACATTGTGTAGCTGTATGTATCACAATATCACAATAGGTATTATTAATCTGATAACCTGCAGGATAGAGAGAAAATATTAAGTGTCCTGATGCTTAACACTAACAAAAGATTCTCATATAAGCTGGTTCCAAAATATTCTTGAGAAGGAAATGAGAATAAATTTAGGATATCACTTTATCACAGGTACGTTGGGTCTAGAGAAGAATATTTAAGCCACGCCACAGTTCTCTCATACCTGGTATAGTGAATAATATTATAATACTCATGATTGTACATTTTATATTCACTGTCTCGGTGTTAAGGTAATAGAATTCCATAATGAAATTTAAAACAAAAAAAGTTCTACTATATTGACTTTTAAATTTCTTATATCTCTCGTCTTTCAAGGACATTGCCAATCATTATCATTTTATTTCATATATTTATCTAATTATACATCTGCATATTACAGAATGGCACCATAACTGACAGAGAATAATATAATATAAACTACGACAACGACAACAACAAAACACCCAAATCTATATTAAACATATTAAATAATCATACAAAAGTTCACTATTATCTTCAATCTTTTGTTGCGTAAAAATCAAGTGAACAATAAAAAAACATTAAATAACAAATGATTTCTTTATCAGGCGTTGCTATCCACTTCACAAAATTAATGGGTACAATGTTAGATAGTAAAATTACATTGAATAAAAACTAAATATAGAAATCACACAAAATGTGTAATGTAATGGTGATTGACATTTTTATCATTAAACAGTTAAACAGACAACAAAAGCTATTCCAATATCTATGAGAATGTTACAAATGATAAGATGAATATCCGAAAACAATTAACATCAAAATAGAAAAAGGCATTTGACAAGATGACACAATCTCACCAAAATTATTCACTCTAGTTATGGAAAATATTGTCTATAGTTTGTTCTACTCATTAGTTTTAAGTAGCTCTTGCCCTGAAGATGCCGCAAGGTGAAAGGGCTCGGCAATTAGTATTTAGTCATTGCTAATTGATTAAACACTAAATTTATGTGAAAATTAAGTGTTTTTAATATTACATTTTAGTTTATATTTTTATATGAAAATATTGACGATAGAATCGACTGAAAAAAGAAGTGTTCTTAGAATAAATGGAAAACATCTGAGCCACTTTTATTGCATTGCACTTTGAATTGTAGACGATATAGTTATTGTGAGTGTGGACATAGATTAGGTATGGGCGATCACAAAGGGTATTAGGGTCAATCACACTCATACTTCTAAAAAATAGGGACTAGCAGTAATTAAGTATAAATATTTCCAACACAAAATTCCTTCCATGGTATTTTGCTGTTCACAATCAGTTACCCTTAAATAAACTCTCAGAGAATTTGATTAACGGTCTCAATTAAAAATAATATTTATTAAGAGATTTCAGTACAACAACATACTCTATATTTGGAACATTTAATAATTTCCCTTCACCATAGAATTTCTACCCCTCTGTCGCCAAATTTTCAAAATGGTATCTATAGGAATTTGAAATGTTTTGCAAACTCTTCGGTTTTCCTTAAGAATATTTTCTCAAAATACTTACAAATATTTCCTTTTTCAAAAAAGTAACGGGTACTTGTACCAACTATTATTAAAAAAAAAGTGTGCATATGCTTGGCGAGTTACAAATAGACACCCATCGGGCCACGGGTTGGCCACCCTTGATCTAAAAGAAGGGGTACAAAAATGGACAGACATCCGAGAACTACGTGGCTTGACCATGAGTATCAAATTCTCAAGGACGGTGGTGTGTTGTATAAGAGAAATTGGCATGCATGTACGAGACATTGTATGAATGTGGAAGAAGTGAAATAAGTCTATCCATCTATTTCCTCACTCCACATCCCAAGGGTAGGTAGAGAGAACAGAATGCCACATAGATCAGTCCCTACATACTTTTTTCGCCTCCTCTACATTCATGCAACCTCTCTAGCATGCACGTCAATTTCTCTTACTCAGCACACGCCCGTTCTTGAGAATTTGATTTAAGCGATCAAGCCATGTAGTTCTTGGACGCCAGTGCTTCCTCACACCCCTTCCTACAGCATAATAATTATGTAGGGATAAAGCTCTGTGAGATTCAGTCATCTCTACCTACCTCACTTGGGATTGGACGTTAGGGTATAGTATGTATGTATAGAAATATATTATACCTATATAATATATTTCTATACTATATAATATTAATCTATATAATATGAGTTGTTTAAATATAGAACTAGTGAAATAATCCACAAATCCAGAGTAGTTATTTTTTGTATTACATAAACGCAATAATATTTGAATAACATTAAGCAACACATTTCCAAAAATAAGGTGCCACTACAGAATGATTAAATGGAATATTCTACATTATTTATTACCAAATCATATCATGATATATGTGTCTACTCTTTACTACTGAATTGTATACATTCCTTATAACATAAGGCTGCCCCAGACATAAAAAATATACCTATAATAAAATAACCAAGATTAAAAAAGAAAGAAAGCGAAAGAAACAAAGAAAGCTAGCACAAAGTTTAACAGCTCTTATGACATAGAGCAAAGTTGGAGCTCTAATAATTAGTAAATTAAGGCAATAATAGATTATCAATAAAATTAAAAGTTTCGATAACGATGAAAATATATTATACATAGTAGGTACCTACGGATAATTCGTTTTAATCAAAACATGATGATCACAACTAAATTTGAATGATAAAACACTATTTAAATTATCACACAACACGACTCACTGCATACAAAACAAATAAATTATATTATTCATGCAAAAAATAATTCTAGTGGAAAACTTTATACATACGTACAAAAAATATTATCTTAATCTAATAATTAATTATAAATATTACATTTATTATTACTTATCACTATCACATTGGTTGTCAATGTCATTCAAGTATTGCCAAGGTAAAAAATATAATATTTAGATTAGTGATGTAAAGTAGCATTCACATTGCTTCACTTTGGATGATCATCCAGAGTGTCAGGGTCAAACCTGTTCATCGAAAGTGAACACGTCTGTTCACATTTGTTCATCCTATGCTTTCACTGCCATGTCTACTTTCTCACTCATGTTGTATGTAGTTTGACGTATTTTTGTATAAAAATAATTAAACAAATTCAAAAATGAAAAATAACACTTAAAATAAATTAATATAGCTCTGGACTGCATAATAATTTTATACATGATTCTGACATTCAATACAAATTCATAAAGAATAAAACAAATAATAAGATGAAACTTGTTTATGGTCGTTTCAGTGAAAGGATCTTTCATCAAAATTATGACGAGTGGTAATCTCTTTCCTCCGTCATCGCTAGTGATCACTATTGATGAAACGCCTGTTCACATTTGTTCATCTTGGAGGATCATCCGGAGTGATCACTGAAAGTGAACGTATGTGAACGACCCTTTACGAATGTGTGATTTTGGATATTCGCGAATGCGAATGCGAATATTTGTTGCCGATATTCGAGAATTCGAATGCGAATAGCGAATATTGACTTGCTTAGATTTCTACAATATTGCTCAATCATTAAAATTTCTACCCCCCCCCCCCCGCCGCTAATTTTCAAATTGGTATAGGAATTTAAAATATTTCAAAACTCCTCGGTTTTCTTAAAGAATATTTTCTTGCAGAACCTGTTTCTACAATGTACCGGGTAAGTATCCGGTACTTTTACCGAATATCCGATACTTTATTACCGAAATAATATTCGCATATTTTTTTGCGAATATGAATACGAATGCGAATACTTTGAAATATGCGAATATTCACGAATGCGAATGCGAATACGAATATTCGTTACATCAATATCTAATTTAGATTACTTACCTAAAGTACCATTCACATTGCTTCACTTTGGATGATCATCTAGACCAGTGTTTTCCAGTGTGGGACGTATGCCTCACCGGTAAGGCATCACGCATCAATTAAAAAGTACGTCGATGGGGCATATTATGACTTTTGACCGTCAACGTAGAACCCCGTCAAGTCTCCCGTAGACCCCCAGGGGTCCATGGGAGACTCGACGGGATCTACGTTGACGTGACTAAAAATGGGGTCCACGAGTCGTAAGCGGGGGTCCACGAATCCATAGTTTAAGTATCGGATATTCGGTGAAAGTACCAGATACTTATGGGTGAATATTCTTTACGAACACCGACGAGTTTTTGAAATAATATATCAAATTCCTATACCACTTTGAAAACTCGACGATAGGGGGGTATAAATTTAAACACGTAATATTTTTAAAGAAAGTATCCGCCGGTATTGACATAAAAAATAGTTGGTACAAATACCCGTTACATTGTGGAAAAAGGTACTGTGATAAAATATTCTTTAAGAAAACCGAGGAATTTTTGAAATATTTCAAAATCCTATAGGTATCATCTCGAAAATTTAGCGACGGGAGGTAGAAATGCAGGGGGCCCACCGGAATCAACAATTTTGAAAATGGTCTATGAGAAAAAAAAAGTTTGGGAACCTCTGCTCAAGATGATCATCCAAAGTGAAACAATGGGTTGTTTGTTTTCCTTTTTTTGACACCGGGGGCAGCACTGACAAACAGGGTCTAAAGCGAAATGTCAAAACTAGATTATTCCATAGAGAAGTCGATATTTCGTGTTAAAGATTTTGGAGTATCAGTTTGTTTTTACTAATAAATCAATAAAAAAATATGCCGTCTACTTATTGTTGCGTTCCGTTGTGTACCAATAAAGGTGGACATCGATTTCCGTCTGAAAAAGCATTAAAATTAAAGTGGATTAATGCCATCAAACGTGATAAATGGAAGCCATCGACTAGTTCCGTAGTTTGCAAGAATCACTTTAAAAATACCGACTATTTAGGAGAAAGTGTACGTTGTAAGTGGAAATAAATAGTTGTTAAATTAAATTATATATCTGTTTACCATGTTCATGTTTTAAAATTCGTAAACGTTTTTCAGATGGAACTCAACCCTTAATTCAAAAGCTTCGTAAGGATGTAGTTCCGACGATATTTCACTGGACAACAAAGGAGTCAACAACAGTCATCAACAGAAGGGAAAGATTTGGAAACAGAAAATATAAAACTCCAAAACATGGGAAGGAGAATATTTGTCCCGAGTCACCACCACCTTGTCCTGACATTGCAGCTGAAATTCACCTTCCTACAACTTCATCCTATGTTGATGTCAGCGTGCAAACAGTCATGAATAATGTAAACTATAACATAGAGATAGCCCATTCCTACAGTCAAACTATGAAACATTGTCCATTTAGTATAATGACTTACAAAAATGATCCCGAGTCAATTCATTTTTTCACTGGGTTAGAATGTTTTGAAAAAGTCGTATTTGTATTTCAATCATTGGGTAGTGCTTCACAATCGTTAAAATATTTTTATGGAAATGTACCTGCCAACATCAATCCATTTGAACAATTTTTTTTAACTTTATTAATACTACGCACACACAAAACTTTCTTTGAAGTATCCAAAATGTATGTTATTACAATAAAAGATGTGACTAACATCTTTATCACGTGGATAAAGTTTATGTCTCTTCAGTGGAAGGAACTTGAGCTCTGGACATCAAAAGATATGGTTAAATTCTTTTGCCCGACAGATTTTTACAATAAATACCCAAGCACAAGGATAATGATCGATGGTACAGAATGTCCAATCAAGCGACCTACGTTACCAGCAGCACAACAAGCTTCATTCTCTTCTTATAAAAATAGGAATACCATTAAGGTTTTGATTGGTGCAACACCCAGTGGCTTGATAAATTTTGTGTCACAAAGCTACGCTGGATCTGCTAGTGATAGGCAAATTATTGAGCTATCTAATCTTCCACAAATGTGTGATTCTGGGGACTCCATTATGGCAGATAAGGGATTCAACGTACAAGACATATTCGCACCATATGGAATCACCATTAACATACCGACGTTTTTTAAAAAAAATAATAAAATAAATTCCGAGACTTTAGAAAGTGACAGAAAAATTGCTAGCAAGCGAGTGCATATTGAGAGAATAATAGGGTTATTGAAAACATACAAAATTTTAAAGTCACCTATGAATTACACGGAAACCATTCTCTCCTGTGACATCATATTCATATGCTGCATGTTAGTTAACTTCAGGTCATCCATTATACCTAAGAAATCATGAACTAAATAACTGAATGTAAATAATATCATTTTGTTGAATTTTTAACGATAACACATAGTCATCCCAGTGTTGACTTTTACTTATGGTGGTGAGCTGTGTCTGTGCAAAATCTAGCTATAATTGTTAGGGTATTTTTGAAATATGATCAATAAAATAAAATTTCAAATTGTAATTTTGTTTTTATATATTGTTATCTATAAACTTATTATAATTATTGTATACATATTTATTTACAAGAGCAGGTTTAAAATGATTATTGTAAAAGTCAATCAACCTTTCAAGCATGGTTTTTATGAAATTATTATCTCTGTTAATTATTAGAATCAAAAAATCTTTTAATGTAAAAATTACAAAATATGCCTTTGTCCTCCCTGTACACAACAATTGCCCCTGTATTTGGAAGTAATAGTCATGTTGCTTATTCAACGTTAGATGACCAGTGACTTCACACAAGTACAAATATGGTACTGTTTCTACAGATATATATCTGTCCTTTGCACTATATGGGCATTTCACCTCCAATACAGCATCATCTCCAATTAATCCATCTGGTGAGCTTCCTAAGAATTGATGAAGAGGGTGTATGACTATCCCACACCGAGTAGATTTGAAACCTGTATGAGTTTCAAATGTATTGATGGCCGTAGATTCATACTTCACACCATGCATTATTGGCAATGCTTTTATTGACGTTGTCTTCAGAAATGAATCGACAATTTTCTTCTTGTCTGCCCTGTCCGTTATCTTACAAATTTTGCCAAAATTGGAGCTTTGGAGGCGTAAAGTTCTTTCCTCAAACCATTGTGAACTTTGTGCCTGTCCCCTGGTCTGGACTTCAATATCGCTGATTTCCTGACTGCTTTTATGGAACACAGAAAGAAAATCATCTTCTACATTTTCTTTCAAATAATTGTGGTCAATGTGAGCAGCATGTTTGTCAGCTGGTGGAATTATTTCCATAATAGGCATATGTCTGGAGCTATTTTGTGCACAGTAACTTATAGCTACATTATTAAATATGGATTTATAGCCTACATCCTTCCTCATGGTAACCGGCCGTGGGTCAAAATTTGCAAGCAACTCTTGGGAAACTTGTTTTTTACGTAGTTTTAATTTTCTTGCCTCAACTGGTATGCCATGATACTTCTTTGGTACATGAAAATTTTGAAGTAGACTGGTACATGTATCCCTTACTCTAATAACTTTGGATATTCCAAATGCTACCAGTCCTCTCAAAACAACAAAAACATGTTTGCAATGTGCATCGGGACCCGATCCAGCAGCACACTCACACTGTGTTTCTAATATTAAATTGTTTGTATATTTTACGTGAACAATATACACAACACTCTTTCTGTATTCTGAAGCACATCTCCCTAATATGTATGTGTCACCACAATAAACTGCACTTCTTACGCTTAATAAATACTTCTCCTCATACATGTTCTGGGATTTGGCTTTATTTTTTGTATGTCCCATACCAAAATTATCAAAACATTCTTGTGTCAATAATGGGATGTAGGAGTTGGAATTGATATCTGCAAATAGATTATGCTCTGGAATAAACATTTCGAAAACTTCCTCTACGACGGGCGAGTTATTAAAATTTGAATGTTTATCATAATCTTGAAGCCTGCAACAAATATAATAATTGGTACATTTAATAACACATATACTTATTTATTTAGAAACAATCAACCAAAATGTTATGGATGAAAATCTACTAACCTAGCCACGAGGGTAGCTTTTTTACCACTTAATTTGGCATTCCGTTTTTTAAGCTCAGCTTTTAGTTCGGCTAGAGAAAATGTGCCATAATCCTTATTCATTTTTAATATATATATAAGTATGAAACACGGTAGAAGATAACAAAAAACTGGTATATCGATAAAACGAACGCTACGAAATCTAATGATTGACAGTTGTGTTAGACCCTTATTAGCTGTGCTGCCATCTGGTGTGCATTGTGGGAAGTTCCGCAGAAAATAGCCCAATGGGCTATTTTCTGCGGATGAATAAGACTGAATTGAATAAGACAAATAATAGGATAAAACTTATTTATGGTCGTTTCAGTGAAAGGATCTTTCATCAAAATTATGTCGGGTAGTAATCACTTTCATCCGTCATCGCTAGTGATCACTATTGATGAAACGCCCGTTCACACCTATTTATTTTGGAAGATTATTCAAAGTGATCATTGAGAGTGAACAAAATAAATATGAACGCCCCTTAAGATTGCTGTGATTGTTTTCAATGATATTCTCTTCTCTTTGGATAATTGTTTATGGTACAACGTCACTGACTGATGTCAGTTGCGTTTATTTTCGAGGGTCAATAATCGGGATTATTCTTATAAATATCCTGTTTATTTGATGTTGATTAGGTTGAATGTTATTATTGTTGTAATTATTTACAAAATAAGTGTGTTGAAAAGTAGTTAGGTACATAAATATATTATATTAGTGGAAAAGATCGGTTTTGTATTCATGTTGACAGAAGGAGTGATGTAGTTACTAGTTAGCTGTAATCCAGATAGTGAGTTGTTACAGATACGTCTATTATCATGGAAGTCAATCAGCAGAGTTCTGTGGGATCATTTCCCTGTGAAGCATTAGAGGAAGAGGTGAGAGAATTGTTAATAATATTATTCTTTTATCAACACAACTTTTTATAAATGTTGAACTTGTTGCAGAACAATATCTTTCAGCCAACCACTTGTGCAATGCAAAGCAATGAAACATACATAGATATTATCATCATTTTGTACACCTCTTTAAAAACAAGTTGACTATATTCAGAAGATATTTAATGACTTCTAAATTTTCACTTTTATATATTTGATACAAATTTCAGGAAAATCTATCGAAACACGTAGACATAAATATATCTGAGTCGGAGAAGAGATCCAATGGACCTCTGCATGTGAGGGATCACTACATGGTGTACCTAATAGATGTAAAGTTAGTTGTGTTTCATATTATACAGAACATTTCAATAGTTTATATAATATGTAGGTATAATATTAATTTTTTTTTTAATTATACCTAAATTTATTTATAGAGTTACAGATGATAATTTCAAATTAGTGCAAAATAAAGTGAGTTCTATATGGAGGCGCTACACAGAGTTTGAACAGCTCCATGCCTACTTGCAGGTCACATACCCTTACATTGTGATTCCTCCACTTCCAGAGAAGAGAGTGAGTACTTATTTGATTGTCACGATAGCTAAATGAATATTATTTATTACCGAGAATCTCAAATCATGTAAAGTTCTGTTATAAGTCATAAGACATTTGTGTCTGGAAGTATTTGGTGTTTGTATGAGGCTATTATAATTCTAATTGCAAATTCAACATTCAATAAATACTTATTATAAATTGCTATTTATTTTAATTGATTCTCATTTCCTTAAAGATTTTATACTCATGGCAAAAGTCTGACACATTGAATCCAGAATTTGTGGATCGCCGGAGAGCTGGGCTAGAAAACTTCTTACTCAGGGTGGCGTATCATCCACACCTCTGCTATGACAGACATTTCATTGGCTTCCTGCAAATGGAACACGGCTGGAAAGAAACCGTCACAGAGTCAGGTGAGAGACAATACATTACTAAACTACTATATGTGCAAGTATTGAAATGCAGAGAACAATCTGCAATAAAAAAATAGGACATTCGGGATGGGCGGCGTGCCTCATTACTGAATTGTAGTTGTTAATTTTCTTATACATGAGGTTTTACGAACACCTGCCTTATTCTTTATTGAAGACTCCATCATAAAAAGAAATAATACAACAAAACAAATATTTATTAACACCTTACTAAGTGAGAGTTATTTATATTTTAAGTTATTTTTAGGATATATGGTACTTGCGGAAAAGAAATTTAAATCTTTGGCCACTACAATTAGACTGAAAACACCCGATGCCAAGTTTGAAATGATTAAAGCATATGGCAAACAGTTGGAGTCCAGTCTGAATAACTTACTGTATACCAGGTGCGGTCATCTCTTTGATACCAAATAATAAATATATCTCTGTGTAGCAGTAGAGTAACTATGAGTACATATTGTAATGCATATACCTACCTATACAAAATGTTTCAGATCAAGGATGATAGAGAAGCAGTATACAGTGTGCAAGGTTCATGCCAACTATGGGAAGCTGTTCAGTGAATGGAGTGTCATAGAGAAAGAGATGGGAGATGGATTACAGAAAGCAGGACATTACTTTGATTCTGTGGCTGAGAGCATCGACACCACCCTGGAGGATGAGGAGCAGTATGCAGATCAACTTAAAGAATATCTGTTTTATGCAGAAGCTCTGCAGAATGTTTGCCGATACCACGAAATGTTGCAACTCAATTTGGAGACAGCACATGACACACTCAATGCTCGTATGCAAGAAAGAGAGAGAGCTGGACTGGGGAAAGTGGGGCTGGTGGCCCGACTTTTAGGGACCACAGATCCCGATATTGTCAGGGATCAGAGTTGCAGAGTACTCGATGTCAAAATAATACAAGACAAAGCGGCCATAGAGAAAGCTAAGGAAGAGTTGGCGAACTTCACAGAAAAGGCTCTGGAGGATATTGAAAGGTTTCAGAAGCAAAAGGATAAAGATCTTCAGGAGACTCTCACTGCATACATCACATTGCAAGTGAAGAATGCCAGGAAGGTTAGTGAATCTGCGAATAAAGCAATTTCTTGAGTAGTTAATAAGTTTATATATACGTGATATGTATGATTTAACCTGAAAATATTTGTCACTTGTGAGATAGAGAATGAGAGTATCAGGTGTCCCGACACTTAAAAATCAGCTCAGGCTGACTAAAGTGCTTTATATCATGACAATGTTAACCAATTCCACTTAACTCTCTTATGCTTCTCTCATATCAATCCTATCGAATTTGATTGCAACTTTTGAACTATTTTTCATCCCTGGATCTAACCATGTAACCTTTAAACTTGCTATACTTGGCTGTATACGCGACATGAGGACAAAGGCGCTTTGAGTGCAGGCACCCCCCTCCGAAAGGATTGATACGAGAAAAGCAAGAGAGGAATTGGTGAATGTTACATAGTACATAGTGCTTAAGCCAGTCTTAGCTGACTTGTAAGCATTGGAACACCTAATGCTCTTTTCTGTATCCTGTAGGTGATACATATTTTGGGTATAATGAACATATCGACTATGATCAGGACAAAATACATAATAATTTACAAAATAAATAATAATTTACAAAATACTCTATTCCATGTCTTCTCCCTACTATTTAAAAGAAAATTTCGAGTATTTAGCGAGCCATGGCCTACCATTGCGATCCAATAACGAGCGTCTTCTGGCAATTCCTACACACAGTATCAATTATTTCTCGAAATCATTCACAATCGCTCAATGTTTTTAAAATCTTCTGTAAAGGGAAAAATGCTATCTTCTAACTCAGTATCCATTCCCTAGCCTCCCCCCCTCCTCTGTTCCATTATCCCTACCACATGTTGGCTGTGTGTCAAATATTATTTTAAATTTTGTTTTTTTTCTTTTGTTGTGTATGGATGTCTTGTATATGTATATATTTTTTTGCAAGTAAATTTGTCTTAACTAGGTTTGTCTCAATGTGTTGTGGCTAGATGGAAGAAATCACTTTATAGTGATAATCTCGCCACTGCACATCGTCCTATTTTTTTTTTTAATTTTATATTGTTTTGCTAACACTGTTATATAATGATGCTGTGCAAAAAGAATATATAAATAAACAAATGCTTCAAACCACAATTTTGGCAAAAGTGGTTTTATTTTTTAAAATTAATCATTTGTGTCTTGTACACATTCTGGCGAAAAGATTCAATCTCCAAATGTCTAGTTTTTATAGAACTAGCAAAATATTTTTTTTAGCTAGAACTCAATCAGCATGAGTTTCATTACTAACACCAAAAAATTTCATCGAGACATAATTTTACGGCGAGGTAAAAGGCATCAAACCACATAACCCCAAACATGCGACATACATATTTCTTTTACATGTTGCTAAAGTATGTCAGTACAAAGGATTTATTAACATTTTTTTAAATCTTTTGCTTATAACTTGATTATTCCTGAATATTTTCTCTTGAATTTTTATGACATAATAAAAAAACTATGTTACAATAAGATTGTAAAATAATGATGACAATAATTTGACATTTTCTTTATCTTACAATTTTTTACTTTTCCTCCAAAATTATATATCTATCTCAAGTGATTTGTCCCTATGTTATTTAGATAAACTTGTCCTCTGAACAATGACTGATTTTCTTTTATGTTTTAGGGTCTTCAGACTTGGACTCAAATTAAGGACTGTTTGGATGCTGTTGTCTTCAAGTGAAGAAATTGTTTTTCCTCCATAACTATGTGTCTTATTTATCATTTTATATACATACCACTTTCACCTGCTAACTGCTTTCAGTTGCTTGTGTGTCCCTTGTATTGGTGATTGATATCAATTCAAACATCAACAGTACTCTACTTAGAATGTAATTGATCGACAATATCTCATTCTAATATCTTAATACAATTCTTATCAATATAGTGAATATTTTAATGTAAGAGTCACTATATAATTATTTTTAACCTGTGGTTTGTAACAAATGTCATATAAATATATTTCCTTTTACCTTTACTGCCTTTGCCCAATGCAATGAAAGCAATAAAACTACATATGTACTGTCTGTAATACAACTATGTGTGTATCAATGGTATTATTCTAAAAAGAGTATATAGTTCATGTATATTGTGCTTATCTTTACATTTTATTCTGCTCACATAGGTTTTGGTATATATCTCTCACGTATGTATCTGTGAAGTGAAGTGATTGTTGTGAATGTATCATGTGACATTTACTGCAATTTATTTTAAGCCAATTGCACCACCTCACAATGTTTAATTGTGTTTATTTTATAAAATGTGAATTAAAAAGTTGAAAAATGATTTTGAATGAAAACAAATATCTACATTTTGAAACAAGTAAAAAATGTAACAAATCTTTCCAATTTCTGGAGCTACAATGTTCCAGATTTCATATATGAATGCCCTACTGAGAGTTGATAATTTGGTCAACATATATTTAAATAGCTTTTCCTTCTCTCAACCAAAATATAGATGCTAGAATTTTTGTTATATTGTGGAATCAATACTATAACTAGACATCTCACAATCAGTAGTTCTGGGATAATGGATAAATCATGACATTACACTCAGAAGGGAGATTCTTAATTCATAATTATTAGGTACTAGGACTTACTCCAACATTAAAAGGAAACAATGAAAACAACTCAGAAACACCAAAATTCAAAATGCCTAAGTATAGTATTGAGCCAACATGTAATTTACTACCTTTATTATATATGATGTAAATATTCCATAATGTTAATTAGATGTACCTGCATTTTTACTATTATAAACATAAGTATTTATTACATATCTCTTTTGTTTTAATATCATTCCAACATTTTTCCCAAAATGCACTATTTATTTACTTTATTTTATTTTTTGTGTATTTGTTACAATGTTATAAATCATTACAAAGTATCATAAAATTATAAGTTAGACAATTCAATCCACAGAAGGTGAGTTTATCACTAGATCGCGATATCTTCCAACTAACCTGGTTAAGTAACTCAGTTATATACATTCAAAAATTATAATTATAGATATGCAAAAAACAATATAAGTACATGCACATACCTACAATACATGTATTAATTCATATGAGAGTAAATACATATGTATATCAGTATTGCATCATGCACATTGATATTTTAGGAATCAGATGCTATATTTATATTCACTGAGACCAAATGACTTTTGACAGCTAGTTGGAAAGAATAAAGGATTTATTTACGGCCAAAGCCTTTTACATGTTAAACCTCTGTATACATACAAAACATGTATACAAAGGAACGATCTGTTACAAAAAAGACACAAAACAATTAAACTAAAAAAACGAGAGTTTAACAGACAGTATAACATTAATCATGTTATAATTATAAAATAAGGTACTAAAAAAATTTAGTCAAGACATTACAAGAGAAATCAAAGTGGTATAAAAATGTCAAATATAGTTTAAAAGTCAATTAGTTAAAATTCCTAAGTTAATAAAAATTACAAATAATAGAGATCAACTAAAATACATAAGTTTAGGATTGTTGGCATCCTATTTTTTTAGGAATTGGTATTTGACTTTGTCTATCATAGAAGTTCAGCAGGGTTACTCTTGACACCATCTAAATATGATTCTTATCTTGTCTTGATTTAATGACGCGCAAAAAGACTAGTCAAAATACCGCTACTGCTAGATTGTTATGCATGTATTTTTGACTAATAGCCACTTCACCTGTCGTAGTATTAAGATTAAGATCGTATTTAGATTTGGTCAAGAGTAACTTTGCAGATCATAATATTATGTTATTTTTATACATACATCTCCTATATTAGCACCGTATCTGCCATAAGTATAGAACCGATAGACCAACTGTACATGTATATAATTTTCTTTAGGTGGGGGTGAGTGGTATGTCTATGACATGTAGTCAGAAAGTACGTATTTTATTTGGGTTTACAGTTATCAAATATTCGTCTCACAGTAGGTGATCAGAAGCTAAAGGGTGTACAATGTACATGCATCCACAGCCCATCTTGTATTAATATGGAAGTTATTCAAATCCGTGCAATTGAAAATAAGTACGGGGGGGGGGGCATGTACCATTGTGTTATGAGATTGGTGACTATTTGACTTTAAGCAGAACATTTACACTGGGGAGTAGGAGACTTATTTTTACATGGAACAGCTACATACAAAGGTAGATAAATGGTCAATTATAAAGGGTTTTTCAACAAGGACTTTGTTTTTTAAAACAAAATAAAACAAAAAAATTTGATGAAGATGATTAAAATTTTTATTGAATTACAAAGAGAAAAGTTTGGCAATTATGCATGAAAAATGATATCTGACAAATGTCCACCACGAGCACGCTGACAGATGTCGATTCTTTCATCAAAGTTTTTAATCACTTTTTGGCAAAATGGCGGGACTATTTCGCTAATCACATCACGGATTTTGAGTTTTAAGGCTGCAATCGATTCGATTGGCTCCGTATAGACTCTGTCCTTAACATAGCCCCACAAAAAATAATCCAGTGGCGTTAAATCACACGATCTGGCTGGCCACTTAACAGCTGAGTTTCGTGAAATCATGCGATCGGGAAATTTGGTTTGCAATAAATTGATCGTTTCATTGGCTGTGTGACATGTGGCACCGTCCTGTTGAAACCACATGTCAGTGATATCCACGTCATCAATAATAGGCCAAAATTGAGTTGTCAACATCTTGCGATAGCGTGATCCATTGACCGTTACCGCATTTCCAGTCTCATCTTCGAAAAAAAACGGCCCAATCACGCCTCCAGACCACATAGCGCACCATACAGTGACACGCTGAGCATGCAACGGCTTCTCAATAATTGCTCTAGGATTTTCAGAAGCCCAAATGCGGCAATTTTGCTTGTTGACGTACCCTGACAAGTGAAAATGGGCTTCGTCTGAAAAAATGATTTTTTCAGAAAAACCAGCGGGTTGTTCCTGAATGAATTGAGCGAATCTACGGCGATTTGAATGGTCGTTCGGCTTCAATTCCTGCACCAGTTGAACCTTGTAAGGCTTCAAAGCCAAATCCTTATGCAAAATTCGCCATGTGGTGGTTTTGGATAACCCCAATTGTCGAGGAATTGACAAATTTGGATCTGCTTCAACACTGTGGCTCACGGCTGCGATGTTTTCAGTTGAACGACCCGGTTGTACACGCGTTGGTGTTAACACATTTTGTATCGAGCCTGTCGACTCAAATTTAGCGACCAAATTCTTAATAGCGGTCTCAGAAGGACGATTATGTTGTCCGAAAATATCACGAATTTGACGAAATGTCACTTTAGCAGAACCACCATTTTCATAATGGATTTTAATTATTTTAATGCGATTTTCAAGCGAAATTGAATTCATTGCAACAATTGCCAATGCATCCACTACGAATACGTCAAAAAATTAAATGTCAAAACTATCATGTTGCTGGTGTTGCCACAATTAAAAAACAAAGTTCTTGTTGAACAACCCTTTAATAACGTAATTTTTTTATTTCATAAAGAGGATCGATAGGGTTTTGTTTTAACAGTCTATTTGTTATCTACATTATTAGAGTCTATTATTGGTAATGTGTATGTATATGTAGGTATATATTATATACACAATATGTCGCTGCCAGATTCTTGAATTAGCCAATTAAGTGAATGGCTAGGCGGTTAGTTAAATGCCGGCATTAAATTGAAAGGCTGACAGAGATCTAGCGGGATTGTTTAATGCAGCGTTCATCAATCGTTTATGTGTGGAATAGAGCGCAATTGGTTTTGGTTTTGCTGATATTCGTTTGAGTGGTGACCTGGTTTCGACGTACAAAGTCATTGTCAGGCCGGGTCGCTGCTCGGTTGGGTGTTGGTGGAGCTGGGGCCAGTTGTGTTTTGCTCCATATATTATTATTTTATTACTCACTCGATCTATTTAATTTGCATGCTTCTTAAGTCTTGTTTGTTGGTTAATTGAATTTTATGGTTTTTAGTTACAATATAATTTATTCGTATATTGTGATTTTTAAGTATTTTTCTTATGCATCGTTTTATGTACCTATACGTTTTATATGAGTATTATACCTTTATTGTGTTTTCTTTTATTTTGCATGTCTGTAAAGGCGAAAGCCGTTTATATTGTTAATAAATAAATAAATCAATTCTCGCGCCACAGTGCCAAATAAACAAACTAAATTTCAACAATCGGGCTAGTTTCGTTCAGGCAGGGTGTTGAACATTTGGCGATTTTATTGTGATTCAGCGAATTAACAGTTAGACATTCAATTGAGTGCCGGCATTTTACCAACTGCCTAACTGGCTAGTCTAACTATCGGGCGGTGGCATTTATATGTTTATACATTATTCACATATGACGTGTTACATAGGTAGGTACCTATATAATATAAAACATTTCTATATATATAATGAGTGTAGTTATAGATATACAGACAGGGTCACAATATTCAGATCTAAATAGAATACTAATGGATGCCTTTTTTTGATGTATTGTTTAGGTATAAATTATTCTCTTTTATTCACGTTCTCATTGCCCACACTTAAATTGTATTGATTGATAGATATAGGTATAGGAAATTGCAAATGAAACAGTATGCTTTTGAAATATGAAACGGGAACTAAATATAAACAAAGGAATTGGTCTCTCACTTTTTTCTATAAGTTTTAAATGGTAAAAGACTTTTACCCACTTATTTTACAGTAAAAAAAAACAGAAAACTATTCGTACTTATTTTACAGAAAAAGACAGCTTATTCGTGAAAATTCGCATATTCATATCATACATAGGTAGGTGTTAAATTCAAACATCATCCCCCCCTCTTATACACCTACCCTTTTTCAGTGTAGTGAAATATTAATTATGACTATAAGTTGCATTCCATGATGGGATGGTGGTAAAAATAAACAATACTATAACTCTAGTCTCGCTACTATGAATATAAGTAGGTACATACATACATACATAGCATTTACATATAATAGTAGTAGCCATGGTGAGCCCTCTAGGTAGGTACTCTGTTCTCAGGTATACCTAATATGGAAAATATCGATCAAAATGACATTATTAATATTGTTTTGTTTGCGTGTAGTGTGTATACATTCCTACCTGGTGTTAGTTATTAGGTACCTACCCATACGTAGATAGGTAGGTAGATATTTGTAGTTTGAGGGAGGGGACAGTATCAGACTGATATTATTTATTAAATATAATATTATCTACACACTAGCTATCATACCCACTCTCATATGATCTATATTATACATACATGTTATATCAATCAACAATATCTACCTTCATAAGTAAATAGAATGCCGTGCAGGTTTTCATATTAACTTTGATTATTGTAAATGATGTATGCATGTAACAACCTATGTAAAAATACTACTATAGTATGGGAAATCACTGCCTAATCCTGTCTATACCCTTGCCTTAGAATTCCACATCGACATCTTAGAAAAATTATTAATCATAATTTGTAGGTATATAAAAGTTGGTAGATGCAGCAGATCTAGCATTGAATATTATTTTATATCAAACCCGATTCAAATATATTTAAAAATAAACTATATAAACATTTTGTATAGATTCGTGTCACATTTATACTTACAAACATATTACGTATATTATTTATATTGAATATTATATTATATAGGCAGTATGTGGATATTGCCAGCTAGAGAGGGAAAGTTGCCAAGTCTACGTATTTTTTATGTAGATCTTTATTTGCCAAATCTACGTATTTAACGTAGATTTTGTGTTTTGTTTACATCAGTCAATGCATAGGTGCTGATGAGAAAGATAAACTGTTTAAATAAATACGTACTTTTGGTTCCATTCGGTAATCTATGAACTTTCGGCCTAACCTGCGAACTTTTTTCCGGGCGTTTTTGGACTTTTTGTCAAATTAACGAATTTGATTCCCGAAAGTACCACTTCTCTAAATATACCTAATATATTATATCCCTTTATAAATCTTAGGAAATCACGAATATTTTCTCAAATAGATATACATACCATTTTGAAAATTTGGTGACGGTGATGGTGAGAAGATAGAAATCGAGTTAAATGAAGTCACTAAATTTAATTGATACCTAAGTACAATATTTTCAGTTTTTTCGACATATTAACTAAAAATACCAAGTTCGGAAAATCTACGTACTTGTTGGTCTGATCTACGTCTTTGAATTGACAGCACTGTAGAGAGGGTACCTACTACAAGCAGGTGGTCATCACATAATATTAGAAGGTAATATGGTTTTTATCTGTTCACAGTCTGTTGTCCCTTGCGTGATACAGTGCCTTACATTCAGCTAGTCAATCATTATTAGGACACTTTACAGAAGCTCCGCAAACAAACGTATAAACAATACACAGTGGTGGATATTAAATTTACAAGTGAATTTAATGTCATTGTGTAGGAGTAATTTTACATGTTATATCACTTTTTTACATCTTTGGAAATTTACAATATTGGATATATGCATTGAATACTGACGTGCCTAAAAATGGAAGACGCAATACTAACAACTTTTTTGTTGCCATTCAAAGGATTAACGAGTGTTTAATTAAACAATATTATTGGACTCCACAAAATAATTATGTAATTCTCTTTCCTTTGTTTTCCGTTGATAACTCACACGGATTATTATTAACTATTTTGAGATTGTACCGTCATTCAAACATAATTGATATCGTTGGTTACAAAAAAAAGAAAAAATATGTGCACATAAAATGAGTTAAAATCATACAACTATCGGAATCAATTACTGACTAATATTATATTATTATATATATTTTATATAAAATATATATAATACTTGACACGACGAGTCCGTTTGAAACATTCCTAGAAAATCGATAAATAAATTTACTAAGTGACGTTACGTTATATGAAAATAAACAGTCATAATTAAAGGATAGATAATTTTGTGATCAGTAGGTATTTGGTTCTTGTTAACTGAAACATGAAACATCAGAAGGTTTCTGTGGACGTGTGGAGTATGGTGAAGACTATGGTAGGATACCTGGCCGTGGTCGTGTTGGGAGGAGTACTACTGAGGCTCATGATAGCTGTGGTAATGTTGCCCAGGAGGTTCGCCAGAGAAAGAGAAAACGTGGACAGAGCTATTAAAAACCTTCAAGTAAGTCTTTGGAATATTTACTATTATTTTTTTTACTAAGTTTAACGCGCAGATGACAAAACCTATCGGAATATCACAATTGGAGAATATGTTAACGAAATTCAATTACATATGCAATATATGTTACATTACATATGCAGTATATATGATGTAATGCCATGCAAAAAGTGTTCAGAATCACTCTAAATAAAGTGGGCTGGTTTTTGGTCTGAGCCAAAAAGAGTGGAAAATGGTGAAAAGGGGTGAAAAATAGATGCACATGATTAAATTTCGTTTATGAATCATTTGAAACTGTTTCAAGTATTTTACGATTTTATTTTATTCACTGTGTCGGTGTTAAGGTAGTAGAATTCCATATCGAAAAAATAAAACAGGTGTTTTATTCTACTAAAGATTATATTTTGTGAGAGAGACGTCTTTCGTCTTATGAGGACATTGTCAATCAAGAGATTGACAATGTCCTCATAAGACGAAAGACGTCTCTCTCACAAAATATAATTTTTAGTAGAATAAAACACCTGTTTTATTTTTTCGATTTTATTTTACTTTGAAATACAAAACAACTAGTTCATTATTTGTTTACTTAATTGTACGTTTACATGGTGCCCTTACTGAATTTTACTTAATTTATTCGAGAAATCAATACATCAATAATATTTTATAAAATACTTCATTAATTTCAGGAACGATACCCAGAATGTTTCAAGGATGCCGCGGAAGGAATTGAGAGTGAAAAAAATAAAAACGAAGGACGCGAAACAGAAGAGGATGAACAGGAGGAGTTGGAGGAAGCGGAACAAATAGAGCAAGTAGAAATAAAAGGAGACCTTGAAAAGAAAGCTGATTGAGTAGTTTTATACTTACACATATATATATATATCAAGGTTTTATTATTATATATGATTAGGTATACTATCATACTCGCGTAATATTATCATTTTTATTATATAAGTAGGTACCTTTATCATAATGCAAGTAGCTGTTATAAGTAGGTACGTAAGTATATTATAATTATATACAAGCATTTAGAATAGATAATAAAAAAGTGTATTTATCTGAAAGCAATGATGTAAGAAAGCGCAGACAACGAAAACGAAATCCTATAGAATGGCCGCGTGTTGATATATAAAAGATATAAAATAATTTATTTTTTTAAATGTTACTCTGCTGTGAAATTATAACAGCATAAGGCCAAGGCGATCTCAACAAGAAAATAATAAAATAATTTTGAAAAAGCAATAGAAAGGAATAAAAAAACATCGTATTGGCATACCATCCTCTACCTACATAACATGATATGTATGTAGTATGCAGGTATTGTATGTATGTATATTTAAAAAGTTTATATTAACGAAAACAATTGAATCTTGAATCCAAATCTTTTCAAAAATAATTTGTCATATATACCTAATTCTATTTTTTTTTCTCCATTTCGGTTTGAGGTTTTACTCCATTTCACTGTGTACAGTCGGCAGACATTTGGTTCAAGCCTTTGCATGTGGTACGAGACTCGGTCCGTTGCCGGAATATGCAATTTGGATCTGTCGGAAAGATGTCATGTTTCTACATTGGTCAATACCACCTTCATTGATACACGTGTCCAGTCAGGACCATCTCACAAAATGGCCGACCCAACATCAAATCCTATATGCGAGGAGTATCGCATATAATGAATGACTGTATGAATTTTCATCCGAAATGCATGCGAAAAATCAAAACAAGTCTCTTACTAAATGCGAAGGCATGAGCCAAGCCAATGATATGGAGTAAAACCTTTAGCTTATATTATCTCCTGCGTAAAAAAATATGACATTTCATTCATGAAATGCATGTTAGTTTTTCGCTTGAATTTCGGGTGAAAATTAGATCATACAGTCATTCAATATATGTGTGTGTGTGTGTGTACTATAGCTATAATTATTATAGTGTTGTGGAATTCTCAAGAAATAATTTTTGGAGAAATTTACCGAGAAATTTCTCGGTAAATTTCTCGAAGTAGAGAATTTTCCGAGAATTTTTTTTATTTTTTATTTAACAGTAGGTATAATAAAAAATACTTTATTCAATGAATAATAACAATGTACAAATGTTGAGACAATTTATCACTAATTAATTATGGAAACAAAAAATGTTAGGTACCTACATAGAAAAAAGTGATTATAACTGATGTAAAATCTTGATGTTTGACACCCCACATGCCCATATTTAAGTTTAAAAAAAATTGCAAGTACGTATATGGAAAAAAGTGTTAAAAACCTCTGATTTGGGCCTTACTCAGCCCCACAAATTTGGGATCAATCAGGTTGGCTGCGAAAAGTACTGGGCGAAAGATCATAATACCACTAAGAAAAATTATGGAGAGAAATTTCTCTTCCATCAGAGGAGAAATTCTCGGAGAAATTTCTCGTTCTCGAGAAATTTCTTTGGAGAATTTTCTCTTCTCACATCACTAACTATAGCTATAAGTATGGATATTTTATATGTAAGCAATATAATCGTATTAACTAAATTCTACATTTTGTTTCTTTTTATTGGCACTACCATAACTACCTATAACTAAATATTTTAAATTCTACATACCTACATATTATACTTATAATCCGTGTAATTGTATTTTCAAATAAAATTTATTTTCAAAAAAGATTGTTACTTTCCATTATGGACTAGGTATATCCACTCCAAGTGTCCTTGTAGATTTCATGTACCTACTCGTATATATACCTCATATATAAAGGTAGATAATGTATATAGGAAAGATTTTACTGTATGTTTATAATACATGTACATGAACCTTCTCATAAATGTGAACTCTATTTTTAAGTCATTAACCAAACCTTTAAGAAAAGTTTGTTATTGAAATGGTTTACCTGAATACAAATTTCAAGGTTTCAAATGTGTAACCTAATCATTTTAATAATCTAACTGGATTGGCCACAACATCAGGCACCCAGGACTGCTTATTACCGTCGCAGAGGGTAGGACCGAATGCACAAATGGTAGAGGCCGACCAAGAGACGCTTAGGTATATGGACCAACTGAAGAAGGACATGAACTGTGGCACATACGTACAACTAAAAAGACAGCTGAAAATAGGGAGGAATGGAGAAGAAAATCCAAACTTATTGCAGACAATCCAATAGATTGCATGTAACTCGTCACTTTGATTTTGTCTCTATAGGTTATTTGATTGTAGTACAATTTTATAATTAAATTAATCGTCATATACCTATCATTTGATTATCACTACATTCTAAACCATTATTTACATCCATTCTGTAATAAATTTAGCAGTTTTATAGTATCTAATTTCTATTAAAGTTTTTTCTAATGAAATATTTTATCAAAATACTGACTCGAGTAAATTTGTAAGTGGTTGTACAGTCGTGTAAAGCCATCTCTAGATTCATACTGAAAACAAAATGGAACATCCCCTTAAGCCACTAGAGTATTAAACAATTGTGGAGAATGGAACTATGTATCGAATATTATCATTCATTACTATACCGATACAATTATATAAAATACTGACTCGAGTAAATTTGTAAGTGGTTGTACAGTCGTGTAAAGCCATCTCTAGATTCATACTGAAAACAAAATGGAACATCCCCTTAAGCCACTAGAGTATTAAACAATTGTGGAGAATGGAACTATGTATCGAATATTATCATTCATTACTATACCGATACAATTATATAGTCGACACGCATAGCAGAACATTATTAATTATTTTATTATCCTGGTCATTTTAATTCTTCAATTTGCCGTTATAGAGGTTGCATACAGAGAGGCGCACTAGTTTCATGAAAATTGTGCCTTATTTTGTGTATTGTATACTTGATACCAAAATGTTACATAAAAGTGATACAAATGCTGCTGCCACTCTAGGATTTTTCCATAAATTTCCATAAATAAGAGAAGATAACTAATTCTTTGTGTATTGAATTATTGAGTGAATTTTAAAAGGAATTTATAATAAAAACTCCTTTCAAAAGTGTTTGGTAACTTTTACTCTACTAGGTATAGAGATTAATAATCGTTAATGTTATCTCTTAACGAATTAACATTATTGTATAGTTTCATATAATCTTTGTTAAATAACGTAATCAGCAGACAAACACAATTTACTTAAATCTTTCGTCATTTCTATTATTTTAAACACAAATAATACATACTTAAATGGACGTCATTGATAACACACATATAATATGTACAATATAACAAATATAGGTTAATTATATACAAAACACTTTTCGCTAGCCTGATGATGAGAGCGGAAGCTCTTGAAAGCCGGCTCGCGACCAATGAAGTCACACTGGATATACTAAAAAGGTGTTTTATTTATAATTAATACACAAAACATATAAGTTAATCGCATACAAAAATAAATAAAAAAGTTAGATTTTGTTAGATACAAATAATGTTAATATAATCGAGAAAGCTTTCCACATCTAGTGAGTATCAATGTACATAGGTACCTACTTTAGACTAGGTGTGTTTCCCGCGCATACTCCTGTACTGCGTAGTGTACAACTGTACACCCACGTCACAGCCGGGACTTATAACAAAGAGCTCGGCCGGAGGCTTTCTGTGCCGTGAAATATTACAGATATCGCATTATATAATTATATATCGCTTATCAATAATATATATAAACATATTTACACAATACATTAATTCAATTAGTTGCTCAATATCAAAGTAATTTATTATCTAGTGATGTACTTCTCATACAAAACATTCAATTGGTTTAACACGCCGAATCCTATGTCCTCTCGTGTTGTCACCGCGTAACGTTGATCCTGAAAATCGAAACAGTGTTACTGCGAGAATAAAAATAACCTACAAATGCCGTGTTTAAATTATTACCAACGATATAAATAACCAGGCTATTCTAATGTATTAAGTCAATCAATAAAACTACTAGTGTATTTTAGTTTCATACGAAATGGTAAAAGAATAAGTATTGTGTTTTGATTCCATGGCAAGGTGCATCGTATTGTGGAAAGTTGCAGCATGAGAGACGTTAACAGGAAGACGTGAGGTGCAACTGAACAGTTTTATTATATTCATATAAAATTATTTGATACCACTTAAATATATGAGATAGGGAGGGAGATAGAGAGAGACTACATTTAAGTACCTATATAATTATATTGATATCAGATGAGATAAGGCGGCGAGCGACCACTGATAACGATGTTCTGCTGTTGCTTATAATAATAAACAATGTGTTTAGTTGGAGAAGTTACATTGCAATATTCACACTGTGACAATTATAATATTTTATTGTTACTATTACTAAACTCGGTGCAATATAAGTTTTCAAGCTCAATCCTCTTATGATACAGTAAATATTTATGTATTCTGTGTTGTGGTATTTATTATGTGATGGTAGTGTAGGTAGCACGAGTCGGTGAGGTGAATGAGTCAAGTGTGCCAATCGTTGTAATATTATTTGTTATAGCTATCTTCATAGAGATAGGTACATGTTATAATTATTGAAAGTGTTGTGATAGTTGATAGTACTGTATTACCTGTCGAGTATTAACATTATAATAATAATAGTGTGAGTTCTGCAGGATGCCGTACTACAGAGAGGACCGCATGAGTCGCAGACCCATGATGAGGGGATCGAGGACATCCAGTATGTCTGTAGGGTAAGTCTCACTTAACACCTTCACTTGCGTTCAAATGCATTCTATGTGTCATATTTCAAAATTTCCCAAGTAAATAAAAAAAATGGAATTACATATAAGTAAGATGGGGTGCCACTGTAGTAGCATGGATATTTAGACCAACAGAAATATCAATATAAACATAAAATTTCTCCGTGAAATCCATAACAATTTGCTATATAGTCATTATGTCCATATGTTGAATATAATTATGAGGAGTCTCGAGATACTGATACTGATGTGAAAACAACAACAGTCTGGAAGATTGGAATATGAGTGAAACATTAATGCAAAGGATGGTGAGATGCTATGCGACAATATTCCATGAAGATAATGAAGTGATGGCAAATGGCTGGAAAGGGGAAGAAAATAAAATGCGAAATTCAATAATTAATAAAACAATATTGTTTGTAGAAATGATTAGTTCAGTTTTCTTAAAATTCTCAGGAGCAGAAGAAAAGTATTTACATTTTTTTGATCGATTACATATTAGATCCAATTTCGGCAGGCAATTTAAGCTTGTAGATCTATTGTTTCAGAGCCTAAACCTCTACAATAAGGCCATCGGCGGAAATAAGTAAATAAGCAAGTATTGAATCCAAGCATTAATTTTCTATTTTACTAGCCAAATAAGATTCTCGTATACTTAATTGAAAATACAGGGCAGATAGGTATATACAATTACTTAAAATTAATTTATACACCAGAGTAGGTATACAAAATTATTTTCCTATATACAGTCATATATCCCTTCATTGATTGTGATCGTAGTATCACCTTATATATGTTACAACATTAATCATCTAGAAAGCATTATTATGTTCCTTATCAATGACCTGATAGTTAGATAATATTAACTATATACAGTCATATATCCCTTCATTGATTGTGATCGTAGTATCACCTTATATATGTTACAACATTAATCATCTAGAAAGCATTATTATGTTCCTTATCAATGACCTGATAGTTAGATAATATTAACTATATACAGTCATATATCCCTTCATTGATTGTGATCGTAGTATCACCTTATATATGTTACAACATTAATCATCTAGAAAGCATTATTATGTTCCTTATCAATGACCTGATAGTTAGATAATATTAACTATATACAGTCATATATCCCTTCATTGATTGTGATCGTAGTATCACCTTATATATGTTACAACATTAATCATCTAGAAAGCATTATTATGTTCCTTATCAATGACCTGATAGTTAGATAATATTAACTATATACAGTCATATATATCCCTTCATTGATTGTGATCGTAGTATCACCTTATATATGTTACAACATTAATCATCTAGAAAGCATTATTATGTTCCTTATCAATGACCTGATAGTTAGATAATATTAACGATTGCGTATATTTATTTAGGTAGGTTGGTATATTATTTTATGAATCGATGTTTGTTTTATCTTCGTAATAAATCTGTTCAAATATATTTAGATAATTTTTATCATTAACTTATCGATTAGTTATGTTTACTTGTATGTATGAACTAAATGTGTAATATGTAGGTACATAGTACATACTAGGTCATTCTATAATTATTATTTATGTATGTCTGTCGTTGCATCAACAGCGATGAACTGAAAAATAAAGTGCTTACGAAAATCAGTAATGAATCATTTACAAGAGTTTTCGAAATTGTATAATGAAATACATATCATCATATCTTTTCTACATAAAATAAATGTCAAATATTTATTTTATAAATAAGCAGAAACCCTCTGCTAATAGGCGACGACACACAACCGGAGGTTACTCAGAAACCTATCTTAACATATGGTTCACGCCAGAAAAACATCAAAAAATTACATAGATTTACTCGTATACTGAAGATGTATGTAGTTGAGAATCTCCCAATACTAAAAAAACATCAAAAAATTACATAGATTTACTCGTATACTGAAGATGTATGTAGTTGAGAATCTCCCAATACTAAAAAAACATCAAAAAATTACATAGATTTACTCGTATACTGAAGATGTATATAGTTGAGAGTCTCCCAATACTAAAAAAACATCAAAAAATTACATAGATTTACTCGTATACTGAAGATGTATATAGTTGAGAGTCTCCCAATACTAAAAAAACATCAAAAAATTACATAGATTTACTCGTATACTGAAGATGTATGTAGTTGAGAATCTCCCAATACTAAAAAAACATCAAAAAATTACATAGATTTACTCGTATACTGAAGATGTATGTAGTTGAGAATCTCCCAGTACTAAAAAAACATCAAAAAATTACATAGATTTACTCGTATACTGAAGATGTATATAGTTGAGAGTCTCCCAATACTAAAAAAACATCAAAAAATTACATAGATTTACTCGTATACTGAAGATGTATATAGTTGAGAGTCTCCCAATACTAAAAAAACATCAAAAAATTACATAGATTTACTCGTATACTGAAGATGTATGTAGTTGAGAATCTCCCAATACTAAAAAAACATCAAAAAATTACATAGATTTACTCGTATACTGAAGATGTATGTAGTTGAGAATCTCCCAATACTAAAAAAACATCAAAAAATTACATAGATTTACTCGTATACTGAAGATGTATGTAGTTGAGAGTCTCCCAATACTAAAAAAACATCAAAAAATTACATAGATTTACTCGTATACTGAAGATGTATATAGTTGAGAGTCTCCCAATACTAAAAAAACATCAAAAAATTACATAGATTTACTCGTATACTGAAGATGTATGTAGTTGAGAGTCTCCCAATACTAAAGTCACTTGGGAGATAAAGCGTAATTAATAAAGTCACTTGGGAGTTAACTAAATAGTGTTTTTTTAATTCACCTTGGAAAACAACTTCATTTATTTCTCAGTGAGCTACATACTTGGTCGTGTAAGGGGATTTCGCCGGCACATGGGATTGAATCGCGCATCCTATTATTATGCATGAGGCTGAGACTACCGACGAACTCAATAAATTATATCCTAAAAATATTTATTTAATATAATATTTTCCATAGATATTCTGTTTCACAAGAAGATAATAAGCTATATAATAATGAAATATGTGTGACATATACATATATCTTTATATTTTAAACTATAAACTTATTTAGGTGTTCCTAAATAAGTTGTACAAGAATAATTTATTATTACCAATTATTTTCGACCGTACAAAAATTTCTTGGCAGAGCTGGCGTGTCATGTGTGATATCAATTATTTCATATCATCTATACTAAATACACCGAGTTTGTTCCAATATGAATCCACATAATATAAACTATATTATGCATTTACTAAGAAAATTACTGCACAGATACTAATTCATCTACTCAACCAACAGATTCTACAAACTCCATTTATGTATTAGGAAATAATGTCCCGATGCTTACAAAGTGGCTGAGGCTGGTTGTAATGCATTTTACTCATTGTACCTTCGCCAATCCCACCAATTACCGAATCAAACCATTATGTTTAACATCAGCTGTTGAGCATACAATATGTCAACTAACAGCAACCACCTTAATGATTGTTTTCGAGCTTTTAACAATCTATCTTTGATTGTCAACCCGATGTTGCCAGAGCAAGATACTATACTACTATTACTACTATACCTTCACGCCGTATCCCAAGTGGGGTAGGCAGAGAGAACGGAACGCCATGTCGCTCTATCCTTACATACTTCTTTCGCTTCCTCTACATTCATCCAGTTTCTCATACATGCACACCGATTCCTCTTACTTACTGTAAATGCAAGACACTGTTCTCCTATTTACAGTGTTGCTTTGACCAGTGGTTTATAAATGTTAACTTCTATCTTATAACATAATCTTATATTTGATTATTATCCTGTATCCTGTATCAACAAAATCTTTTCATTTCAGATAACGAATAGTATTTCAACATTAAATCAATAGCAATGTGTTTGTAACAATAAACACATGGAGATTTTTAAGGTTTTTGCATACTTACTATAACTACAACTTTGTATTTTCCACTGCATATATTCCATTTTCTTAGATTTTCCCTTCATAAATTATCAAATATGACGGGGTGAAAACCAGACAGGTATAAGTGACAAAATGATGAAACTCAGATAAACCAATAAATATCTATATTTTCGGAGATGTTTATTATAAAATGAAAAAAATCACTTTATTAATTATTTTGTAGATGGTTATGGTCATGTTTTTACGTTATCTCATTGACACAACGAGAAATGTGTATAAAGCAACCACTAAAGCATGACATCTCGTTTTTTGGAAAAGTCAGTTGTACCAGTCTGGTCCTCAGCCCGTCATATTATTTATTTTTGAATTACCACACTCAATTTATTTTTCAATTCATTTAGATAGGATTGTTGTGTTTAAAAATAAGTTCTATTCTTTGCAATTGTGCTAAAGTTCATCAAGAAGTTTGATGGAAAGATATTGTAAACACCTTTGTACGACGAATATAAGTAATCCACATTGACATGAATATTGGTAATTTGAACTTCATCCAGAGGCATCTAAAGTTTTCTGCTTATTCAAAATATTTTAACACCTCCTCTTGTCTTTTGCCCATTACCACAACTTACTGAAATATTAATAATGGTTTATTTTTATTTCATGATGCATGTTTTTAATCTGTAATAAAGAATTACTGGATTTTACTTGTTTTCACAGTGTAAAAAAATATTTTTAAATAATTCTTAGTGGCAAAAACATCAGTGTTCAAATTTCTAAAAGTTCATTAGTAAAATTATGAAAAATCTTTTGTAATTTAGATTTATTTTTGATAAGGAACTTTTATTGTTAGTGAGGTGTCGGACACCCTATCAATATTATGATAGAATTACGTTAGTATGAAGTCATTTTCTGCAATAACATGAGACATTTAGATGTTTTCTATTTTTAGAATATGTATGAACTCAACAATTATTATATCTATAGGTGGTTACTTACAATATTAGGCATAAGTCAAGTATAATAATATATTATAATAACATCTACTTACTAGATGTGCGTTATGCAACTTTTAAATGTTCTTATTGAGCAGTCGCCCTCCTTGTGTCAACACGAACGATTCACTATTAACTTCTTCTTATCGGAACTCCAAATAAATATTTTACTTTCTACAAAACTTGTCAAAAATCGCAAAAAATAATTATTTCAATTTTTGTCATTTGTTTAATGTTCTTCTGCATTGAAACTATCGGTAATTATTGATACTCAATATTTACAAATATTTATAAATTGTGTTTTTAGTAACGTCGTTTTACCATAATTATAAAGTTTCATACAAGTACTGTAGTATTATCACATTAACTGTATCGAAATATGACGTTGTAGTGTATTATCCGGTGTAAATAGTTACATTCATCATAACATAACCATTCATGTTTACACGTGTGATAAATGTTGAAAAATATATATGTTAAAGAATCACATTTTGATATTTCAAATTGACCAACACTCACAATTAGGCACGATTCATATTTATTTCACATACCTAATACATAATATGGACAAATTTCCTACTAACAGTTTACTCATTAACGGTCAGTACCAATAATTAATCTATCCATTACTATCTGTCAAAATCTATTGTACAGAGGATACGTTTTTTAAACGTAGTGTCTTTTTCATTATCAATGTACATGATTTTGTACAGTTTTGTACAAAAAATAATATTTTAATATTCCCTCGCATAACTATGATTGGTACAATATGCTTGCAGTTTATATCAATTAAACGATGTATGATTTTCTGTTAAATATTAGTTAGTTTTAATTATCATTCATCGTTATGAAATGAATATCCATATAAATAGATATATTATGGTTATTTGTTATTTATACAGTAAAATAATTATAATACATGTTATTTAATTTAATGTTTCAACACTCTAATACTTACAAAGTATAAAGAAACATTAGTCTTTTTTTCATTTTTTAGTTTTAAGTTTAGTTTATAGGTTTAATAAATTATTTATATTATATTGTGACCAAATGATTATTCTAGGATAGTTCTACTTAGTTGGATAATCCTTTTTCTTACTTGTATAATAAATAGTAAAGAAAGACGAGCTTATATAATATGCTTGGATACCTATCTATGTGTGTATGTATACAATAATATGTAGGTACCTAACCTACCTAAAGTAATTAAGTAATACGGTGACTTGTTAAATATTGCTTTAAATGAAATATTCAGTGTATCTTCTTCCTACCGTCGTATAGTGATGTGTGGATGTGTCTGTGTACACAGTAGATATAACAATAGATGGGTAGGTACCTATAGGATATGTGATATTTAATGAGGTAGAATAGATAGAATATAGGTAGGTACCTACATATATGTATTAAAGTGTATATGAATTATTGAATAAACAGTTCATTACGTTCATTAACAATCGTGTGAAATATAATCCAGTTGTATCTACTTGTATATAGATAGGAAAATATATATATGTGATACGGTACTATATTTCTATGTAGATTCGGTACTAGTAATTATAGGTAGTATAAACATTTAATACAAACAACACAGGGCGCAGGAACATTCTCGTACATATTATGTATTATACCAATGGTTGTCACTTAATATTTTGACTACACTCACATTCACCCTTGTTAAATAATACTAATGAATGTATTTAGGTAATTATATTCTTACTATCTTATCGCAGTTCAACAGTGGCATATTTTAATTTATCTTTACCAAGAAATCATGACAGATCATTCTATATTGATCATCGAGTTTGATGAAATGAATTGTCAATTTGTTATTTAGGTGTCTATATCACAAACATTCCATTTATTTCAAACTCATTTCTAACTTTAAAACTTTCTTTCAATTCATTGATAATTAGACATTCCATAAGTCTAGTTTATTGGTGAGCTTTCGGAAATGCATTGAATTAAGCAAAATCAACTGCACAAACTTGTAACTATAGCATCTATGATGTGAAGAATAAAATTACCTATAATATTCTAATGAATCTAATGTCATTAAATTTTAATGTTAAGTTCCAGAATATATTTTTTGTTAATCGGTTAAAATCAATCTTCTTCTTCTTTCTGTGTCGTGTCAGGTCCCCCCGACGTTGACGATCACTCCAGCGAAAACCTCCCTGTCCTGTGCTGCTCTGAACAGGTCATCCACTATCCTCATTCCGGTCCATTCTCTAATATTGCGCAGCCAGGACATCTGCTTTCTGCCAACTCCCCGTCTTCCTTTTATCTTACCCTCCAATATAAGGCGGAGGAGACGGTTCTTCTCTCCACGCAGAAAATCTATAATATTGTTATATCAGTCTTCATCCCTGTTAGACAAAATTAATAACAATAGGAGTATCTATAATATAATAAAATAATATGATATGATGAGCCTCTGTGGTTAACCGACACATGTCCTCGTACTTACGAAGTAATTAGTATAATTATATCGATTCCTCAGTTCAATAGATCAACAACTAAAAAATTTACAAAATCTAAGTATTAGCTTATTCGTGTTCAAAGTGACAATATTTCAATCCCACAAACAAAAAAAAATCTAAAAATTGAATTTTCTGTTAGAAGCACATACCTACATATTTGTTTTGAGTTTTTGGTAGAACGCCATACTACCTACTTCAAAACTTTAACGTTACATTATTTATCTTGGAATATTATAATTTTGAGTTACTGGCGTACGGAACTGAGGGATGGAATGATGATAATACCTATATAGCTATACACGATAGGTATATGGGATATGTAATATTAAACCGACAATTAAAACACGTGAATGTTATTAATCCATCCGCAGAATAATATTAGAGGCTGACTGTTGTATGTATATACGAGTCTAATAGTTGCCAACTTAACTAACATTTTTTTTATATAGTAGTTTTCGTCATCTGACGTTTGCTCTTCAACGGTTGAAATTTATAGCGAATTTCCTTTCAAAAATGTGCGTAAACAACAAAGACTTACGTTACGTATGTCATTGGTTAAAATGCAGATTTTTACTTAGCATTTGATCAAATATAATTTTATTTATTTTTATGTACTGAACATTGTCTATTTTTACATCAGCTGGCGTTACTGTTCATACCTATGCGTCCGTAAAAATATTCTGATGTTTCAAATTACACATTTTTTTATTGAAGGAAGACAAAAAATAACTGTAAAACGTAAAAATGCCTATAATAGTGGTGATTTGAAAGAATCGCTTATTCATGACAACCTACTAGGTAGGTATATGTTTATTACACGCAGTTAGTTCACTGGCTACCCCATTCGTGGGAAAAATGTAGGTATAACGTACGCAAACATTATTAATTCAAACACAACAGCGTCGGTCGGTGGATGGCGCTGGTAGTAGCTGCCTGAAACCTCTGATCTCATTTTTCAAAATTAAATATTATTATCTTAAAATTGTTCGAATTTACAAAATTTTAATACATTTAGTTTTAATAGTTTTATAATGTTAAATTTTTGGGTGTTACTATTTTTAAACTAGATAAAAAATTCTAATTTAAAAATGTGAATCAGTGAATAATATTTGTGACAATTAATAATAGGTTCAATTGGAACTCACATAAAATTCTCGAATTTCAATCAAATTTGTGACAAAAGTGTTTTCAAAATTTTATAATAGTTAAACATAAATAATAGGCGCCCTTGAGACGGTCTAGGAACTGTTAAACGGCGTCAAAACAAAATCATCCATAATCATCATCATCAACAGCACATAATACGTATCTTAAATCACAATAACAAAAAAAATAAGGCCAAATATATTATGTATTTTTACCATTTTCCTTTGATTCATAGTTTTTAGGGAAGATAAAGACTACATGATAATGCTTATGATTATAATGATTACAGTTGTGTGAAAATACATCATTTTAAGCATTGATGTGATTAAATAACATAATTGACTAAAAAGTCAAAATGCTCCCGCACACATTTGTACGTAATTGAAACTGTTAATAAGTAAGTTCGTAGAGCGCATCACCAGAGGGCATACTATATTTCGTTTTATAAGTGTAGAGCTACCAAGAAAATATTTTATTATATTATTTAGGCTACTACTATTCCGTCACGACATTATCGCACAAGTGGGACAGTCAACAGACCAGCCGCATGCAAAAAAAACATGCAAGCTGTCCTCTCCGTGCCAACAGAAAAAATACGACATTCAGGATGGGTGACAAACCTCATCGCTGAATTGAAGATGTAAAACTCGCGGAAAAGAGTGGGAGAGCTGTATTCTTTGCTGGGTGCTCCACAGAATTTTGTATGCAGATGTTATTACTATTCTCTGTAATATTGTATGTACCTACCTATATCATCACGACACGATTGTATTTGTCACAAGTGGGGTAGCCAATAAACTAATTGCGTATATATATATAGTGAACATAGGCAGGTACATGTTATATTCATCGTGAAAAACAATAATACTTAATTTTCACTGAATGTGAAGATATTAAAATAATGTCTTACCTAATTTATTACTTTACGGACTTACGTACATGATAAATAGATAGATATTTAAAACATATGTATGTAAATATTATATGAATAAGAAAATAATACGAGTATTGTTTCAATTCCAAAAGTGCGCATGATATGGTAGTACAATTTTCGTATGAAATTCTGGAAATAATAATAAAGAAAATACTTTCAGTATTATTTGCCGACCAAAAGAAGTTTATTTGTTGTTGTTTAGTTTCTCCTTCAAATGTTTCCGGTTTTCTAGAACTTTTATTATTATTTTTATTTCTCACTGCCAACTTCCTGACCTTCACATTTATGTACCTATAATAGAAATAAGTAGGTAGGTATATATACCTACAATAATATTATTCTACATAAACCTACTAACGTGTTCCCACGCATCACTATTTTTATTTGATACCTAAAGTTTCCTTTTACTCATGTTTGCTTTTATTTCTTGGTGGTTTTCAGGTTGCAGATCATCACACGTACAATAAATTGGAGTAACATTAGGTTGTCGAAATTTAGAAGGAAATTATTAGGTATATAGACAGATTATACCTAACATTGTATTAGTTAATGATTCGTTATAATATTACAATAATAAGTCACAATGGAGGGCACACTGACAACCCAACTCAACCTAAACCTGGAGACCGCACCTCTTCCTTCATACACAAACCAGCATGAATTTGAAAAGTACCCCGAATATGAGAAATCTCCCAAAGCTAGCTGCAAAACTGTTGTGGTGAAGGCGCCCTCGTTTGAAGATGGTGTCCTGAATACTGTGATGGAGATGAATCAAATCTTATTGGTATTTGTAGTGGGTCACGTTTTAAGCAATATATTCAAGTGGTACTAGAACTCACTATAAAACCTCACGGCAATTCTATATAACAGAGCGTTAGGAATGTCGTAGAAGTGAATAAATTACGCGCAAATTCGTTCCGAGAAAAATGCATACGTTGCCCAAAAGGGACGTTGAAAGACGAATGAAGATGCTGGTATGAAAATAGGAAGATCTAGCTGCTAGGTTACAGATCTTTTAAGATTCAAGAAAAGGTTTGCAGGAAACTCAATTTATCCTATTTTGGATGTGAACTGTTGTTATTTCTTAACAAGTGCTTATATAATGTTTTGTATATTATAATACCGTAATTACTCGACGTTCTCAACCTGTGCCTACCTACAAGGACTTCTTATCTTTTCGATACAATAATATTACTGTGTCCGCTACGAGTAGCCATGTTGAATGTTATCATTTTATGGCATAGATACCTACTGATAGTGTAAATAATTATGTATAATGCTTAACCACGTGTGATACATAGGTTTTATATGCGGTAGGTATAGGTATGAGTTTTATATGCGTTTAACTATACCACTTGTTGTAAGTCCTGCTCTGAATAATATACACATACCTAACAATTATATTTATATTTGTGTTAAATGACTAAACTACGAGTAGGTATATTTATTTAACTTTCTATGGAGAGATAAAATTTTATCTTTTTCAATTTAGAGAGCATTTCAAAATACTAACGTACATAGTTCCATATTATGTATCTTTATAATAATACATCAGTGTTTTTTAAAGATACTTCTCATCTTTTTAATAAAATTATATTTAAATAAACTTCAAATGTCTTAAATTATTTTTCTTTGTCTTTCATTTATTAATACTGTAAATATGTACCTAACTTCAATGTTTTTATACAAAAATAATAAAAGAAAGCTCAGAGAGCCAAAATAAAAGACATAAGATTTATTATGAGGATGCGTACCTGTTTTATATATTTACAGAATTTACTGCAAAGTGTCACACTTATCTGTAATGTGTTCAGTATTATTTTTGTTTGTGTATCGTAAGTAAATAATTTGATAGACGATGTATTTGAATCACCTGTTCTGCAGTAGTTTTATGATAGTGTTCCACTAAATGTAAGTATGATATATGAGAATTCTCTTCACAATACAACACATTGAGTGATGTCTGCCCCTGAATAAGATATAATTAGTCTCAAATGATCTTCACACATTGATATAATGATACTCGCATATACCTACATAAATACATTCTACTTTATTCCAACCTCTGGCTCCGTATCAAATTTTTCAAGTGATTAGTTGCAAAGAAAGTAAACTTGCCTCAATATAGTGTGTCACATTACCCTGTTTAATTTAAATGTAACATTTATTAAAAAAATGTTACTTTTTCAAATAAGTAACTTTGCTATAAAAGATCAAACTACATATTATAAGTAATAAAAAAGAGAACATAAAATCGTTTCTAGAAATCGTACAATTGTAATCCCCTCGTATGACTAATCTCTTGTAAACCAATTTGCTAAATAATTGTATATTGTATGCAGCATAAGATATTGTATAATTATGTAATATTTTCTGATAGTACCTAATTTTGAAGAAGAATTTCGATTAGGAATATCCGAACAAGGTAAATATTACAAGGAAGAATGTATAAATGTCCTGGTTGAGAAGTATTAGAGCATGGATGAAATGTTTTCTTGTGCATATAATATGAACCAAAGAACCTGAAAACCTAAGATTAGTGACCGGAAATTTAGCACAGATACGTAAATTTGGAAAATTGTCGAGTATTTTTGATAACCATAGTATTCAAGAATTTTCATTAACACATAGGTAAGCTTTTTTCCCAAATGGCCAAATGATTGATACATGTCATATTATTATGAATACATTTTCAATTGATGCCTTTTTACATGTATGTACATTGTACCTACTACCAATGTGTATACTATGTAGCAGCGCCGGACCTACCATAGGTTCAAATGGTTCGGCCCACCAGGGCGCCGAAAGTATAAGGCGGCACATAGATTAACTCTGGATTAAGTTTTAATCAGAGATTTTATAAATAAATAATTTAATAAGTACTTCCGCATTGATTGCTATACTTCCGCTTGCATAGAAAGTTACACATAACACAAAATGTATCGGTTTTATAATATCAACTATTTTTGAAATTCCCGCGAAAAGTAGCACGCTCTTATACCTCATCACTGTCGACTCATATAATACAATTTGATTTCTTCATTTAAGTTCAAAGGATTTTGAATGTTACGTACTCTAACTTTTCCATACATAATAAGGGTCAAAATCTCGTGTATCTCGGTTTTTTCAATGTCTCATACAACCAAGTATGCGCCCCGCTCAGCACTAATACAACTCTAAGCGCTTCTACATAGATTCTCACTAATACATACAAGATATGCAACCAACCAACTGATCCAATAGCGGTTACATATACAACCACAACGCGCTCTTTGCGCCCCTACATATATTCTCACTAATACATACAAGGCGCCCTTTAAAATTCAAACAACAACCAGAAATGAAACTATTACCTAGCGGAAACAATGTGTGCTTTGGTTGATTATAACACAACGTAGCTTAAAACACTAGGTGGTTGTGCTCCAAACAACATGGATTATCTTCGTTTTACAGAAGATGTACTTCGTATGACTTCGTGCACCCGAATGACATTCGCTTCTGGTTTAATCGTTGCAATAGTGACATAAATGTTATAATATGCGTAGATTATAATAGTACCTACTACGATAATTATTTAAAATATTTTTAAAAATATTGCAACCAAATATTATTATGGGCATATATTATTACAATACTAATTAAAATATTGAAAGCCTAATGTAATATACATATTTTCATACCTACATAACGATTATATTATTATATTATGTTTTTCGACGATTTTGTTTTTGTTTGCATAAACTCTTTTGCAGTTGACCGCCGTTATGAATGCTGTTCTATTATATGATGACAAATGACCGTTGTCCGTTGCGTTTAAGTAGGTACCTATTTACTTAATGAACCGCACGTATTAATTTTTTGGCGTAAAAAATAATTAAATATTTATTATTATCGTATGATATTGCTAAATATCGTTATTAATTATCGTATTAGATTTATTTGGCTTATGAAACTTTATGTATTATCTTCTTTCTTCTATTCTGTTTTTTCGTGTGTTTACTCAAAGTGTATACTTGAGATTTTGTGAGTGTTTGTAGTTTTCTTCAGTTATTTTAACTTTTATATAGGATATAATAGTTAATTTTACTTCCACACATGCATACATCCCATGTAAGTATTGAAATAGTAGTATAATTATTGTATTTAGGTAAATTAATAGTTATGTTTATCTATGTATCTATCCCATGACGTCCTCTGGGGCTACGTTTTCTTATTTAGCTATAGGTCATAGACATACTTTGCTATAGGTAGATAAATATTTTTCATCTACCAATAGCTACACATCATGTTTGTACTAAAAACACTCGTATTTGAGTAAAAATTTTCAATATCAAGATACAAAAATATGTTACGCCTAGGTATATTAATAAACATGGTGGTAGGTCGATATAAAATTTTTTATAAGGTAGGTAGATACTAATTACATTTTGAAATAATAAAACAAATGTTTTATTCTACTAATGGTTTATTATGTGAGAGAGACGTCTTTCGTCTGGTGAGGACATTGTCAATCGACTGACAATGTCCTCATCAGACGAAAGACGTCTCTCTCACATAATAAACCATTAGTAGAATAAAACATTTGTTTTATTATTTCGATATGGAATTCTACTACCTAAACACCGACACAGTGAATAATTACATTTTGTAAAAGTAGGCAAATAAGAAACGTAACTTCATATTTTTTGCGTATTATCACATTTTGTTATGATACGAAAATATTTTTTTGGAAAAGAGGTGGGGGAGGGGGGGGGGGCGCAGTATCTCTATTTGAACCAAGCGCAAAATGCGGTTGATCCGGCACTGCTATGTAGGCTTTTCTGAGGTTTACTAAACTACATAATATTTTATACCCTCACGCCGTATCCCAAGTGGGCTAGGCAGAGAAAACCTAACGCCATAAAAATCTACCCTTACATACTTCTTCCGCTTCTTCTACATTCAAACAATTTCTCATACACGCACGACGACTTTTTAACTCAATACACGGCCGTTCTAGATAATTTGATGCACGTGATCAATCAATCCACTTGGCTCTCAGATGCCTTCATTTTCATAAATCCTCTCTTTCAGATAAATAGGTATCCTCTCTGTCATCCATTCGTTTCACATGTTCAAACCATCGTAACTTATTTACACGCATTCTATCTACAACACTCCTTCAGATTCGCTAATTTTTCTAATATCCTAATTTTTCACTCTATCTCGTAACGTTTACAAACCATTCTTCTCAGCGATCACATCTCCATTGAATTTATTCCACTTTATTCCGTCTTCAACACATTACATACATAGGTACCAAAACAGTATTGTGTTCTAGCATTTTCGCCATATTCGACACATTGTCATTGCCAATAGTGGGTCGAAGTGCACCATTCACTGTAGCACCGGCCACTTTCTTTCTTTCGACAAGCCTATCGCATATTCCATTCCTCAAATAAACTATCCAGGTATATGTACATTTGTACATATTCGCTTACCTACTTGCTTGCTCCTTGGTCTAAATGTTATAATATTACTTAATTTGAACGTCGTGTGATGTGATTATTTGGAGCGCAAAGATCACTTTCCCGGAAGGGACAAGGGTTTCTTTATTCATGCAATGAATTTTGAATCTTAATCAGCTTTCTTTGAATAATTATATTTGTATATAATTATGTAGGTAGTTAGTTACTTAGATAATTAGTTAATTCACACAATATGATTATTGAACTAATCCGATTACATAAAGGTAGGAGTATTTGTCAAAATTTGGTTATTATTTTAATTTGGGACAATAAACTATGTTTTTTTTTTTTAAAAAAAAACATAGTTTATCTGTCTGACATATTGTAAGAATGTAATGATTATGAAGAATATGCGTAAGTAACAATGACATTTCATTTGACATTAGTGTAAGCATAATGAATCTCTGCCCCATTCAAAGTTTTTATGGGCAAATGGGGCAGTTTATATTTCAATTCTTGAATTGTAATTTATATAATAATTTAATTTACATACCTATTCTATTGTTGTTTGTAATTTCTGTTGTACCGTGGAGCACACGACAAAGAATTGGTGTCCCACTCTTATTCGCAAGTTTTCGAGTGTCCTGTAAAAGGCAGGTGTTCGAAAAAATAAAGGTATTTTACATATTAAATTCAGCGATGAGCCTATTTTACCCACGTATGTATATATGTCGGATGATTAATTCGGCGCCGTTTAGTGGAGCATCCATGAAGGAAACTATGTTGGAAATGCGATATCTTTAATTTGTTCCTGAAAGTTGTTTTTGATTGGTTTTTACGAAGGTCGACTCCAGATGACGGGTCTCGCAACGCCAAAAGCCCTGTCATGGAAGCAAGACTTATTGGCTCTATTTATCTCGTTCAGCATAGGTATTGGTGGTTGTCTTTGCTGAGAATGAGGATCTTCTTGCGGTTATTTTGAGAACACTGAGCTTAGAAAGTACCTGAGGTTCCATATTATTAAGCCTTGCCTTGTAGACCGTAAGGCGGCGTAGTTTGTATTGTCTCTTTCATCTACACCTTTCCAGCAGAGATGTGATGTGATAAAAATAATTATCTGACGTCATACAGAATAATAATAATTATCTGATAAGGGATGATAATATAATTAAACATAATCTTTTAAACTCACAAATAGTAATACCTTATTATAAATACAACCAAGAACCGGTTTTAGAAAATCAAAATTACAAGCTCTATTATGATAAAACCATAATAACAGATAGACAAATACATCATAATAGACCCGATTTAGTATTACATGATAAACGTAATAAAATAACGTACCTAATAGACATCGCTGTCCCAAATACACATAATATACAAACAACCGTCGCAGAAAAAATACGTAAATATACAGAACTAGCAGGAGAAATAAAAAATATTTGGCATTCTATTATGCAGAACATATCCTCTGGGAGTGTGATATAATGTCCGAGGCGAGGAATGCAATGATTGAAGGTTTGAGCGTGGATACTCCACGGCCTGTGTGGTTTGGGGAACTAACTCTAAATGCTACCAATTTTAAGTGTTTTATTGTCTTCGTGGAAGCATGGAAATTGAAATGGGATGATCTTCGTCGACCCGGACTCCCTCCTGCGGATTTGTGAGTGATTTGTTTGGTATACTTTCTGAGCCGCTGAACTCCTCTTTTTCTTTGTTTTGTGTATGTCCACTCCTCTTATCGGAGGTGGCTTTTAAATAACTTTAACTTTGCCCCTTGGAGGATTTTCCTTTTTTTTTTTTTTTTTCTCTCAGGATTGCATCACAGTCCACTATCCTTCAGCCTTGGTTGCGATTTTTTTTTTTTTTTTTTTTTTTTTTTCTCTTCTTCCTTTGTTTTCCTTTTCTATAAGGAGAATTCTGTATACATGAAAGGGTGAGTATAGTGGTAAGTAAATTTCCAATTGTGCTAACACTAGTAAATAAGTTGTAAAGTGTTGTCCCTAGGGTTAAGAGTTTTAGTACGTAGCAATACGTAACTGTAAGAATATAGTTTGTAAGAATATTGTAGTAGTGAGTAGAACCTTGAAGTGAGTATCTCCTCCAAGGGACATTAAGGGTTTTTGTAATTTTAGGGAGGATTTTGTTGGGGGGAGTCCTTCTGGCAAACCCTGAGCCCTCCCTTGAAAAAAAAAATTATTTTGTTTCGTTGAGTCTGGATGATATAGGAGCTTTGCTCTTGAAACATCCAGGGGAAAGTGGTGGGAAAAACCCATAATGGCATTCTATTATAGATCCGTTTATATGTATAATACCTTTAGTCATGTCAGCTACAGGGGTAACTCCGAAATCTTTAATAAATAATTTACAAAAATTAGATTTACCGGTTAATTTGTATATTAAAATTCAAAATTCTATTATAATAAACACTTGTAATATTGTAAAAAAGTTTTTGAACACAGATATTTCAGGCACAATGCTGGTATTTTAATCCCGCGTTTTGAGCCTAATCCTTTGATATCCTGTATATCTGGATAGGTGAATTTTTCCCGGCATTAGACTGTTAAGTTTTTGTGTGACCATGACTGATCATATGGAGACTTATCTGGTTGTATAATGCTGAGAAGTGTGGATGGCAATTCTGCCGCCGCGTAAAAAAATTATTATTGTAACAATATGCAGTAAGTAATATTGTATAGGCAGGTAGTTACATTTAGGTACAAAGACAATGACTTTAAGGTCTATGTACATAATAATATAATATATATAGGTATCGAGGCTCAAAAGCTTTCTTTATAAATCTAGGAACTTTCTCTCATTCCAATGTTCTGTGAAAACCATATTTATTAACTTATCACGTGTAGCTACCTAACTTCTTACTCACTAGAAATAAAACAAAGATAATATTGTACCTATACGTAAAGTCTATGGAATAAAATAATTTATTATTTGAATGAGACATTTTAAAAGATAAGACTTTGTATCATACCTAGAGATAAAGAAAGACCCATTGTTCCTTTATCTAACTATCCCAAGTTAGGACAGAAAAGGACCACGTGTAGGTAAAGTTACCATAATTTATAATACGATAAAGTAAAAACGTTAGACTGGTAGACCATGCAATATTACTCCATGGAGACTACAGTACCATTTCGATTAACAACAATTATTTAACTTTCTTTTCGAGTCATGTAAAAGACAGGTGTCCGTAAAATCGCGTGTAAGACAATTTAGCAATTAGGCGTGCCACCCATCCTGAATGACTTATTTTTTTATAGACACGAAGAGAACAATCTGCATCTTTATTACTTGAAGTTCGTCCGCTGACTACCTCTTTTTTGAGATATGTCGTGATGGTAGGTAGGTATAGTATAATTTTGCACATAATATTATGTAACTAGTAGGCGATTGGAACACATATGTACCAACCTAAAAAACACCTATCGGAATCATCGGATGTACTTAAATACCTATAACTTGTATTTTTTTAGTAAAATACATCTGGGTTTTATTATAAACCTAAATACATCCTTATACACCTTTCACAGTAAACTAAAAGTGAAGTTTACCGGCACCTGTGATCGATCCGCAGACCCCTCGTTCACGAGGCCGAGACTCTACCTCCAAGCTACCGACGAACTCTAAATAAATACATAATACATGTAGATACATACATAATAACGAACTTTTAAAAGGGGTGATATGGATGTCATATCCCCTGATCCCTAAAACGACGGACGCTTGTATTGTATCCAAACTACTTGTGGCGCTCTCTATCGGCTGCGTGCCCAACTATGTTCATCTGACATGACACTAGCAGCGTGAGCGGCCGGGGCGGAGTTGTAGATTTTATAGTTAAAGAAGAAAGAAGAAATCTATCAGTCGTGTTATTACATCGTTGGAGGTAGGGCGCGTTCGTTCCTCCAGCTAATGTTTATAATTTGTATCGATTTAACAAGTACCGCTATTCTTATTCATCAATTAAAAATTAACACAATTATTATAAAATGTGCAAAATTCTATTTATCTAGTATGTGCAAATAAAAAGTAGCGTTGAATTTCGTGTTACAATAATAATAAAATTAAGTGCATTGTGTGCAACACTGATGTGAAAAGAATATAGTGACAGCGGCGATGCGATAGTTTACAATACAATACATAGTTGGTATTTGTGAAAGAGAAAAGTTAGTTACATACATAGTGTTAATAATATTATTATTTAGTGTTTGAATTAAATGTTATAATTAGTGTAATGTGGTCCCTGTGTTTGCTGATATCTGGTTAATTTATTTGTTGAAATATTATTTATATTACATCTCTTCCTGATGTAAGGAAGAGTACAACGTCCCCTGGGATGGAACAGGTTTTTGTATCAGATGTTGTGTCTCTACAGTATAATGGAGATAATGAATTATCAAATATTTTATGTGATATTAAATGTAGATATTTACTGTAAGTTGAAGTCGGGACTGTTATCACCTTTATTGAAATATTTATTAACTATACTGAAGATGTTTTAATGCTAATGTAATTCATATTTGGTATTTTAAGCACAATATCGCGTTTATATTTATAATATTGTCAATATTACATATTAGGAATTCATTTGACACTGAAAATACAGAGATAAGTAGTAATTATATTATTAATACTTATTTGCATAAGTCTCGTAGAACATTATATCGTCGCATAGATAGATGCTTGCATATTAATTTGCAAATTTTCTTTTTTTTTAAATACCTACCTTTTTTATTTTATAAATTTATTACAACGACTCCCTTTCTTTCTATGTGTTTACAATAATAATACATAATATGTATAATATGTAATGCTATCAGACTATGAGGGCATTTAGTTACATCAATATTCTCCATCTTATATTTAGTACTTTTTCTTTCAAACATTTTTTGGTAGTCGCAGTAGCCAACAAGCGCTCTGTAAATATAAGGTTCCCTTCATTGCTGAACGGAAATAGGTACATGGATCAGAGGCAATACTCAACGTGCATAATGTACAATATAATTATTGAATTTCATCTTAACAGAAAATTACCGGATCTTTGACATGATTATTGACAAATCTCTGACAAACTGACAAAAAATTTACAAATAGAAACTTAGACCATTAATGAGACATGAGACTAACTGCATATATTATAATTAACATGCAGATTGTCCTGTCCGTGCCATTGAAGAATGAGATATTCAGTATGAATGATATGTCTCGTCGCTGAATTGTGCATATCTTATACGCGAGGTTTTACATTTTTTCCACTTGGGCCCATTTAGCCTAGATAATTCTTCCAGAGACCTCTATCCATTACTACATAATTATTGCTTCCGAGATCTTTGGTTACCTGCTCCATACCACAGCTTTTTATATAATAATTATTATAATTATTATAATAACCTCTATTTATATCATATTATTCCTTCCTTACTATGCTTAGGTACCAACCAAATGATTCACTCTCGAAAATTTCACCAACCATTTCATATCATTATGATTTTATTTATAATTTGCTATTTATCTATACATACATATTATATTATTATTAGTGTTATGTTATGTGACACATTGGTTCCATTCCAGTATCTAGTAAATGAACTGTTATAAAATGTTTTGTAATGAATGTATGTAACTAAAATAGTTATATCGAGATCTCCCACGTGCTATGCTAAATACCTACGTATTATATTGTGTGTCTCTGTATCTCTGTATGTGATATAATAATTATTATAATATTAGTTTCTGGAATCTCTACAGCCGTACTCACAAATACAGAATAACTGCTATATTATATTATACCCTCTCACTTTGACACTTACAACAGAGACTCACAGACAGACATTAGCGGTGTTCGGATTTTATAAGTACCTGAATTAAATTATTCTTGATAAAAATGATAAACAATAAATTAGTATATTATGTTTACAAAGAAATAACCCAAAAGGAAAAAGTCATAAATGATTTAGACCAAAATTTATGTATATTGATGACAAAAAAAACAGAAGATAATTATCAAGAATTGAAAGTTTCCATGGAGAAATTAGATTAATTCAATATAGATTTTTTTTATACTTTATTCAATCAATATCAATGTACAATCGTTGAAACAATATATCACCAATTAGCTTTAATTAAGTTGCAGCAGCCTCACTAGGTTGCCCTGTATCGAGGCGTGCTGCGTAAAAAATATTAAAAAAAAAACATATAATCATGTATATTGATTAATGGATAGAGTAATCATACAAGCTGTACACAATATAATGATTATGTAAACTTGTTGGTCTCCCGTAGGTATGATAATACTGTACAGTGTAGGTAGGTACCTACTATAGTAGTACATAGTTATGATGTGGGCTAGTTACCAGTTAGTTAGGGTATATTATATTAGCCAGTTTCATCATTCATCAGTAATACCTACTATACACAGTGCAATCATATTGTCTGCTGGACTAGCTCGTAATAATATAATGTGTTATCATAGTGCCAACGTACCTACAATAAGGTATTATATGCATAGATAATCTGCACTGCGCTGCCTGGGCCCGTAGTAAAATGTGTATATTATTATGTACATAGTAAGAAATACTAAATCAACAGTTTCTGTTTAATAGGTAGGTACTTACCTATATAATATATTATGACAGTACATACTCCAGTCAAAGGGGAGCTATCGACCCATTAGGTCATAACTGTAATAAAACATTGCATTACATAGATCCGGAATAAAGATTATTATTATATCACTACTCTGAGTAGAGGAGACTCGCTACTAACCTATTCTTTAGAAAGGAGCGTTGAGGGGTGTAGGTCGAATGAGAAATGTAGGTACTTGTTAATAATTAGTCGCAGCCTGTCACGTGCCCCAGCTTCCACCCTCCATTATCCGCACCATCACGTGCAGCCCCCATACAGTATCACGAGGCTCTTGTGCCTTGAACGACTGCCAAGGAAGCCGATGCCACGTTGTATTAATCTGTTGTATTATTATTATCATAATTTCATATCGTAAAACAGTACTGAACCTTACCTTGCCTATATTAAAATGAAACACTACGATGTATAGTTGTGTATAGTATAGACAGTTATCTGCCATTAAATTTATTTGGTAGATACACATTCCCTTGCAATTTTCTCTTCCTATATTATTATAATATCACTCATAATGGAAATGTATTGAGCATTTGAAGCTCTGACGTGTTCGCTTCTTCCTATCTTCCCAGTCGCAATCCAATGATATAAACTAACAATTATTATATGATTAGGTATTAGATTACAGGGAATTCGCGGAAATTCAACACATAAGTTCTAAAACTTAACAAAAAGCAAATGAGAATTCTGACCAGGACCTTAACGAGACACTGCAGACTACGGAAACTCATGACAAAAATTGGACTGTCAGATACCCCAGTCAGAGACACATATCCACATCCTCTGTAACTGTGACGCACTCGCTCGCAAACGAAGTACATCCTCGGAGGACCACTGAGAATGTGAGGCTTCTCACACTAAGACAAATTGTGAGTTACATGACGCATGTAGGTCTTGAGAGTGAGATATGACACAGAAGGATGTCACAGTAAATATACTATGGTCACGGTGACATAAAGGGTGCAAGGTCCCTTGACCTTTGCTTTAAAAAAATAGTAGGTACATGTTTTAAATATGAGGGAAACTGCACAATTGTTCATAGTAAATTGTAGGAAAAATCTTCTTTAATCTATAATTATACCTTCACGTTATAACATTTAAATAATATGTAGATGTTACGGTAGGTAGATATTATATTAGTTACTTACAGTGACACGAGTATAAGAATTAATATGTAAGATGGATGTAAAAGTAAATTCAAAAATGTAGTTGCGTGTCATATCCACTAAATAATATGTTATTGGAATTAGGTAATATCCCTATTCGTGTATCATGTATGTATGTAGGTATTTGCTTGAAACTTTTGTTATTATAGGAATGCAATAGGTAGCTGTGTATTTCGTTGCGTGCATTCGATGTGTGCCTTTAGTATTATTATAGAGTGCATGTTCAAACTGTGTAACTACATCACCCTTCCAGTCCAGAATTCACCTCATATGTATTTGCCTACATTTTGTAACACAATGCCGCTACGTCTAGTCACACTATTCCGAAAAAGCACCACAATATAGGTAGGTACCTACCTACTATGCTATATATGATTTCCTATATTCTACATTTCCTTGCTGTACAATAATAACAGATACTGCTTTAGATATTATGTATGACTGTTTTCATCTTGGCTTTTCATCGATCTTTTGTAACGCCAAAAGCTCAAGAAGTGAATAGCTCTAACAAGGAGAAATATTTACTTGATAAACATTTTAAATCAATTCTTTGTATAAAATATCTATTAAATTATTAACATATCCAGGAATAATTAAAAAAAAAACTATTTAAAAAATTCTGATAATTTTAATAAAATTTATTTCGATGAACTCGCCCTCTGCATATTAGGTGTATGGTTGTATTTAAAATAATTGTATTGCTTTGTAAAATTACTTGTAATTAACGTAAGGCAGGTATAGAATAAATAAATAAATAATTTTGATAGTATCTTTCGCTCTAATATTGTTATAATGATAACGTAATTCCGTGAAAGAAAATCTTCAAGACCCTCGAGAACTGAGTGCGTGAAGAAACATTCATAGCCAACCATAATATGTTGTGTTACATAATAATATTATTTTGCTTTCTGGGTAAGTTACTTACATAATACCTGTGCTTTATTATAATAGTTCTCTCCTGGTGACTCACTATATTTTCCCTGTTGTTTTAATGTGCATGTTAGGAAATATACTTATATAGGTAGCTACGTGTACTAAATATTTATGTAGGTAGTTACCTAGTTATATCGAATATGTATTTTCCCTAAAAGAGGGTTGCATTATTGCTTGCATATTACCTATAAGCTGCGTGTATTGTGCTCTGCCTGGACTAGCAGCACCCAGCGCATGATTGATTGGTCATGCAATGAGCTTGTCGCGTCGTATTGATCGCTTCCTTGTCTTCCTGAGGGGAATGCATAAATTATTGAAACAAACTATCTACTTCTTTCAGACTTTATAGGTGAAGTTATTAGGAATAGGGTTTTGGTGTACAGTAAATATAGCCTGAACAATTTAATAACTTAACCACAATATAAATGTACTGAGTAAATATTATTTAAATCTAATTTTTACAATTATGAAATTATAATAAATGTTATCGATTAATATATTTTTTTTATCAAAAGTAAAAGGAAGGTAAATAGTAATTATACTTTATTGTGTCTACTTACTCTATGATAAAATATATATGTACAATCATCCGCGATATTGTAACATTAAATTTTATGTTGATTATTACAACAACTTTCACGGTATCATGTCATGTTGAAATGTTATTTAGAAGTGAGATGAGATGAGACGAACTGATAGTGATGTGATTGGCTCTGGGTGAAGTTACCTAATGTACAATCAATCTACAATGAATAACACACATAATATTCTCAACGTATTCAGATAATTTCAATTCTTACTTGAAGATAATACTAAGCATATCTATATATCACAACTAATGGTTAAATTGTTGTATTTTTTTTGCTCGCAAATTATATATTTTTTTTTTGTTTTTATTTATTTGCATAATTTGGCGTCGACGTACTAATTAACAATGCAACATCACTCAGTATTGGGTGGAATTCCTATAGAATAAAAAAAAAAAAACTACTAATTCACAGCAAAATACAAACATTAATTGTTACAGGGAATGTCTACAAATACATTGTTATCGATTTGTCTACATATTTCTACGTACCACCACAGTATCTCTTACAACTATTTGGGTAGCTAGCAGTAATTAAATTCTATTATCAAACATACAAAATTAGATAAACAAAAAACTAGATGAAGAATACCTAATTAATAAACAAAAGAACTGTAAGGTCGTCAAGATTTATCATTGCAGAGGAAGGTACACTTTTGTTGTACATGGTCTTTATTTCGACTAACGGAATATTTTAAGCAGATTTTAAGACAATAATATAATAAATTGTCAATTTTATTGAAATAATAAATCGAACTCACTCGACCATCACTAGTTGGTTTAGATCGTAATAACATCTCTTCTTTAAAAGTGATACCTACTGTTCAAACAAAAGCAATGTAAATATTTGTCACTTACCATTTCTTTACGAGTGATCGCTAATTTATTATTCATACATTAATGTAATTATTTATGTTTTATTATTGTTGGAATGGGAAATAATATGTACATTCTATATATTGTTATGTATGTATGTCGCCCTAATTTGAAAGGTAGTGAGTGTCTGGAGTGGGAGATCATTCACCCAAATACACATTGAGATGAGTTATGGGTGAGTCAGTGGAGTGAGTAGAACAAACGTGGATAATTCATTCAATTTATGATTGCTTAACCTAGTTTGAATATATCCATGATTTTGACAAATATTTTTCAAATGTATTGCGTTTATATAGGTAAATTATAAAATGCTTATTTGCGAGATTATTGAGTGACTTAAACAAACGGCCATGGTGAATTATTCGGACATGCTCAAATACAATCAAATAACTTGTTAAAATTATTTTTTTATTAATATTGTTACTTCATTAAATATTTTTTACAATAACTTATAGATTTGAATTTCACATCTAAGTAGATGAAACAACTCAATTTCCTTATGATGTAATTATTTATATATGTCAGAATATTATTCCGTCTTATAATCTATGTAATAGCAAACTAAGATAGTAATGTGTCCTAAGTCTAAACTATATCACACATTACAGCTGTGTAGGTACTGTAGATGCATTGTATATATGTAATTATATAGTATATAATATAATCCATCATCTGAGAATGTGTCGTGGTGCGTATCGTTTAAAGGTTGATGAACCACAGCACCACAGCGCAGTGGCTATCCGTATACACATTATGTACCTACTGCACAGTTCAAAGTCACTCATGTCTTTAATAGTCAGTGTCAGTATAATAGTGATCACCAAGTATTACAAGTTAAACGAAGTTCTTACTGCTTTGTAGCTTTTGTATTATAACTTATAACAACACCTGACTCATGTTTCTACGCGCTTTGTCTTCCCTTTAGGTATAACATTGTATCAAATAACAACTCGCATAGGAGGTACCTACCTATCTACATACATGTAGTGAATAGAAATCAGAGGTACCTACCTATCTACATACATGTAGTGAATAGAAATCATTTTGTGACGTCGAACATTTTAATGGTGTTTTTATATCACATATTCATTCCATCACGTCTATATAAAACTACATATCTATAATATCTCCTTGTGTTGTAACATTTCCTTACTCTAACGCTTCATAAATAAACAGTTAACATTTTATCTCTATCAGCATTTATAGAATTGTGTGTATTTATGTAGGTATAGGCAAAAGGCGTCTGTATCATTCGGACTTACACTCTCTGTAAAATCCTGACCAAATGTTTTATAAACAAATCTGAAGTTAATGAAAAACAATTAGGTACTTCTGAAATTTCTTTATATATGAAGCTTAAACGTTATAATATATAAAAGTAAACGTAAGTATATTTCCCTAAATGTGTAGATACTGTCTTACTTTGATTTTGATATAAGTTTAATATATATTTTTTATATAACATATTAACAAACAAAATCTTTTTGTCATGAAAACAATTAGTCACATACAGGATTTAAATCTTAAAACCACCATTTAACTATTTTTTTTCTTAAATAAAAGAAATATATCTGGGTTTTGTTATGAACCCAAATACACCTTTCACAGTAAGCTAAAAACCTGTGTCGTGATTATTCGTTATTTGCGCACTATATTATAGGTATTATTAGCTTGTAAAATGTTTAAAAGAATTGTTGAAGGAACGTGTTCAGTACCAATATCATTCATGTTCAAAATTACAATGCTATTTTTTCCCATTAGGTAGGTACTTACTAAAGTGTGAGTTAAAATTTACATATACATAGTTTCTGAAATATGAATGTTCCGTTATAAAGCAACTGAAAGCTCGAAATGTTTATTCAGCTACTGTATGGTTACATAAACAGATTGAATTGTATAATATGTATGTATATATACATATCATACAGGTAATACTGTGAATGTAGGTGAGTGGTTCTGTTTGAATATTTACTCGTAGGTATATAAGTTGTGTGCATTATATTGTTGAAGTAGAATGGTGCACGGCTGAATACACCTGAGAAGTTCTGAATGCTCAGCATCCATCTTGACCTGATTGTGAGATGAAGTTTCAGGTCAAATACATTTACAACTTTCTGATTTAATTTTTCTAACTTTAAATCATCATTAAGTTAATACTTTTGCAGATTTTCAATTATTCTACGTTACTTAAATTACGTAAATTCTATAAAAAATATTTTATTTTTCAAAATATTTAACTCAATTTTCGAATGTTGTTGGCTGAAATCGAAAGTCTTTGAGATTTGTGTTATAAATTCTATTAACATACCTTGTAAAAACGGAAAAAATAACATATAATTATGTAAAATAATATCAGAGCAAAATTTTATCGATTTTTTATGCTACTGGCATACTAAAATATTGTATTTATCTGTAGAAGTCTTGACTAACTTAATGTGTCGCATTTACTATCGCTAAGTAAACAGTAGCGCTTTATTATGATATAACAGTGTTCCTCTTTTATCCTCGTTACTTCACATTGTCTCCTGCCCTCCCCCCCCCCCTCTCATCCCATTTCTCTCCATCTCCCATTGCATTGTTATAATATATAGCAAGACAGCCTCGCTGCATGTTGCTTTGTGCTGTATGTGAATAAGTATACCTACATAGAGTAGATAATTCCTGGAAGCCAGTTTGGCGCATCTCACCTTAAGTAGCTTCATACAGGGTTGCATAATGACACTTCTTAGTCTTACATTATCTCTACGTAGCAGCTATACATATGTATACATCTTACTAAATCCTTAATAAAACATAAACTACATAAGTGCAGTACCTAATCTTAAGACAAGGGACGGGCTTAGTTAGTTGTAATAATAATGAGAGTTTTTTTAACCTCGATAGAATGCTCTGTTTTTAATAATAAATCCGGATATGGCTGTTTTCTCAGAGTCAATAAAAATAAGATATTCAGTATGGGTGGCATTCCTACCAAATCACATAACTGAAAATGTTGAATGTTCAACATCAAAAATGTCATATTTTTCCACGGCACCAGTAAACGTACATGCATTAAAAATAATAAGATTTATTTTAGCCATAGATATAATGTATGTAATCCTTCTTTATATAATCGATTTAAAATCGTATTATTAATAACAAGCTTTTGTAACCCGGCATTGCTCGGGTTTAAATAAACAGAAACCGTGCAAATACATGGGTTAAAATTGGTATTTTTAGTTTGTAGTACCTACATAAATCTTCAATTGATTTGCCATGAAAAGTAAAGAAAAATATTAGGCGAAAATAAATAGGTTCTTATGGCTAGTACCGAGGTACTTTTGTATTTATTTATACAAAAAATCAATTAACATTGTTTATGGATTTTTTACATAATTCTATTCTTATTCTACAGTATGGATTTCTATGGTCTCATAATATCCTCCATTATGAAAATAGCTCAAAATGTCAAAAATATGCAATTTTTATTCTCATAATTCAGGATTTTTTGTCATTAGCAATCACAATGTTTCATTATGTAAACAGTCCCTAATTATTTAGTTTCAGTATTGTTTTATTTATTGTTACATCCATTTTGAAATTAATTCAATACAATGAAAAATGTTTGACTATAAATATTGGATTTTCATACATTCGCTTGGCAATTTTGTCAAGCGAATGTATGGGAATCTCATTAAAATTGTAGTATCTTTATCAATACATAAGATATTTAAAATGTTTTTAGCCTTAAACCTGCCCAGAAGATGAGACCTCGTATAGAGTGTATTATTTTACTTCTGTCTTTCCTTATTTCAGAGTCCATTGAGGACATACGCACATACGAACCGACTCAAATATTTATGTGTGGATTAATAATTGTGGTTTGACGAAATTTTACTTTATGAGAAGTTACAACTAGCTATAGACTATTGTAATCAGTGAGGTTTAGTTTAGTTTAGCTTATTTGTATTAATCACATTGGTGGTACATAGTAAGTAACAACATAATAATATGTACATACTCGTACATGTACCGCGAAATTCTAACAAGATGAGCCAAATTGTAATAGGTACATTTATTTTGAACCATGCGAAATTATGTCACATGGCCATTATAAAGGTACTCTTAGTATAGGTGGCCAACCTTTTCAGCAGTCGGACCAAATTTCAGAATAAGATTTCCTAGCGGGCCGCACAACAATATGCTCCTTATATAGAATATTTAATAATTTTACTTCAACTTAAAATTTCTACCCCCCCCCCATCACCAAATTTTCCAAATGGTATAGGAATTTGAAATGTTTTAAAACTTCTCGGTTTTCTTTAAGAATATTTTCTCGAAACACCTCTTTCAAATAATTCACGGGTACTTGTACCGACTGTTATTAAAAAAAGTGTTCATATCCTTCGCGGGCCGCACGTAGACACCCAACGGGCCGCGGGTTGGCCACCCTTGGTATAGAGCATAATGCATCGTTAGTTCTATTATAACTAATATACGAGTACATAGTACGCAATATAATGTATAGTGTAGTGTGGCACTGTGAATATGATGATAATGTATTGTAGTTAAATAAAATGCTCAGTGTTCAGTAGTGAGACTATATTATAAATCGTAACAAGCGTTTCGTTCTACTATAGATTAAACAACATAAGATAGATGAATCGATTGATAATGACCTAAGAAGTCGAAAGACGTCTTTCTCGCGTTGTTAAATCTATAATAGAACAAAATGCTTGTTTCAGTTTACCCAATTGTGGAATTCTACTACTTGTAATTTACCTTACCACCAGCTATATAATTATAATGAGACATAATACAATCCTACATACCTAATTATAATTCTAATGGTTGTACATTCACAGAGTGAAAATTCATGATTACATATATCAATATTTCTAAACACAGTTAATTTTCACTAATTTTTTTTTAAAGAACTCGAACTTTTCGCCAAAAGCTCAGTTTGACATTAAGTGCTCTTGAAAATGTCAAACTGAGCTATTGACGAAAGCTCTCAGTTTCTTTAAAAAAATTAACTGTCTCTAGAAATATTTATATTTGTATACCTACTTATATTTCATACGACACCACGTTTTTCAAAAAATAATTGAATGCTGATTACTAATTGCAATATTATTGCAAGTAATTATAATGTGTTTATTATATTGTACACATATATTTTTGTGATTTCTCAATATTTTCTAAATATTGGCACGGAGCTAACAGCTTGCATGTTTATTATATGCTGCTGGTTTGCTGGCTATCCCACATGTGAGATATGCCGTGATGGTATAGTTGTAGTAGTAGTAGATTTCTCAATTAATTTGCTAAATTTCTGCCAGTTCCAAAATAAATAGTTTTCTCGATTATATAAGGTAAATTCTGTGTGAGTGATTCCAGAATCTCGTGCGTGTTTTTTCTCAGATATTAAAAGCTATATCTGTGAGTTACCGTTTTTTGTATATTATTTTGTACCTGCATTATATTCAAGGGTTCCGGGTTCGATTCCCGGCCAGAGCAAAATGAAGAATGACCTTTTTCAAATTGTCCTGGGTCTGGATGTTACATGTATATGTGTTCAGTGCATTGTATATATGTGTATCGTCGTGTTAGTGCCCATAATACAAGATTCATATCTTAATTTGGGACTAGCTCGGTCTGTGTGAATTGTCTATACATGTTATGTTATATATAATGAGTTACAATCCACTGGATTGGTCTGCAACGAGTTTGGTTTTTCTTCTCCATTCGTCTCTATTCTCAGCCAGTCTTTTCAGCTCTACGTATGAGCCACAGTTCATGTCCCTCTTCAGTTGGTCCATATACGCGTCTCTTGGTCGGCCTCTGCCATTTGTCCCCTCGTTCTTACCCTCCACGATGGCGATGAGTAGTCCTGGGTGCCTATGTTATGTAAAAAAAATAGTGCCGACATTCACAAAAGATTAGATTTATAACCATTCTCCATGATGCGTCCATTCTTCTTCTGTTTTGTCCCAAAATTACAAATTAATGAGTCTATTGTTATACCCATTTTATATGAGAATTTCCCAACAATAGAAAAAAGTTCATCATTAATAACTTCCGGAATAATATTACTTAACCTTTTTATTTTTATTTCATGTAATTTATGTATGTTACTTCTCACATAAAACAAAAGATCACGTTATTGTACTTACATAATGTGTTACCTTCTTTATGTATGTTACTTCTCACATAAAACAAAAGATCACGTTATTGTACTTACATAATGTGTTACCTTCTTTATGTATGTTACTTCTCACATAAAACAAAAGATCACGTTATTGTACTTACATAATGTGTTACCTTCTTTATGTATGTTACTTCTCACATAAAACAAAAGATCACGTTATTGTACTTACATAATGTGTTACCTTCTTTATGTATGTTACTTCTCACATAAAACAAAAGATCACGTTATTGTACTTACATAATGTGTTACCTTCTTTATGTATGTTACTTCTCACATAAAACAAAAGATCACGTTATTGTACTTACATAATGTGTTACCTTCTTTATGTATGTTACTTCTCACATAAAACAAAAGATCACGTTATTGTACTTACATAATGTGTTACCTTCTTTATGTATGTTACTTCTCACATAAAACAAAAGATCACGTTATTGTACTTACATAATGTGTTACCTTCTTTATGTATGTTACTTCTCACATAAAACAAAAGATCACGTTATTGTACTTACATAATGTGTTACCTTCTTTATGTATGTTACTTCTCACATAAAACAAAAGATCACGTTATTGTACTTACATAATGTGTTACCTTCTTTATGTATGTTACTTCTCACATAAAACAAAAGATCACGTTATTGTACTTACATAATGTGTTACCTTCTTTACGTGGACCATAATTTTCATTGTGCCTACATTACAAGGTCTTTCTTTTTCTCTTCTATCTTTCTTTTTTTCTTCGGCCCATCTCAGTTCACTGTTCTTTGTTAATATTATTTAACGTTATAATTATATTTTTTTTTAATATTTTTTTAAGAAGATATATCTGGGTTTTGTTATAAACCCAAATACAACCATATACACCTTTCACAGTAAGCTAAAAGCTTGTGTCGTGAAAGGGGAGTTGGCCGGCACCTGGGATCGAAAACCGGACCTCATGTTCATAAGGCCGAGACTCTACCTCCAGGCTACCGACGAACTCATAAATTGAAAGCAAAAATTCATAATTTTTAAGAAATATCTTCAATTTTTTTGTTAATAAGTAAAACATATATATTTTTTTATTCAGAATCAATTCAATGTTCGTCTTATGTTGTCAGGTCATTTAGCCTGTAGTCTTGTGACACTTATTTTGCATATGCCGTTAAAAAAAAAAACAATTTTTGACTTATAAGTTGCTGTATCTGGAAACCTGCCTTGCCCAAGTCTATTGTAAAGCATTTCATATAATATATTATGTAATTATTTGATGTTTTTTTTCAAAACACATCAATTTGACTATGGGAATTTATTTCCTATATGTAGGTATAGCCAATTATGTGTCCTTGTAGTGGTAGATAATTATGCGTACCAACTGCGCGTTGTGCAGCATTACGGTATAGTAGCGTAAGTGATCTTGGACTCTAACTGGGAGTGCATAATGATATTGTTGTATCGGCTGATTCGGTTACAGACTGGTCTTGTAAGTTGTAACAAGTTTCCACAGTCAATAACCGGAATTTCACCATTTAACTGTTGAATCGTTAAGAGGAGAGAGCTCTATAACTACTATCGCCCAGACTGTATCTGTGTAGTGTGTACTTACATGTAGGTACATATCTTACAGACTGATGTAGTGTGACCTGTAGTAGAAATATGTACTGTACCTACCAACATAATTGCAAATAAACTACCGTCACTATAGCAGATGGTTTGTTTGCAAAGTGTAGTACATTATTATACCCTTTTTACCTACTGTTTGATAGTAATGATGTTCTTCGGTTCCAATAATCTAATTATACATTACTATCAGCTAAAATCTATTATGTGTATATATTTCATAGTACAATATAGATTTTAACTGATAGTAATGTATAGATAGATTATTGAAATCAGGCATTGGGAAATTTAAAAAATAATCCTACAAATTATACGTTCTGATTTTTGATACCTAAGTGAAATAAAACTAAATTATTTTAATATAAACTTCCACATGAAAACATTTTTAACGGTTTTAACTACCTACGTGTAACTTAAAAGTTAAATATTTATATGTTAGGCTACTTGGTGGTGTGTTGCAGATACTATGATTAGAGTATGTGTATACATACACACACGCACATAATAAGTTACTTAGATACATTGTAACAACAATAGCAGAAGATATAGCTTTGTTATGTGCTGTGTATCTTGCAAGTGTCAAGATAATTATTTTACCTTCTCGTCTTGGTAGGTATTATTATTATAATATGTTGATATTAAGAAATAAACAATACATACCTACTCAGTTACAGTACCAATCATCGTCTGATCTACGTCATATTGCAAGACGTATTGTAATTATTATTATTAGTGTATTTCTGGTAGATATTTAGAGTATTTCTTATTTTGTACATACAGATGTTGGTAGAAAACAATCTGATGTGATGTGTGTTTCACAATTTGTTTATGTGTGTTGTGTGACAGCTGAGTAGGTACCTTATCAAATAGTGAATGTCGTTTAGTATATTTATATAAGTGTCTAGAAGGTGATGACAATACTAAATACCAGACACAACATAACTTGCATAGATCGAGAAAGCTCGTTTGAAAGTCGTCTGGTTGATAATATCTATATCCAAACAGATATTCTTTGCCATCGTGATTATTTCTTTACATTTCTACTATACTATTATACGATGTATTCTGAATGGATATTCTTGACTAGGTGTCGTAGTATGTAATGCAAATTATATTAGTCTCGCGTCTCAGCTGTCCTAAGAAATTTGTTGATATAAAATCGTTAAATTAACATAATATTATTGCTTCGCAACGATTATTTCTCGAAAGATGAATAAATTTTGAAATAAGTTTCGGTTTCGCGTCTTGTGTATGATCCTGCCCTTGTGTATGATCCTGCCCTTGAAATAATATCTACTATTGTGTTGATGCCATCCGATTTGAGATAAAATGGATACCAATAAAATAATGTTACTTAATATGATAAAACCCGAAGAATGCTGTTTTATCTGTAGGTATATCTATTTTTTTTTTTTTGAAAAAAGACATATCTGGGTTTTGTTATAAACCCAAATACAACCTTATACACCTTTCACACTAAGCTAAAAGCTTGTACCGTGAAAGGGGAGTTTGCCGGCACCTGGGATCGAACCACGGACCCCTTGTTCCGGAGGCCGAGGCTCTACCTCCAGGCTACCGACGAACTCGAACATAACAGAAATTATATATATATTTTTTTTAAATATATTTATTTTATTCATAAATACACAGTATACATTGATATTACAGTAATAAAACAATATAACACACAGTAAAAATGCTCCAGTACAGTATAAATGAATTGGTTAAATTGAAAATAGTTACCTACTTAGTAACTGATATGTATTATACTTCCGAAAAAAAATTTAATCGGTAACTGGTTTTCATGAGTTTCCACTCTCGTTAAAAATATCTAATATTTATAAAAAAAATTACTGCCGAAAACAAATATATAACAACATAATAATGGAACATATAGTTTTGTGCCATGTCCGAGTTTCTCTCAGAAGCACCGTTTCTTCCAACTAACCCGACGCCTCAGGTTAACGTAGAGTCTTTAGTATTGTGGATGTATTGAATATATATGTTTTACTTTAGCGAATTCAAATTCATAATATATTTTGTACAATGGAGTACATACTGACGTAGACATAATATTATAAAGCTGTGTCTGTTTAGCAGGTATATGTAGATAGGTCAGTTTAGTAACAGTTGTATTGTATGTGCCTACAGTATCATGGTGTTGCCAGTTCGGTTTCGAGTACTAACATAATATAAATGTATTATTCTGTACTGCGCTATATACTATAGATCAGGCGTCGGCAACCTATGGCACGCGTGCCAGGCTTGGCACGCGATGGGGTTCTGAATGGCACTCTACAAAGTAATCAGGGACAAGGTTCGCATTAAAAAAAATTAATTTATGTTAGAATTTTATGTTATTTTTTTAATAAATATGTTTAAAAGATAAATTTGGTATAAAATTCTTCTCCTCTAGAACCCCATTATATAATTTAGAATTATGGCGGCACCCTGAATCATATTGGTAGAGTGGCTTGGCACACTACAGCTAAAAGGTTGCCGACCCCTGCTATAGATAGACTGTACCTACGTATTCATTATTGTATAGAGCAGAGTATTATATTTATTATCAAAGTGTAATGCGAGCTCGGGAGAAAGAGAGATTTGACAAACACGATACATTTGGCGAAGACTCAAGTAACGGAACTTCGGACCTCGTGCTTTGTTGAGTTTGTACACCAACCAACCACAACACAATACAGTAATAATAAATGTATTATACACTCATACTTTATAATATTATGTATGAAACTATCTATTTATATACGTATGTCGCAGTGAGAGAGTAAGTAGTTAGCTATCTGTAGTTCATAATTAAGTTCTGCGTATATTTATGTCATGCATTTAGATCTATTAATGTCTCCCTTTGTTGTTATTTTCCTTGATACTGAGGGTCGTAATCTCTTTTTACTCTAGTTTTTACAATAATCTGTCGTGATCTTCTGCCTAGGTTCGTTGGTTCTTTGTGACTTGAGTGAATATAGTATAATATGATTATGTTACACACTTAAATAAAAATCACGAATTGTTAAGTAGTAATTTGAGAGAAAAAATATTGTACGTTAATATAAATATAAAAAAATAGAAATTTAAAAGTAACCTCTACAACACGGATCAAACCAGGTAACAATAATAATAATAATAAAAAAAAACTATAAAAATAATTGTAATTCCAAACAACGCTTGCGTCATTGCCATTATTTCCTTGAACAAATCGTCATAGGAGTACTGTCAGTACTAGGCCAGCGATCTTTTGAACTTTACTGTTTTTAGGTTAGGACCATTTCATTCAATATTTAGGTATTAGGTTGATTAGTTGATTGACACCAGCAAATTAACGCAGCCATGTGAAATTATTATCGTATTGCAATAAATACATACAATATGAATATGATGCAACTCTTAACAAGACATCAACAACAATATCTATTGTTATGGATAGATAGGCAATAGTTTGGCCGGCCACAGTGATAGTAAGTATATAATAATGTGATGTGATGCAGTTAGCTTTAGTATAGGTATGCGCCCAAAGAGTTTGAGTGACCTAATTTCATATTTAATTTATAACGCAGTTGTAACCAAAAATACATATCGCGACATGTACCTACACTAATGTGTGTTAATATTCTCAAATAATAATTGTATCAAAACACATTTATTTACAAAATTAAACACTTGTCACAAATGGTTGTAAGTAGACCGGGAGAGAGAACACTTTTTATTTTTTTTTTTATTTTATTTATTCAGTAAGGATCAGACAGATAAGACAGACAAAAATATCAATTTTATATTCACATATTATTTCATTTCATAGAACACAAAGTATACTTATGTACGCTACCCAACTTGAATGTCATATTTTTATGTCTCGAAGAGGATTAACTATATATTCATTAAGTGAAGTGATACATAACTCGTTATTGTATAGATAAATAGATTTAGAAAATACCTTTTTCACTTATATATTATTTTAATCTTGGATCACATCCTTGCATTATTTATTTTCAATTATTAAAATTGTAATTATTTTATAGTGCATGCTCTAGACTCTAGAGTCTAGACACTCTTAATTAGAGATTTGGGCAGATATTCTTAGGTGTTTGAAATAATTTATTTTTTGTGTTGCCAGTTTTTTGTTAGTTTCTCCCTACATATTTATGTTTATAATATTTATTTATTTATTTATTAATCAGAGACACAAACAGAAAGTTGACAAAATACACACAAAAAAATAAAAACAACATACATTGATTCGGCCAGGCCAAACCCCCAATTAAGTGTGTCTACAGCATACACATATTAATGTAAAAAAAAAAAGAATGAGAAAAAAAAACAATCAAACAAAAGCAGACCACAATCACCGCAGGCCCAGTACAAACTGAACCCGCACCAAACAAGCACCGATCACGTCAAACAACAACAAGCAAATACCATCGCAACACTTAAAATCAAGCAATCCATTTAACATCAAAAAACAAAACAAAAAAAAAACACAAATAAGTCAATCTACAAAGATAACAAAGTTGGAGGCAACACTCCTTCTGAACCCCGTCAGTGAATGACAAAAGACATCCACACCATCCACGCAATGTGAGCATAAAACATTATATAATCTACACATTCTGCTGATTGGACTATTGGGACTGACATTGTTACTGTGTCTGTCCATTAAGAAAGTTCTTAGGTTACGTAGGCGGGGATTTGCTGATTTGTGAATTTGATCGATAATATGCAATTAATATATTGCACGCTCTGGAAGAAATAATTAATATCTCATTCTCGCGGATTTGATAATTTATACTTTTTATTATGGGTCAATTTACGTTATTTATTCTAACCTGGAAATATCAATTTTGAGGGTAGATATTAACGAAGGTTATTACCACTGTTTACTGTCAAAAATAAACATTCAGTATAGTAATCGGTGCAGATCTCTATAATTATATTTAATAGCAGAGTATTGCCATTAATAAATCAAATATTTACAAATTTATGATAAGTATTCTCATTGTTGTATTTTCATGGGAGTTTATCTAGTTAATTGGTACGTTGTTTATTATTATTAACCATGTCGTCAGTTTTTGTCTTATAAATTCATATATTCTGATCAATGTTTTTTTTTCCTATACAAAAACATTGGTTAGATAAATATCTATCTGCAGAGATATGGGAGATGTGAACGGGATCCTCTGCCAGTTCACACGTTGTGAAAAAGAATGAATTAATACTTACATTTATTCATTAATCAGATGGTTATGCAACGCTAGACAACAATTCATTATTAGATACATGTTGTATATATTATTATTATTAAATGCAATAACTATTTACCTAGTAGTGTTAAATAATTTGTGAAGTAATGAACTGTGTAAGTTTATCTTATTATTTAGTCACTAATTCAGAGCATAACATTTGTATTTATTTTTTTGTTGTTGTCTAAACACATTGAATTTTTATATGTATGTGCTTGACCTGACAACTTGTTATCTTAATTACTTTGTTGTTGTTACTTTTATTTTTCTGTTGTTAACATGTAAAAGGCAAAAACGTAGATAAAATAAATTAAAATGTTTCCTATTCAATTCTTAGTTGTACTCAACATAAAGCTTTCACGATTAAGCTAACTTATATTATGGGTTACTTTGTAAATGATATGGAATATCACGTGTTCATGCATAACAATAATTATTTCACAAATTTAGGATTCTCAACATCATTGATAAATAAATGGAATTGAATGATTCATGTTGAGATGTAGGTATATAGTACGTATGTACCTACTAGTGTTGCCATTGAGTATTTATATATTTCGTTTGATCTGCAACGATCATCTTTCACGGTACAAATATCACATTATTGTGAGGAGTGTAACATAAATCTATTTTATCACCTACATAATGAGTCTTTCTTACATAATATTACCTATAACATTCTCTACAGCTCGCCTCTCTCATATTATTATGATGAATGTGGCTGATGTAATACATGATGTATCCACTTAAGTATAAGATGTGTTACTATATTATATTATACCAATATATTGTACTGCAATTAACCTACCTGTTTAACTATTTATACCTCACACATAATTTGGGATAACTAGTCGTATCTATAACATTAAAATCGACTTCTCGAAAAATAAAGACATTTATAATAAGTATCGTGTTATACCTTCACATTATATTAAAGTTTCATATATGTACGTATTAAAACATTTTTAACATCGGTACAATTATATATACAGAGTTCGTCGGTATCCTGGAGGAAGAGTCTCGGCCTCATGATCAAGGGGTCCGTGGTTCGATTCCAGGCGCCGGCAAACTCCCCTTTCACGACACAAGCTTTTAGCTTAGTGTGAAAGGTGTATATGGTTGTATTTGGGTTTATAACAAAACCCAGATACAGTGGAACCTCTCATAACGAGCACCCCTCATAACGAGTAATTCGCATAACGAGCAAAAATAAATGTGAAAAAGTTGCTTCCATAACGAGTGACATTTCGCATAACGAGCTACAGAGAAAGGGTAGTCCCTTTTTCACGACATTCACTTGTGACCTTGTGAGCCAGGACTTCCGCGCCAGTACATCAGTCTGTGTTTAGCACTCGTTCCGTTAGCGCCTTGATTTCGCATGTGATCACCCATTCTTCCAAAATTTGTATTGATATTATTAGTAATTTTTTATGTGGAAAGTATTATAATCCATTCAAAAATGTCCCCGAAGAAAAAAACACAAGAAGACAATAAAAATAACTGTTGAAATGAAACGTTAAATCATTGAAAAGCGAGAACAAGGTGTGAGCGTGGCATATCTAACCCACACATACGCGCACATACTATCGGTCAACAGCAACGATCTGCACTATTCTCAAGAACAAAGATAAATAATGCAATTTGAAACAAGTGTTCCTTTCTACTATTGTTTTTTAATTCGCAGAGAGACGTCTTTCGACTTATGAGGTCATTATCAAAGATTGATAATGACCTCATAAGTCGAAAGACGTCTCTCTGCGAATTAAAAAACAATAGTAGAAAGGAACACTTGTTTCAAATTGCATTATTATGGAATTCTACTACGTGTGCACCGACACAATTAATAAAACAAAGATAAAATTAAGAGATGGATGTTTCAAGAGAGTGTTTACGAAAGGTCTACGTTTACGGTTAGTTTTCTAGTTAAAAATGGTTAATTATTTGTCATAAATTCATATTTTTATTTAGGTACGTTTTTTTCCTAATCTAAATTGTATTACAAGTTGTTACACTCTTTTATAAGTCATTTTATTTGAAAAAACGTTATTAAAAAAATCATGGAATACTTATTCTTTGGAACGCATTATCGTATTTTACATTGATTTCTTTGGAAAAAAAGGTTTCGCATACCTAACGAGTGTTTCGCATAAGGAGTAAGAGTCAGGAACGAATAAAACTCGTTATTTTTATTTTATTTTATTTGAATAAAATATACCACTGCCAGCTTGACAGTTGTGAAACCTAATTGCTGGACAGTGGACAACATAATATAACAATCATAAACAAATATGAATCTAAGAATCTAAAATAACAACCATACGAATATAACCCATTAATAAAAAAAAAACTTACAATGAGAGGTTCCACTGTATATCTTATTTCTAAAAAAAAATATCAAGTGACAAAACATCAAAACAAAAAGCTATAAGCAAAAGAGTGTGTAAAATTCTCTAACATTAGGTAGTAATATGCAGTAGAATAAAATAATTAAAGTTTGTTTTTTCCATAATGTTCAGTGTGCGTATCGTATATTGTAGGAAACATTGTTCTAGGAACATTATTATGATGTATGTACATAATTATGTATCTACTGCAAGCATTATATTATATTATATAATTATGTTGTTCTACTATAAAGAAGCATCAGCCCGAAACAGTACAAAATTATAATATTATGTTATTGTGAAATTCATATCAATGTTTGTATGAAGTCTGAAATTATCTAACCTTTTGTAAGTAGCTTTCAGCAATAATTATCATATTAGAAGTATTTAATTATCTGAAAGTTTTTTCAGGTATATTGTGCCTTTATCTTTATGTTTCGATTTCGTTCCTCCAAACAACCTCGTGACATTACCACTAAGGATAGTAATGAACGAAATATCATTAATTGGCAAAATAAAAAAATAAATATTATAAGTATTTGATTATACGGGATCAGACAATATTTGGTTTTAAGATAACAAAACCGTAACAGTTTTACTGAGTTGTACGGAGTCTTTTCAAAATATGTAAATGAATTTGGATTTACGTAAATTTTGTTAATTTAAAATCGCAAAAGTTAAATCAGATACAACGTAGGTACTTCGTACTAAACTTTGCAATAAAGTTTCCTTAGACATTTATAATTTCCTTCCTAATTTACATTTTATGTATATTTATATATTGCGTAGATTTTTAATTCTTGAATAACATTTCCATGATTTTATGCATATTATGATACAGTACAAATATTACTTACTTATATACATATTCCTCCCGCAGTGCGGATACATTCCACTTTCTGTAATAACATCTCATATTGGATCAATGACATAAATACTAGAATAGAAACTCAAACAATAAATATAATTATCATCATATTTGATCATTTTGGTCCAATTCAATTTCATCTCAATAATTAATTAGTCTTATACAAGCGTTAGCTTAAGAAGGTTGCTCTCCATCTAACTTATTCATTAAAAAAGTATGTTTCTATATTTAATTTATATGAAACTGCACCTTTTTACGAAATTGAAATTGCACATTTTTTATAGCATTTTCGGAAACTAAATTTAGAGAACATTAGTATTAGAATTCTGGTCTAGTATAAATATCATTGTAATGCATGTATATCATTGTAGACAGACTACATGCAGTGTATATGTTGGTACATATTTATATTCATAATGAATCTCCATACATCCTCCCTCCACTTATGTCTTGTTCTGTAGTACCTACATATTGTGTACATGTAGTGTAGAGTGGTGATGTGACGATATTCTATTGCGTCCATCCATCCCGTAGTAACAAAGTGAGGAATGAGAAATTACATTTTGATGGGGTCATAATTTTTAATGTTGACATTAATCTTACCTAAGTACCCTAACTACATAAAAAACACTTGTACAAGTTGAAGAAAAAAGTAATTAATTCTTAAGACTACTGCAATACTGTAAAGACATAAAATATACAGAGACTTCTTCTTCTTTTGCCATTTAACGATCCTCTCGTTAATAACAGAAACCAAGCTCCTTCATTCAGAACAATTTTGAGCAAATCCTTCCACTACTGCTATACTCAAATATAAAGTATCTCAAATTTCTGTTTGTTAGTGTTGGTGAGGAAGGGATCTTGATTGGTTTGCTTATCGTTATAATTAATTGTTATATTTATTGTTATAACTGTATGATCCATAATAAAGAATAAATAAATAAATACTGTCACGGCATATCCCACAAGTGGGGTAATAAACATGCAAGCCTTCCTCTCCATGCCAATAAAAAAATAAGAAATTCAGGATGAGTAGCAAACCACATAACTAAATTTAAGATGCAAAATGTTTTATTACTTTGAATATCTACGTTTTACAAAACACGAAAACTTACCGAAAAGAATAGGAGACAAATTTTTCTGCATGATCTACGAAACAGAGCTAATGTTTCATTAAAAATCCTAAAAATATCCTCCACACATTAAATTGTTGACAGTTTTTATTTTAGCATCAAGTAATTAGTTTTTTTTTTTAAATAATCTGTTAAAATGTTTATTTTAGTTAAATTAGTATCAAAGGTTGATTGTCCGTAATACTGTTAACAATATATTATTATTCTCATACATAACTGATGTATGCGTTGTGTACTGAATTTTAATCATATCGTATTAGCACAACAAGTAAATGTATGAATCTTAATGTCTCTGGTGCGTATTAACTTTGTACATGAAATTTCCGCGAACTTCAAAGGAATGAAATTCAAAGATATTCATATATTATATTGCGAGTACGAAGAACATTTGTATAAACGTGGGAGAGAGAGTAGCTTTAGAATAGTTATTAATTAGTATTACTTGGAAGCAGTGTTCTCAATGCACGGTTATAAATATCATTATTAATATGAAAATCATTTCATAGTGTTTAATCAAAGAGTTATAAAAATAATATTTCATGGAATAATTTTGAATCATCAATAAAGTCATGAAATTAATGTTTTCTTAATTTAATTAAAAACCGATACCGGTTTATCTGAATCATTGAGCATTATATTAGGAACTAAATTTTCAAAAGTGAAACTTGTTTTTCAAAATTTTATCCTAAATCAGTGCAGAATGCATTAAACCTACAAAAAAGCAAAAACATTAAGACAAAAGTTTTCTTAAGAAAGACTTATAATTATATCTTTATTTGTTGAGCTATTCAAATCTCATTATATTATAAATACATAATATACGTTATATTGATACGATGAATACATATCTACAATGTAATTAACTGTAATCATAATAATTATGCATAATTATTAGTCATTCATTCGACCCCAATTCCCATCTGAATTATCTTTTTATTTCATATATTATATATATCTACTTGCAGTATTGTCCCAATTTTTTATTACTTTGTATCTACATCTTCTATCAGTGACGTGCTTGCCATATATATGCAAAAAACGCCTATGCCCGAAGATTAAATCTGCAGTTTACGAATGAAAAGAAGCGATAACCTAGATTACAAATTAAAACTTATTCAAACTTGACACCAAACTCATCTGTTGTAAACTTTATTTCAATTAAAAGAAAGGGTGGATTGCCGGAAGAAAACTATTTTTATCTATAAACTACTTTGTAGCATCTTATGCATTATTTGTCCGGCAATTACTTGCCTTGTAACATTATTTAGTAAATATGTAGGGCTTGTAGGGTGTCAATCGCAAAATTGCATGCCCAATATAAAAAGCCTAGTCCCGCCGCTGCCTACTATGTACATAACATCTCAAAAATGCAAGAGAAAAATACGAAAAGTACATAGATAGTGAAATAATTATAAGACATAGGTAGGTACATATAGATATATAAATAGTATTGTAATAAAACAATTCGTCTGCAGTAGTTGTTTACTATTCCAATTGTCCCGCAATAGAGAACATTACATACCTACATAATATAATGTATAGATTCGTTTATAATACTCATAATTAGAATAACGTTTCCACGATTCATTTGTATGGAGGTTTATTTAATAAATCATATTTTCTCTGCTACTTTCCCTATTGTCTAAAGTTTGCTGCAATGCAAACTTTTATTTATAAAAACGAAGCAACAAACTTTCCACAGTTTATCTTATCACTCAGCTATACTTGACAAGTACAAAAGAATAGAAATAATATTTTGTATGTTAATTGTATTAAATATATGTTTTTTTGTCTTAATGCTAATTTGACAGGGTATTACGTTCAAACTAATTCATTGCAGGTTAAAAAAAACGTGATATAAAAACGTGTATTTTGTATCGCACGATTTCTCTCAAATGCAACTCGCAAAAAATAGTTAGTACCTACTTTTTTACATAATGTGTATATAAGGTATAAAATAACTCTTCGTGTAATAATTGTAATTGAGTATGATTTTAACACGTATACTTACTAGATATTATTAATTACATTGGTTTCTGTATTTCGGTTTATATAAGTGCTTCATTCATTAATGGGTAAGAGTGGATACTCAGCTGGTTTACTTATTGCTTGTACTGTAATATTTTTAGGGCAAGGGCCTTACCTCCGCACCAAATCATAAAGTGTATTTATTTTTCAAACACTTGACTTTTACGGGACATTCGAAAACTTACGGAAAAGAGTGGGAGATCAATTCTTTGCCGAGTGCTCTACTGAACAGTTATTACGAAATACTATACATGATTTTTATGTTAGGTACTATAACTGATACTAGTATGTGTTTTATTGTTTATATACAACATGTGTATATACTCCAGAGATATAAAAAGTATTTTAAAAGCTACGAAAACAGTTTTCCACATAAAAGTGATGATATTAGATAGATACCTAATACTAGATACTGTTTGTGTATTTCCCAATAGTTAACATCAGCACTACTACTGTATATTGACACAGATGTTGTATAAAGATATACATTCAAATATAAACAAATACAATACCACGAACGCACTTACGAAAATATTTATGTACATACTGTATTACTTTAAGGTGATACATACATACATTGCTTTTTTAATGCATTTGGCATTCTGGCCATATAGATTTAATGGTAAATTTCTCAGACAGTTGGCTGTTTCGGTGGTCACTTCATGCAGGTCTTGTTTTGTATACGGCGTATATTATTATGTCACCTTATACTTCATGAAAGTTTGGAGTGTTTCAAAAAAAGTATCATCAATAAAATATTACATCCTAAATTGTAAATTCTTATTTTTTATAACACTAAGAGGATGACCTGTATGTCAATAACAAATAGTTAGACAGCTGGCTACCTCATTTGTTAGATATTATATAAAGGCATACATAGATTATGATTATTGTTAATTATCCGATGGCTTTTAATATTTATTTGTTGGAAAAAATTCTCTAGAGTCCTTGTTCCAATTTTGCATTTCCAGGCACAAGGTTGAGTAAAGTAAAGTGTCAGGGAGGGTTAACAGCCCCACTTAGTATTGTATTGTATGTATTATCATGCATTGTGAAGGTAAGTACTGCAAAGTGTAGACATTATGCATTGCATACTTGTGTGCCAATAATAATAATAATATTTACGTTTTGTTGTAGGTATTGTGCCATCGTACCAATATACATACTTACATACATCCACTACCACAAACATAATATATTTTTTTTTCAATATATTTCATTATCTTTATTACTTGTTTAAAGTAAGTAACATCCAATACCAAACACCAACAAACAAAATATCAAAACGTAACACAATATGCAACCACGCATATTTATTAAATATCATGATTTGTAATAGCAACTGATTTTAGATATATTTTTTTTAAAAAGAGCACTGTTCTTCCGTTCGCAAGGGTTCCGTCGGCCCGGGCGTCCCTCTTTCACAATACACCGTTCCTATGACAACGACATCAGAGCGCAGGGAATGCCGTGGGAAGGGGTGACGCGATTGGTATCTACAGAGATGCTCTGAATGGAGGAGGCTGGTTTCTACCCTGTGCCCCCGAGAGGAGCACAGGGTAAGTAGTTTTAAATCACTGCTTTATAAAGGCAATAAGGAAATAGTTGGGAAATATCAAAGAGTAAATAAGTAGGTAATGGTACCGCTACTATACCATCACAACATATCCCACAAGTGGAGTAGCCAGCAGACCCGCTGCATATAATAAACATTAAGAAATTCAGGATTGGTGGCAAACCTCATTGCTGAATTTAAGATGTAAAATGTATTTGTTTTTTCGAACACTTGCCTTTTACAGGACTCTCGAAAGCTTACGAAAAAGAGCGGGACATTGTGTTAACCTATGCCCAACAAATATTATAGTAGTCATTGTAAATAAATATCGTGCATAGCAACATAATATACATAGATCATATAATGAGTTCGTCGGTAGCCTGGAGGTAGAGTCTCGGCCTTGTGAACAAGGGGTCCGGGGTTCGATCCCAGGTGCCGGCAAACTCCCCTTTCACGACACAAGCTTTTAGCTTACTGTGAAAGGTGTATAAGGTTGTATTTGGGTTTATAACAGAAACCCAGATATATCTTTAAAAAAAAAAAAAATGTGGAAGTGTTACATCCAAAATGTATGTAAGATCATTACTTGTTATTTGCATGAGCCCAACTAACTTCCATAAAGTTCCTCTTTATTTATTACTAACCCATTATGCGTGATCCTGCAGGGTTACTCTTGACAAAACTAAACACGATCTTAATCTAGTCTTGATCTTGATCATACGACGCACGAATGGACTATGGTCAAAAACTTCGCGCTACCGCTAACGCGCGATCGGTTTGCGTGTATTTTTGGCCAATAGTCACTTCGTGCGTCGTATGATCAAGATCAAGACTAGATTAAGATCGTGTTTAGTTTTGTCAAGAGTAGCCCTGCTGATGGGAATATTATAACAATATAAACCTACGTGTGTATTTATGTTGTTTATTATGGTAGTAGGTACATACTATAATTGGACGATGGCAATGAGAAGCCAATAAATATAATATCCTCCGAAAATAAGCACAGTAATTGGGGTAAAGTCTGTTATTAATACTTTATGCGCATTATATTATATTCAACATGTTGTGGGTAGGTACCTGAGGCAACTTTCTATTCTTACTGACTGACTAACCACTAACTACGTAATAAATATCTAATGATATGGGGGTAAAAGGCACTACTCGCATAGGGGAGGTGTTAGAATATTAGATATGTTCTTACTGAGTATTTATCGTGTTATAATTATAGAGAAAGGGGTAGCGGTGTAATATTATAATATTCAGAGCTTCTGACTATAAATAAATTGACTTGGAAAATAATTGATATAAACTTAATGTAGGTACTTGCAACTACATTATTAGTTGTTAGATATTCAGGTATACCTAAATGTTCTAGGGATAGAGTTTGATGGCTACTTACTTCTGTTAAGGAAACGTCTCATACCTACGATAAAATGATGAATTCATCAAGTATGGATTATATTATAAATGGATATTATTACTATTATAGTTAGCTAACATCAAACAAGTAAGTGAATTCGTGTAACTGGGCAGCAGAATAAACCAGGATGGACGCTCCAAAGCAGAAATCGTAAGCAGAATAAACCAGGCAAGGATTGCCTTTAACAAAAAATCGAAGATATTGGAATCCCCAAATATTGACTTAAGCGTAAGGAAGAACCTTACTAAATCCTTTGTATGGAGCATTCTGCTTTATGGTTGTGAGACATGGACCATCAGCAAGAGTGAAAGCGGACGGTTGGCGGCCTTTGAAATGTGGTGCTACAGACGCATGCTTAAGATGCATTGGTCGGAGCACGTCGAAAACGAAGAAGTATTAACCAGGGTAGGCGAAAAAAGGCAACTCCTTAAGAGAATCAGCCAACAACGAGCTAACTGGATTGGCCACAACATCAGGCACCCAGGACTACTCATAGCCATCGCGGAGGGTAAGACCGAGGGGACAAATGGCAGGGGCCGACCAAGAGACGCATATATGGACCAACTGAAGAGTGATATGAACTGTGGCTCATACGTAGAGCTGAAAAGACTGGCTGGAAATAGAGACGAATGGAGAAGAAAAACCAAACTCGTTGCAGACCAATCCAATGGATTGTAACTCATTATTATATAGTTAGCTAAAGTTAGGTATTAGGTACTGTTATAATGTATTTATAGACAGGTAATTATACTGTAGTAATATAACAAAGGTTAGTTGATTAGTTTTGTTGTATTGGTGTTGTACCTGTCGGTACTGTGGTCGTCGCTTTACTCACCCCGACTTGCCCTTTGCTTTGCGTGATCTCCATCAGGTAACAGGTACCTACCTCTACCTGACAATTTTCTTATAAACTTAGGTAATGTAACTTACTGTCAAAAATCTATAAAAGTAGGTACGAACTATATGAACATTACATCACCGCAAACAAAATGAGATGAAAAAGAATTATCTTCTTCTTTTCGTGTCGGTCAGCAAAGTTTCGTATCGGCGATAAAAAAAACAAAACATCAATATCTAGATTCCCATTTTCTCCCTGAAAGACACGACTTCCCTTGCAGCTCCCCTCAGATGAGTTCGCTCCACGAATTCCTGTGACACTGTCTGGGAGCCATTGGACATGTCAGGAGGAGAATATAATTAATCTTCTTCTTCTTCTTCTTAGTCAGCCATCTCTCCACTGCTGGATAAAGGCCTCTTCCAAACTCTTCCAATCGTTGCGGTCCTGTGCCCTCTGTATCCATTTCCTTCCCGCGATTGGAGTAATGTCGTCAGTCCATCTCTTTTGTGGTCTGCCGATGCTTCTTTTGCTACTCCATGGTCGCCATTTGAGGATTCTAGGAGTCCATCTACCGTCGTTTCGTCTCACAACATGACCCGCCCATTGCCACTTAAGCTTTGCAACACGATCCATAATATCTGTGACTTTTGTTAGGTGTCTGATGTCTTCGTTTCTAATTTTATCTCTCAGACTCACCCCTAACATTCGTCTTTCCATAGATCTTTGTGAGCATTTTAGCTTGTGGACACTTGCTGCAGTTAGCGATATGGTTTCTAGTCCATATGTTGTCACTGGGAGGATACATGTTTCGTAGACTTTCTTCTTTAGGGTTCTTGGGATATCTTTACTGGTGAGTATATTTTTCAATTTTCCAAATGCTGCCCAGCCCAGGCCTATTCTTCTGGGTATCTCTGCAGTTTGGTTTTCCTATATATGAATAATATGAATTATTATTTATAGATATAATCAGCCGTTGTCTCTTATATAATAATCAATACAAATTACATAAAATACAGACTTAATAAATTGAATTTCATTAAATTACTAAATTGTATGCTTCATCTACTAATATTTTAACTAATTATGCCGATTCTGAAATACTAAAGCATTACAATTATATTGCGGAGGAAATAAAAATAAATAAATATTGTTACGTATATTAATAACTTAAATGTGATTCAACTTGTGTATATTATGTGGTGCTAAACTATTAGATGCTCATTTATGACGCTTAATATTTTGAGATGTATTAAGAGCCAAAAATTATTATTAATATACAACATATACATATGCGCCTTCTAATAATTATATATTCCAATAATACATTTGGTTATGTTTGGTGGCTCGAATCAACTTTATTTTACTGCAGTGCGTAAAATATTATTTATAAATGTAACTAAATTACTGCGTTTCTTTCATAGAGTTATTAAACTGGTAGCCCAGTACAAATTTAGTTTAAAATTATGTTACAAAATAAAAATAATTGTTGTTTCACTCCATAACGTTAAGATGGCAATGATTTCTTTCCTACTAATCGCTGAAGTATAGGACAGCCTTTATATCTGAACACCCATAAATATACTTTAAAAATAAAATATAAAAACAATAAATGTTCCTTAAGTATGAAACACAAAATATATTATATGCCTATATAGATGTACCTTTATGAACATAATATAAGCAAACCGTGGTGCTTGTTGTTAAAAATTGCACTTTTAATATATGGACCATCAATATATTCTGAATTGACATTAACACTCTTTTACGAATGCATCCACAACAGGGAACTCGAGGGAAATATGAAAGTCCCTTTCTAAATCAATGCTCGTTTGAGACTGATTGATATGAAATTATATTGCTTGCATTGACAATTAGAAATGCTTTCGAATTAGAGAACTACTCAGAATTGATCGCAACCAAAATTTTATTTTAGGAATAATTTCAACAACATTTTTATAGATGAATTTGAGTTTAAATTAAATTTAAATACATCTTCACAATAAATAAGTTAAGATGGTTTGGGCACGTGGAAAGAATGAATGAGGACAGAATGACTAAGAAGATATATTTGGCTGAGAGGAATGGTGCTCGGAGACGCGGACGTCCGAGGATTAAATGGCAAGACCATTTAAATCAAATCCTACAGGACGGTCACGTGTTGAGCACATTGAACAGGAGAGCATGCATGAGGAATTGTATGACAGTGACGGAAGCGAAAGATGTATGCAAGGATAGAAGGAAGTGGCGCTCGATCCTTTCTGCCTACCCCGCGAGGGAAGCGGCGTGATGGTATGTATGTATATGTATGTTCACAATAATAATATGCTTATTTCCAGAATCTCTTGAGTATCATTACTTGAATTATAATATAAATTAAAAAAAAAATTATCAATGTTTATTATTTTATTTTGATACATTGTATAATAATATTTTATTATTATATTTAAAATGTCACCCTTTACTGAGACCAAAGCAAATTTTGGCCAAGCAGGAAAAAAACAAAGTAAAATCCAAAAACCAATAACGAAAGAAAACAAAACACAAAAAAGGTATTGTCGTGTTAGTACTTTCAATAAAAGATTCATATCTTATTTGGGACTAGCTATACTATGCTATACTACACAACAACAAATCTATTCGACTTGGACGATTGGGACTAGCTCGATCTGTGTAAATTGCCAATATTATGTATGTGATATTATAATCTCTTAGAAACACTGTCATTATATTATTTAGTAGGTACATACATAATAATTTACCCGCTATACGATATGAGATTAGTTAAGAGAATTGTTTTTGTTTTTACATTACAGAGACGCAATCTCTACAAGACATTATTAACATGTTTCTGTCTAGGTATAGTTGGGTACTCATATAGAGTGCTCTGCCAACTAATCCACTTGGTTTGTTTACTTATATCAGCTAAGAGTATATTATCTTCCAAACTGTATCATAATATTACGAGTCATTAGTCTGAAATAATATTGCGTTGTCCGAGAATACATAGGTACATAATAATACATACGAGATATTAATATATGATTCATGTTCTATTCACCTGTCTCTTCGGATTAGTCATATAAACTAAATTAAATATATATGAATACTTTTACCTACATATTGTTCTCTTTGTTATCCCCGAAATGGAATACTACGCATTACGTATTTGTAGTCAAATTTGTCTGCGGGACAGAAGATCAAAACCAGAAAGACCCACAAAAATTAATTACATTTCTGTGTTACAAATTCAAACTAATATAAAAAATAATATAACGTGGTTAGATGCAAGAAATCACTAATATAATAATAATCTCGCCACTGCATATCATCACATTTTTTTATGAAAATTAATCCCTTGATTTTCTTATGTAAATGATAATGTACAAGAAGAATAAAATAAATAAAAAAGTACATGGGCTCTCAAGATTACAGATAAGGCTTCAGCCCTCTCCGCTCTGCTCTAATGTCCTTATGATAGAAACGGTGTCTTATGCATCAACCTTTATTGTAGAGACTAAGGGAATTTAAAGAAAAAAATTGGTAATTCGACCAATCACATTGGTGTTGCAAGGCTTGAAAGACATTGATTGTTTTTTATTGTAGAGACCCTTTTATGGCTTTCTCAGGTATACAGAATATATGCATTTTTTAAGTATAACTAGGAAAGAGATCATTAGCATATTATTGCATGCAATACCATGATAATATCGATGACTTAGAGCACAGATGTTGTAAGTGCAGTTTTATATTTTTGAGATAATCAATTTTGAAAGTTTGAGCTGCCATACCATTTAGTACTTGCCACATATAGTATTTGTTAAATATCTCGTCAATGACACAGAGTTACGCAATAATATACCTAAGGAACATACTTCGGATGTTAGAGATTCGCATGCGTATAATAACTCATTTTCGGTAAAAACTGCACTTACAACATCTATGCTCCAAGTCATCGATATTATTCATTTTGTAACATGTTTTTTTGAGAAACTCGGTGCAGCGTTACTAGTCTATACAATAAAAGTCAATGGTTTTATGCTTCTTTTTTCTTACTAATTGCTGAATGGGGAACTAGATATTAATGTGTTATGTTATAAAAATAAACTTGTATCATTTCTATATAATTGTAATTGTAAAATATTTTTTTGAATAAAATTCTATTCTATTCTATATATATATAATGAGTTACAATTAGGGAATCCAATCCCGCAAAAGCGGGATCCCGTAAATGCGGGATCCCGCACCTTTTTTGCGGGATCAGAAATGCGGGATTACTCATGCGGGATCCCGCACGCTTGCGGGACTGAAAAAAATATTTAAGAATGGGCTCAGACGACATTCTGATTATTTATTAAGCCCAACACAGCCTCAATGATAAGTTAGTTAACTATTTTGCCTTGGATCTCGTGACTTTTCTATAGAATTTGTATGGAAAATAATTAAAGTTTCCTAAATCGTGTGGCGAAATTTTTTTCCTAAAATGTGATCGCATCAACAACCGATGGTGCAGCAGTCATGAAGAATGTTGGGAGATTATTATTAGCGCACCACCAGTTATTCTTTGCACGTGGGTTGCAACTCGCTGTTCTTGAAGTTCTATGCAATCAGAGACAAGAAGAAGAAATAAAGTCAAGTTGAAGTACTCGAAAATAGACCGGATGGTGGGAGTGATAATGAAAATGATGACGAGCAAGGTGACTTTTCGGTAGAGGAAGACATTCAAGAAGGAGATTTGCTACCACAATATAGGTAGATAAGTATTGTCAGACCAATAGATTTTTCAATGAAAATCATTATAACTTATTCCATTTTTTGTTTTTACTGTTTCAAAAAGTCAGGAAAATTGTCAAGCTTTTTAGTTCGAAATCTACAGTAACAAATGATCTTCTGCAAAAATATATTTTAAAGCAGAATTCTGCAAAGAATTACAGCTGATCCTAGATTGCCGAACGCGCTGGAACAGTCTCGCATCAATGTTATCGAGGTTCAACCAAGTCAAACAGTACATACTTAAAGCACTTATTGATCTTAAACTGACATCATCTTCATTTTCATTCACTGATGAAGAATTTATAACATTGAGTAATATTGAACGAGCTTTACAGCCAGTGAAGCTTGCTGTAAATGTCTTATGCCGCGAGGACGCAACATTAGTTTCTGCAGAAACCACATTGCGTTTCATGATAAGCAAACTGGATCGACAAAATACCAGGTTAAGCCAGAAACTTGAAGTGTCGCTATCTCGCCGGATAAAATAACGCCGCACATCAATGACTGTGCTTAGAAAATCCTAACAAATATCTAGAAAAAGATTCAGGATCTACAAATGTGGTGGACGTTCCATTCTTTCATCCAAGCAAAGTTACATTTCGAACTGAAATGAAGTGTTTAATCGAGAGACTGTTGTCAGACACGCAGGTACAACCTGAAACTAAAAACCAACAAGTTGATGACAATGGCGATGAAGAAGACACGCCTTTATCGAATCTATTAAATGATGAGCCTTCGTATATACTAGAAGATGAATTAGAGCACAGTCTCCGTACAGAATGGATTGTCAAGTAATATTAAATCAACTCCACCAAATAGCATGGAAGCTGAACGTGCTTTTTCCGCCGCTGGCTATTTATGCAACAAGATAAGATCAAATCTAAAAGATGAAACTTTAGGTACTTATCATTTCTTCGAAAGTATTATCAGAAAAAAGCTATTTTTTATGCCTCTAAAAGTCGAAACTAATAAATATGTTCAATTGTTCATAGAAATTACAAATCTATAAGGTGAAATGTTGTATTATATCGTTCCTTATATAAGAAGCTGATTATTTATACCTCTAAAACATCATTATTTCCACTTGTTAATTAGTAATAATGAGTAATAAATCTGCATAAAAATAAAAAAATATTAAAATTTACTCGTCTTTATTTAATATATTTTTTTAAATAACTAAGTATCTACTTGAAACAGTTTTTTTTATTAATAAATCTCAGTCCCGCAAATCCCGCGGGATCCGCGGGACTGATGACCTCAATCCCGCAGGCTTGCGGGATCGCGATTTTGATGCGGGATTGGATTCCCTAGTTACAATCCATTGGATTGGTCTGCAACGAGTTTGGTTTTTCTTCTCCATTCGTCTCTATTCTCCGCCAGTCTTTTTAGCTCTACGTATGAGCCACAGTTCATATCACTCTTCAGTTGTTCCATATATGCGTCTCTTGGTCGGCCTCTGCCATTTGTCCCGTCGGTCTTACCCTCCGCGATGGCTATGAGTAGTCCTGGGTGCCTGATGTTGTGGCCAATCCAGTTAGCTCGTTGTTGGCTGATTCTCTTAAGGAGTTGCCTTTTTTCGCCTACCCTGGTTAATACTTCTTCATTTTCGACGTGCTCCGACCAATGGATCTTAAGCATGCGTCTGTAGCACCACATTTCAAAGGCCGCCAACCGTCCGCTTTCACTCTTGCTGATGGTCCATGTCTCACAACCATAAAGCAGAATGCTCCATACAAAGGCTTTAGTAAGGTTCTTCCTTACGCTTAAGTCAATATTTGGGGATTCCAATATCTTCGATTTTTTGTTAAAGGCAATCCTTGCCTGGTTTATTCTGCTTACGATTTCTGCTTTGGAGCGTCCATCCTGGTTTATTCTACTGCCCAGGTACACGAATTCACTTACTTGTTTGATGCTCACTCCATTTATGGCAATGTTCGCAGTCGCTTCCTCTCTTCCAACGACCATACATTTTGTTTTTTCTTTATTTATTTTCATGTTGTACTTTGACAACAGTATACTTTCCATTTTTCCTAAGGCTTCGTTCAGCTCCATCTCGGAGTCTGCGAGCAGTGCTATGTCGTCAGCATATCTTATCATGTCGACCTTTTTCCCATTTATTTTTACTCCTGTCCAGTTCTTCATTTCTTCTCTCAGTTCATCAATGGCTCGCTGTATATAGCAGTTAAAGAGAGCTGGCGACATTGAGCATCCTTGTCTTACGCCTTGTTCGACCCTTGCTTCTGCACAGCTCTCTCCGCTTTTGATCACAGCCATTTCGTTCTTGTATAAGCTCCAGATTGCTCTTCTGTCTTTATAACTCATTCCTATCTGGTTGAGGGTGTTAAAAAGTTGTTCCCATTCTACTTTATCGAATGCTTTTTCAAGGTCGATGAATGCTATGTATGTGTTTTTATTAGTTGCTATTCTCTTTTCTAGAGTAAGTCTGAGACTCAGGATTGCATCTCCTGTACCTGTCTCTTTGCGGAATCCAAATTGATCTTCTGTAAGTGTTTCGTTTATTTTATTTTCCGCCCTTTTCATTATAATGTTGGTGAGTATCTTAGAAGCGTGTGATATCATGCTTAAGGTTCTGTTGGATATTTGCATAGTTACAGCATTATTCTACAAGATGATTTAGATAGCAATTACATCCCGAATTAAACTCATAATATAATGTGCACAAAAAACATGAATATGCACAAGTTGTTGCGATATTTCTTAAGATTATCGATCAGGGCTACATAATATTTTGTTTCGTTATTAAATTTATGAATTATGATGTAAGTTATGAGCAAAACGCATCATTATCATAACATTATTTTTTATAGATGCGGTACACCTACTATAAAAACGTATCAGCTGCGTTCTGATATTATAAATGTACTGACGCACATATTAATAATTATCTTTTAGTATCTAATATTTACATGATTATCTATTTTTCTGTCTAGGTATATTTTGGTACTAAATATCATATAGAATAATAATAATGTACATTGTCGGCAAATTGGAGTGACTTCTGTCGGCTAGATAACGCTAAGTAATTAAGTAAAGTGACACTTTATAAAATAATCATTACAGAATTCATATTATATTGCCGTGAGAAACATTTCAAACCTTTGCTTTTTGGAAACGTATCATTTGTTTTTTCTTCAATTTTGCATACACAAGTGGGGTAACCAGCGAACCAACTGCTTGTACTAAACATGCAAATAGTCCTTTCCGTGCAACAAGTCCTCAGGATGGACGGCATACGTCATCGCTGAACTGAAGATGTTAAATGTGTTAAAACGTGATGTTTTACGAATATTTGCGATCTGCATGACACTCGAAAACTTACAGAAAACAGTGCGGGACACTTTTCTTTACCGGGGACTCCACAGTAGAATTCACCTTATACCTACACAAATATTACTCCTCCTTGTATATATAATATCCTCCTTGGACTTCAGGAGGGAGGTAAAAAGGTATCTTATCGAGAAATCCTTTTATTCCACTGACGAAATGTTACACATCGATCCAACTCGTACCTGTGATATCAATTAATATTTTAACATACTAATAAACTCACTCTCTTCTAACATATTGATAAATTTGTTTGTTTTAGTATAGTATCTTTGACTTTGTTCTTGTGAGCTTACCGCTTTGTTTTAATATAAGCATTTGCTAATTTGTTTGTCATTGTATTTGATTTGTTTATCTATCTTTTACATTCCTACATTGACTTGAAGCTGTTTTGGGCCTTTTACTCCAAAATAGCTTTGATGAAATGAAATTCCTTAATCAGTTTATCATTTTTTTTGTTTTCTTTTATTTTCTTTTCTTGTCTATGATCATTGTGAAGTGTTTGATATTATGGTGAAGTAACGAACTATTGAAAATTGTTTGTGATTGTTATAGAATAGCAAATTATTTGTATTATTTGACGATTCCAAGTGCTAAATATATGGCCTACGGATGATAGGAAAAATAAATAAAATAAAAAAATAAATTAATATTTACTACTGTTTACTACTAAAATGTGATTGGATCCTTTGTACAGGTAAAATATTTATATAAAGACATCTAACTTATTCTAAATTTGTTGGATTTTTTTAAACGACGTCTTTAAATAAAATATTCTAATAATTTTTAAATTATTCAGATGGAACATAAAATAACCTTCAGCATAACAAATAAATGCACAAAATACTAAATAATAATTAAACATATGCGATATTTTTTGTTTCATATTAAATTTATTTATATACATTCGTTCTTATTGTTCATTCACCAGGTTTTTATTCGGTATTTTTGACTAAGACAATAGGTAAATAGGTACTATTGGAATAGCAATATGTACTTTTTTGCGACGTATTTATGTTTGTAGACGTTTTATCGACGCATTTGTAATTTTCTTCGTGTATTGAAGATAACACTGTTAATTAAAATGAAAAAATAAATAAAGTCAATAGTGGAATAACTATATATCGTGTTTCATTTTAAAAATTATAGTATAGTATGCCGTGATAGTATAGTAGTAATAGTTTCCATTTTTTGTTCTTTATCGTGTGTGTTTCAATTCTGAGTATGGTGATCAATATCTTTATTGTCGTCTACAATCTGTTTGCATCCATTTCTATCCACAGCCACGTACATATCTGACCGTGGAGTATACTTTGGAAGATCTCCTACACCTAGTAACTCTATCTCGTAAAATGTTTTATCTCTGTTCCTATGTTGAATGTGGTGTGATAAAAATTGCGTATATCACTTGAAGCTGCAAAGTCTAATTTTTTTATTACAATAATATAAAATGTTTGATTATTATGAAGAAACACTTTGTGATTGCATGTTCATTGTATTGTATGGACAATATTAATTAACTATTTTATTCGTCGCTTCAGATTTTTTAAGCTAGACATACTTTATTTCCTCTACGCATACGTAATACAGTAACATGTGTTTTGTATGAATATGTAATCTTAAAATGATTTCGCCAAACGTACAATAAATATTTAAATACAATGAGTAGCAATAATCACAATTATATTGTTTATTGTTTGCATTATTATGTACGCACTCGCACACGTAAATAATCCACGTACAGCACATTGTGTGTTGTTACCTACCTCCTTATATTTATTTATTTGTGAATATTTTAATTATTTAATACATATTACAGCTGAGATGACATTGACATTGATATTCATATGGAACGTGAATTACCTGAATTAAATATTACACTACGTGCTAAGGCGATGTATTCATTTTATTATTTTGTTATTATGATCGGTTAACCTAAGTACACTTTTTTATATAAGAAATCAATGCCAAGATACTTACTCACGTAGATACTACAAGATCTTTATGTTATCATTATAAACAAAAAAAAAAACTAAAGTAAACACATTTAATTTAACATAATTTTTGATACCAAGATGTTATAGTTTCTTTTGGCAACTTATATAATGTTTATTGCTTCTGCGAGATCTTTGAATACTTAAAAGATTGAAATCTGTTTGTAATGAGACAGAATGATTTTGGAAATTTAACTTTTCAGTTAATAAAACATAAGTAAATTCAACCAGTACATTTTAAATACGTTTTCTTTAACAAACATTTACTTAAAAAATATTAATTTTTTGGCAAACTATTTATTTGGTTTTATTCCTCAACCCCCGTTTATTCACTTGTGATTAAAAAGTCTTTTCTGCGTGTTGGGTATGGGAAATCGGCTTGCATGTATGAGAAATTGCATGAAGCGGTAGAAGTATGTAAGGATATATCAATACTGCGTTCAGTTATCTCGGCCTACCCCACTAGGGACACTGTGTGTGTGTATAGATAGATACATTAAGGGTTGCAACCTCCCTCACCCATGAATGTTACAGGAATGGCAGTTCCTATGTAGATAGATATGTAGATAGCGGGTACATGTGATTCCAAGTTATACATACATACACTGGTTGTGATATGAATCATAATATAATTACGATACCTTGAAGTCAGCAGCACTTCCTACATATCCATATACCATAACATACATAACACTGCTGTATGATACAATTTAGTATACCATATGCTGTGCTGTGCTGTGTTAGACTGAGTTAGTTACACGATAATTACACACATAGCCAAATATACACATAGATTACGTAGTATGTAAATATGCCTACAAAACAGCTGATACTTCTTTTGTACGCAATAATACTATAAGGTAGTAGATATTATGAAGTTCAATAATTTAAGACGTAGGTTTACAATTTATGACAAATAAACCGGCAAGCAATATTTTTTTTTTTAAATTATTTGAATCAAATTTATTATTGTTACGAAAAAGTGATTATTACTTTTTCTCTACATAAGAAATGTTTTTTCCTTTTTTATAAAGGGCAATGTCTAACAAACATTTATTATGCTTTGAATCGCACCTTTGTATTATCAAACTAACTGGAAGTAGTTGAATTTTCACACTTTTTATTTAACCTTTGTCATCGCGTTGAATGAAAATTTTTCATTCAATACACATAACTCATATTCTTAATAAATTATTGTTCATAGCAATCATCTGAAAATTTGTCTGACTAGCTATCATAAAATACTTTAAATAAATATTTATCTAATGAAATTGATAAAATAAAAAGCACTTAGCTGCAATTTTTTCTTTGTGTAAATAATGATTTATATTATTAGAAAGTATACTAAACAACAATCAACATTATGAGCTCGCTTAAGCTGAATTGAATATTGTTTCTGAAGTACCTCTTTTATCGTCCTCTGTCGCCTCGTGAAATCTTTGAGAGGTCTACAACGCTATCTGCTCGTCCACTAGAGATGAAGACCCCTTTCATCGTATGCCTGGGATCCATCCACTTCAATATCTATTATAAATCACGTCATTCCCCATCTTCTTGTCTATCTCCCCGTTGCGACCCTGTCCCTGTACATTACTGTACTATAACATAATATAGGTAATGTTTCCACTACTTTATTAGACGTCATCTTATATTTTTATCATTTCTCATATTCTATCGTCCTACTCTACGCTCTACGTATAATATTATATGACTTTTGAAACCTTTCATCTTCGAAGCACTTTATCATCTGATTGATTGATTTATCGTTTACGTTAAAATAATGTCTCTGCACATAGGTACACTTCAATACTTATATCATTCTTTAACAATATAAACCTACCTTATTTGTGGAACTATGTACAACCTAACCTAAATATTGGGTTTCTATTAGCTCCCACTTGCTTTATATGTTACCTACTTATTGTATAACGTACCAATACTTAACTTACTATTATCACGATTATGATTATTTTATGTTTTCCAAAGTTACTTTATAATCACAACATCTAAATAGTAAATAAACTGTTATTATACAAAATATAAAAATACCTACCTCATAAACCAATTCATTAACAATAGAAAATCTCACCATTAAATCTAATGCAGAGAGTAACTAACCAGCTGACATAACCATCTCGTGTAGACATAGTGTAATATGTATGTATAAAATATAATACTGAATAATGTAGGTGTATTATGTTACATAATTATATTATAAAGCAGTGATGATTAAAATAGTTTAGCAGTTAAATACTATTTCTAGTATTGTATAGGTACATTGTCTCTAATGCATTAACTTTGTGAAAGTAATATCTACTGAGGGCAGTCTCTTAGAAAATTATTTCACATAATATTTTTAATTAACAATTGTAATATTTAATATTAACGACACGCAAAATTCTATTTTATATTAAATATTTCAGTTTTAAATATTTGTATTATTTTCCATTGTATTAAAACGTGAAAACCTAAAACCTGGTAGGTTAACTTAAAAGAATAGTAGGTACTGATTGATTTAGCGGCCGGTGTTGCGCGGAGATAGCTCTTTTGCCTTTGAGTCTCGGGTTCGATTACCGGCTGAAGCGAAATAAAGAATGACATTTTTCAAATTATCCTCGGCTTAGCTGGAGAAGCTTGATGGTTGATTTTGCCTTGTGTGATTGTAGCTGTCGCGAACAAACATCCAATAAATGTTTCTGGACACCTCAGCTCGGCGCTCTGTACTAATGTGTACCTATATATTCATAAATTTCATAATTTATCTTCTTCCTGCCACTGTCCCAACTTATTGCCGCTGAAGGCTGTTGGGGTCGGCTCTTCTCGTTCTGAGGTTGTACACTCTTCTGTTTCCTTTATCCTCTTCATCCAGGCCATTTCTCCGCAGGATTCTATTGCATTGTGTCATCCAGGTATTCTTTGGTCTCCCTCTTGATATATGAAATTTATATTGATTGATATTTTTATGCTCTTTTTTATCTGGAAATACTTTTATGGATGTTTTATTCTATGTGTGTTTATGCTTCTCTCGGCTAGAGGGACATCGAAAGAGTGTATTCATAAGATTCCGCACTTGGGTAGATTCAGTCCTTCAGGTTGTCCACCATGGCACTTTTTGTGTGGACAAATTTGTTAGTGTAGAAATTTAATCGGATAAATAGAACTCGTTGTTGTCCGTTGGGTCTCCTTCAATAATCCTGGATCTGGGTGTTATATGTTTATGTGTATAGTGCATTGTATAATATTTATGTGTATCGTCTCGCTGTTACCCATAATACAAAATTCATATCTTAGTTTGAAACTAGTTCGATCTGTGTGAATTGTCTATGCATGTTGTTTTATTTTGTGTTGTTATTTTAAAATGTGATTACTGTAACTGTTGGTGATACGTTTCAATGAAACTTCTACTACAGATTCTATTACTGATAGCATTTCAGTGTAGGTTGGTTCTATGTCAATGTATTAGGTATATTATGTAGATATTAGGTGTTAATTTTTAGAGGAAACATTAAAGAGTCGTGCCACATTAAAGTTGTAATAATTTAATCACGCGAAGTAGAGAAACACACATAAAGTAGACGAAGTAAGACATACCTATATAAATTATAATCAGTGCAAACCATATCTAACAATTGTAGACACAGCTGATGTGGGCAACCAACACAATATGCATTAGATACTGCTATTAAATAGTATACGTGTTTATAAGAATACTAATACAAGAATACAGAAACTATATACTTTAATGTCTTTTTAATGTAACTTTTATCTTCGCCTACCTCCCACATAAACTTGGAGACGTTTATTTATTTAATTAAAAAAAATGTATAATTCTTCATGAATTAAATATTGAAATTTATTTATTTTTGAAGAGCAAACACTGAAAGTCCGTCATAATTACACCCCATCCCTTTCTTAATTCTCCACCCCTTTCATAATTATCTTGTATTATCTGTCCATTGTATTTAGTTTTAAGTATTTTTCACTGAGGATGGACGTAGTCCGAAAATCTTATGACAAAAATATAATACTTTAAGTTAAAGACACAGTATTTTAACTTTATCAAATGAAATATTCTTGAAATAATTATTTTTGATTGCCTCACACGCGAATATTTTACTTGCATACATAATTATATTATCGCGAAAACTAAAAAGAAAATAGAAATGTTTAATTTAACCTCTACACAGTGATTGCAAGGTTGTGCTTATCAGCTGTTTACATTTCATGTGTTTCACATTACTTGAGTAGGTGCCTACATAAGTATGTGCCTAACATAATGTAGTTACCTACGAAACTGTTTTCAAAAATAATATCAAACACAAGGTAAACATGACTAAAACACAAAGATTTTAAATGCAAGATTTTTATATCTTGTCAGAATAATAGAGATTGTTATCTTTACATTGTCAAATTGCGATGATAACAATGATTATTTTTCTTGTAATTCATTTTAAATGGTATGTTTTTCAGATTTCTTTCAGTAAACTTCAATGAAAGTCGTCGTCAGTTTCACGGTGTCGTGTTCAAGGCGCGTTATAATAATATGGAGCAAGATCAAACAATAATTTTTCTATCAATAACAACATAAAGTACTCGGTGTATAGTGAGTGACATTGTTACATTAAGTTGTTAATAAATATGTGTATATATAAGTAATTTTCTACGATATAATATAATGTTAAATGGATTGTACATGTTGAATTAGTGTGTATACTCGTACGTGTAGTTGTATGGAAAAATGGATTTCGCTTTTTAAAGGTTTCCCAGAATGACACATTCACATTACGCGTTTTTCACATTATAATAATTATGTGACAGTATATGCATTTTAAGATATATTATACATCAAATACACGTACATTTTTTACAAATAAATTCTAAATAAGTCCGAATACATTCTAAACACCTTCACAATAAATAACAAAGCTTGTGTCGTAAAAATGGAATATTTGAAAACAGATTTTTTTAATAAATAATAAATAAAATAAACTTTATTGTGACAATAATAAGTACATTGTACAAAAGGCGGGTTTATTGCCAAATGGCAATTTCTGCCAACCAACCTGATGTTTGAAAAAAAAAAATAAGAAAAATAATGAAGTACATGCCAGAACCATAGAAAAAATACAAAATAATAAATAAATATACCCATACAAAAATTAAAAAAATATATATATATATAATACATGCATAAAGTGGAATGGGGAAAGGGGGACAAGGAAAGGGATGGAATTATGATGGGTTATTGAGAGCAAGATAGTGATGTTTCAGTCTACTTTTGAAAATGGAAATTGAAGGAGCAAGTCTGATCAGTAAAGGCAAATCATTCCATAACCGAGCTGCATGTATAGTGAAGGAAGATGTGACAAAAGATGTTCGATGAGTGGGAATAGTTAACGTACCAAGTGCACCAGAACGAAGAGGCAAACCATGAGATGCCAAAGGCGTAAAACAAGATTTTAGGTAGCTCGGAGTAGAGGGGTTGCGGAGAACATTAAAGAGCAGGCAGAGAATATGCAGATTGCGACGCTGTGACATTTTCAACCATTTGAGCTCGTTTCAACTTTTTTATCGAAAATCCGATATTATTTTCAATAATACTTACATATATTTTTTTAAATTATGAATTATAAAATCCTAGATAAGCAACAAATATGTGTATGAATATTATTTGAGTATGTCCAACTGGCTTCATTTCTATGAATCTTAATTCATTTTTTATTTTATCGAGTTTGATTAGCAAATTATTTATGTTGTAAACTTTGTTAATAATAAATAATATTTAGACAGAACAGCATATGCATTTCAAAATAATATTATCGTTGACAGAATATTCATTTCTTAACTTAATTTTACACACACCATAAATACTATACCTGTTAGAAGGATTTTTTATACACACAGAAAATGTCGTATGCATGTTACTTAATACATTATTGAAGCAATTTTTTATCTTTATTTCACGGCAAGTTCAACAACTGGGTAGACTAACAACGTGTAAACATACCGATTGTCCTCTTTGTGGCAATATAAAATTAAGGCATTCAGTTGGGTGGCATACTGAAATTTTTAATTATACAAATATTTGAAACTTCCACCGTGGAGAATTAAGAAAATATAATAAGATCACGCAATTTGAAACTCACAATGGTACACGTCGGCATCGGAAATTATGAGGTACTGTCAGAAAATTTGAATTCATACAAAACGTGAATGATATTACATTATGTAATGTATCTCTATACATATTTGTATCGCGTATTCGTGTATAGCATATAACATCCTGAAATTAATACATAACTATTTCAGAATTGAAAAATTACACGAATAATATTTGATTAATGATGTGATGATGGCTTCAGAACATCATGAATTTGACCTCAACGAATATAAAGTAATACAAAAATTGTACGTAAAAACATGAATTGCGTCGTAGTATTAAAAACATTGCTTAGCGTAGTATGTGCATTTTATAAATACATACATACATGGTGGAGTTTAGTTATAAAGTTCGTCTGAAACTTAAAACCCTCCAGATGTTGAGTATCATAAGAAAATCATTCAAGAACACCCCTTTGCAATTATTTCGATGAAACTAGAATAATGTCTGCATACTTACGACTCAAATTATGCCGACTGATTAGTGCTTCCTTTGTATATCTACGTATATTTTTTTAATTAAGTATGTACTTTAACACTTAGATACTACCTAAAAACAAAAACTACGAATGTAATCATAATATTAATTATCTTATAGAGGTATAATGTAGTAATTTAACAATGGTAATATTATTTGTACAATTTTTATCTTGAAGTTAGGAATAGAATAGGTAAATTTCTGTGTATTTATTTGCTCTAATTGGTATGTACCTGTTCTTATTTCGTCGACATTTTTTCTCTGCAAGTTGCTAATTAGCTAGTGTACTTTGTTATGATATGTAAAGCGAGTATGTAATGATTACATTATGAAATAGTATGATGTATTTGATAATCCTCCCAGTTAGTTTCATACATATGTAGGTACTTGTTATATGACTTGATTACTCCCTACTGATGAATGTATATGTAGTGTGCACTACTTGAACTAATGGATTAATGACGTGTTGAAAACGATTTTGTTCATATTGTAGGTACCTACATAATAACAGAAAAGATGAATATGTGAATTATCATCGCAAGTAGCTTCATTCTACCTATATAATATTATGTAATCACTGGATCTATTATTATTAGATAAAAAACATTTTATTAGAGATGATAAAATAAAAATCAGTAACAGAATGCAAACCCGTGATCTCCCTATGAATGTCTGAGATCCTTACTTTACAATCATTTTACTATCCTCACAAACATTGAATTGGTCACTCAAAAGAGAATGTAATAAACTTTCAAACCTCACTTGGAACGAACGATATAAAATAGATAATTTTGCGTAAAAAGATAGAATGAATTGTTTTGTATGGGTAATTTCTTACCAGTGGTGTGTCCAGAGTTTTCATAGTGGGCAAGCTCGCCCTTAATACAAATTTATTTAAAGACAAAATTATTAAAAAGTATTATGTATGTGAAAGCACAAATAAAGTATATTACAAAAACTTAGGTATATATTTAATATGATGATATGAAGTATCACTTTAATAATACTACAAAGCCTAATTTAATTATAAACTTAATGCAAAACATTAAAATATGTTAAACCGAACTCCATATTACTACATAAACATTAAAATATAATGGTCACCCATCCAAGAACCAACCATTTCCTATATCTCTAAACTTCGGTTATCGGATGAAAACCGATGCATTCAACGACGTACGATCATTTAAAAACCTTAATAATATTTTTTCCATACATTCACGAAATAATATTATAGATTCTCACATTAACACATCATTTATGTGTAACGTGTCCTAGTACTGGTACGTAAGAGTGAGACAGAATTATAACAGAAAAAATACCCGTCAGCAACCACATGTTCAAGCAAGACAAAATGTTTTATTTTAGTTACTTGTCTTTTATAATCTCAAGTATAGTTGCACAAAGACGCTAAACATGTCTTAGAGCCCGGCGTTATTGAAGCCCGGCTTTTGTGTGATTGTATGGAAGACACGCCACTGTCTTACAAGTGTGTGTAGATGTGTGCATGTTTCCGATGTGAATTAACAAACATATGAAATGTAATGCTCTCTTTCATATTGCTCTACATAGTTTTGAGATCGTATAGTTACCTAAATACTTAATTATTATATGTAGATATTTGTAATAATATTATGTACTTGTTATGTTCAGATGTTGTTACTCCTATAAACCAGCCACTCATATCGAGTAGGTAGGTACTTAATGCACAATTATCATTATTATTATTGTTGTTTTTATGTGTTACGTTATTGCAAATGTTGGCATCTGCGTATTCTTCATGGGTACTTTGCGGTATAGAGTCCATTAAAAATAAATATCTTCAGATGTATTATTGTGTGTGTAAATAGTTTGCCGAAGATTCTCTAGGATTTATCTGTCAATGTTTTGTACAAACATGTATCGTCGGTTTTTTGCCGATTTTTTGTTGTTGTTTTTAGGCTGTCATGTTATAATACATTACAGTGGGTATGTAACCAGGAGGTGATTCGTAGTAACCTGTTGGTAGAGTTCCGAACTTTTAATCGAGAGCTCTTTCACTGCCGAAGAATTCCAACTTCATAACCCAAGTATATTACTTGTTGTGAGGATTTTTTGGCTTATTTCATACCGCAACTCATATGTTTTCTACAAAAAAAGTTAGTAAATAATTCATTCGTTCATTTATACCATCACGGCATTACCCAATAGTGAAGTAGTCAGCGGATCAACTAAACGCAACAAACATGCAAGTTGTCCTCCCTGTGCCAATAGAAGTTAAGCCATTCAGGATGGGTGGCATACCTCATCGCAGAGCTGAAGTTGTTAAATTTCTTAAACTTGATGTTTTTCGGATAACTTCCTCTTACAGGACACCTGAAAACTAACAGACAAGAGTGGGATACCTTTTCTTTACCGTGAAGTCTTCGGAATTTAAATAATTAGTTTTATATGGAAATATAATATTAGCACCTTGGTGTCCATACATCCTAATTATTCAACTTTTTATCCTTCTTATTTACGTGTCTGGTCGCCCCCCCCCCCTCTGACGTTGACGATCACCTGAGAGAAATCTTTTCTGTCGTGTTATCCTAATACATCTAAGTCAAATGATGCGTTTTGATTTTGATACTCATTAACATTTTACTAACCAAATTGTCTTTTCTCCGGTAAAAAAGTAAGCGACAGATACATGATAAGAATTGTGCTTTCTAATGACCAGCTTCATAATATTATGTATAATTATATAAGTTGTACTTGAAATACTTTTAATATTTCAGTCACTACGTTGTATTCCAGTTATGATATCGCATGATTGTACTTGCTAATTCATTATACAATTTATTAATATAATTTTTAATCACGATTGCAATGAAATTATTCTTCTTACCCCTGAGACTACCGAGGTCTGGGCTGTTATTTTATTTCATTACTAATTTAGTAATTTATTGGACATTACTTCAGAAGATGATATCTTTCAAGATACCGATTACTACGATAAATTAGATTAAATTACATAATAGTTTCATGGCCAATAAAGCACAAGAACTAACACCAATATCACTATCAGCCATATGAATAACTTAGACGAGCATTGTGACATTTTAAGTGCGAAATATTTTTAATAAATCCACAAAGTTCCCCCTTTAAGTATTCAGCTTGACGTTCGTATTTATATTTAAAATATTATTTTTATAATGTTTAGGACATTTTTTTAGCAAAATAATATTGGTAGGTAATCACTACTAGTTTTTGTTGTTGTTGTTTTTATCTGTGTTTTGTTTTAATATGACGTGTTTAGATTGAAGAATCCACTAAAATAGTAATAATCTCGCCACTGCACATCATCACATATTTTTATGTAAATAGATTTTGTTATGTAACTGATGATGTGCTTAAGAATAAAATAAATAAAAAGGTCTTAAGAAAATAACTCAAAAAGCATTATTTTAACTTGTACGGTGAAGAAAATCGCTTTTTTTTATTTTTTTTTAAGAAGAAGCAGTAATAGTGTAGTTACGTTAGTTCAGACCTTACCCATAAAACATAAGTGACCCAAAGACAGTGTATATGTAAGACATTATATAGATAAGTTCATGTTGCATGTGTTTAATAACTTATCAGCATAGTACCTATACTAAGGTTAGGAATATGTGTGAATGTATGTATTTTCTTTGTAGAGACTGTACAATACACTAATATAACAGTGAAGCGTGTATCTTACATACATACTTATTTACAATGCACAACAATGGACTACATACCTACATTACCTGTAATTATAGAATTTTTGTATATGTAGATTATATTCAGTGGCATACAGAGAAAATCGACTGAGTACTAAAACATATTTTTGAGATAGCGAATTTGTTCTTTTTCTAATAATACACATGAACAAAAATGAAGGAATGAAACTTAAATTATTTATTTATTTGATCATATTGAAGTAGATATGAATGTAATTATACCAGTGGTGAGAGTCAACTAGGTATATTATTCTATCAATTATTCTATTCTATCCTATCTTGCCACATCCCTAGCAAAGAGAATGAGAAACCAATTCTGTCTATACTTACATACTTTTTTCATTACTCCCACATTCATACAGTTTCTCATGAAAGACAGTATATCATGCTATAGATATTATTTACAATTTGATTTCGTATATCATCTCAATCTTTTGTAATTTAATAAAAAAAATACGATTATAAAACAATTTTATAACTCGAAAACTAGACTTTGTCTGTTTGTAGCGACTAATTACATCGTATAGTATACATATGTACGTATTAGGTATATGCTGTGTAGAATAACTTATTGTAGGTAAATTTGTAGCTTCAGGTTCAAGGTTTATGCGCCACGATAACTATTTATAATAATAGACGTACCTCCATAATATTACCTGCATACTACTGCTATTACCTATTGTTACTATTACTGTACATACATATGTAGGTAAGTAACGGTATTTCAATAAATGAATGACCTTTAATATTATCAAGTACCTACTTACTAACAAACAGTTTTACTTACATGTCTACTTATTATAAGAAACGCTAATCAGATATCTTTACTCATCATAGAATGAATCATTTGGAATGTATCATAATATTATCAAATTTTAAATTTGAGGTTACTATATAGTCAGCAGTCTGATGGTTAAATCTACGACTTCACAGCGAATAATCCTTAGTTTGAATTCCGTTACTGACTTCTTCCTTATTCGCAACACTAGTTATTGCCTGTTGTGAGGGGTGTCCCTGTATTAATACCATAATAATTATTGTTTATTATTCATTGTCAATCTTCTAATTTCGGTAAATAAGTTGATATCACCTAGTACTTGGCCGACTCATACAACTATTGAGAATTTCATTACACAATTATTGAGCATTTGATTGTGAGTTTACTGATTTATATATTATATATATAGTTTACTAAATAACTACCCCCAGATATATAATTATACTATACATCCATATATACTCATGTACTTATTCTTCTATTAAAAGCCAATACTTAAATACTTAATTAACCGTATTACGGATTTATTTATATCGCCACACGACATCAGTGGGTTATATTGAATTGTGAGGGTAGTATGTAGGTATAAAATATAGGTATATCCTTATAATATGTATTGAATCTCAAATACCTCGTATTTCATTTTAGTACACATGTTCTGTTTTTAGTTCTACTGCATATATTAATGATTTGTATCGGAAATATAAACCACAAACATTCCCGTAGATATTTTTACTACAATAATAGCATGTAGGTACGTGATTGACGTTAATCTATTTTCATATAGATTGACTATACCTAATATTTATTTATTTATTTACAAATATTTACGGCCAAAGCCTTTTACATGTTAAACCTCTGTAAACATGACATGTAGTAAATTTACAATTACGATTGATAGGTGCTATCATTATTCTGATAAAAATATACCCAATAGTTCCGAAGTGGGATTGATGAGGGTGATAGGTACCTATATAATAATAAATATTTTTTTAATTTATCTAAGTATAGAAACATTGATAATTCTGGTATCTCCATTATAATTGGTAATGATTCCTTCCTGTAATATGATATTCCTAATATAGCCGAAGGTAGCATTATTAAACATTGATAAATATTTGATTAGGCCACATGGTACCTACATGGTATATAATATATCAGCAAACACAGGGATGGATATGGAAATGTTTGATTAAATACGAGACCTTTCTGTTGTTTACATACAACAATTATCTCTGATGTATTTAACATCGAAACATTTCCATTAATACATCCTTATTTTCTTCATAGGTGCTCCTGAGATCGGATCTGAAATATCTCGAGATTCACGATGACTCGTTTACGAGTATTTCGGTAGAGTAACGAAGTGTTCAATTTCAGCTTCACTGAAATAAAATAATAATTACAAAATAGTGTAGTGTTAAGTTTGCGTGGTACAAGTTGTATCGATGGTTTGGAAGCTGAGGTTCAATCGCAGAAGAGATTTAGACAAGTCCGAATCTTCTCTTGGGACGATGGACTCGGATTACAATGGAAGAGTGAATTACATCGATGAGACTGATAGAGCCAACAAGGAGGACCAGGACAGCATCAAAGTGGTGGAGCCAAAACCACGATCCAAAGAAACTCCAGATCTCGAGACAGAGAGCAATGTATTGTCTGCAGATGAATCAGGGTAGGACAAAAGTTTATTACAACATTATAACTATAAAAATATTATGCCAATATAAAGATTCCTACCTACTTATGTAACTGGTTTTGCATGCATGAAATTCAGGGTACGACTTTCGTTAGGGTGATAAAGCTTTTTTTTTTTTTAGTTTTTCGTTGATGTTTTAATTCATACTCAGGCTGATTTAAAATGAAGCTGATAGATAATTTAAATATATTATTTTAAATTAATAAATCGTCCTCTTTATTTCAATGGAATATATCACTAGTTCAACGTAATATACCTATTGGACCATCCTTGGTTAGCTATATACAACTGTGTCTTAAATAATAATAATATGATGGTATATAACGCATTTATAATGTAGGTATGTTATTTCCCTTCATTATCCTACACACAATTAACTACCTGCAATTTATATTCAGCTATCACTCGTGCACATATACCTACATTAATTTCATGTAAAAAAGCTTTCCATTTGTATTAATATAATAATGACTTCGAATGTTTAATACATACAGGTAGGTACTATCTATAATAATTAATACAAACATAAAATATGGATAAAACTTCACCTATAATGGATTCCACGTATCGTTATTACTTTACACCGTGTTAAAGATGGGATCGCTCGATTTAATAATTGTTTATCGTTTTAATTACTATACGATGTTCATTACAATAGCGTGGGGTCCCACTCCCCCCTCGGGGGGAGGTTTGGGTTTTATGTCCATTAGAGAAAGCACTCAACATTATTTCCATTTTTATTAGAACGTGTTTCATATTATTTAATTACTTTCATCATTCATAACAATGTATAAAAGTTCTGTGTATACCTACTACCCTTATACCCCTTCAATGGCTGCATGTATACAAACACTGCCCTATATTTAGTGAAGAGCTGTGATTATTGTCTATATATAGATCTAGCTCCTTACACAGGATCTTTATAGAGTAGACAGAGTGTAAGGAAGGTCAATTCGATATAGCTTTGTACTCCACCTTCACTCTCTCTTCATACTACAGTTCCTCGTGCGCTCACAATATGCCATCGCGTTAGCATCGTCGTGATCTGATCTGCATACTCGTAATGAAATCAGCGATTCATGGATGCTGTAATTTTTTTCAGAGAAAGCTCTCAGACAAATATTTTTTATTCATCGTCTTTTCATTATTCATTTAGGCACATCCAGCTACAGCTACATACACATGCCCGAAACATCAAAAATCTTATTACTTGTAATTATTGTGAATAATTCAAATAATACCATATTTTACCTTATTTTTGTTCCAGGTCCCGTGACTCGAGATGTTGCGCCCCCTGCTCCGCCCCCCTGGGCAGACTGCGTGTAGAGAAGATAGAGGGGGGCCTACTGGTGGCTGGAGTGGCCATAGCTGCCAATTGTCAGTTGGTGTTGCCAATATTCGGCTTCCTCTTCCTTCTGGTTGGCTGTGTTCTCACTGGTAAGTTGATATTATACTATAACAAATTCGTAAATAAATTGTGTTTATCTAAAACAACAGACTATAAAATACAAAGATAAATATTTTAAATAATCTAATATTTCACTCGTACAGATTCTCAAGATATTGTGAAGTAGCAAGTTTCTTTGCATACAGACGATGGTTCTAATAAAAATTATATTTTTTTTTATTTATTAATTTTCATTCTACATACATATTTAACATAACATAACATAATTAACATATTTGATAGCCTCACTAGGCGTATGCCTGTGTTGAGGCGATTTAAGGACATTACATAATAATTAACAACATAATTTCTAATATCATTCATCCTTCACTCAATCTATACCAATGTGTGAAATAGTTCAGTCTGTGACTTCTCTCTTCCAATCATCATCAACCACTCAGTCAGAGACACCCTGAACTCTCTCATACTCACACAATCTCTCAGATCACTGGGTAATTTATTATAGACAATAATTATTATATTCGTTTTGAATTAATCGGATGACATTATCATCTAATTTTTTAAATCTTTCTACAGATATTTTAAATAGTATTTTTTACTTTGTTAAAAAATTTCATTTTTCTATAATATATTTTCTTTTCGTAAATTGACAAGGTATAACCTACACTGAGAAAAATATTCACAACGAATCATTGGTACGTACTATCAGATTAGGACCAGAGATAGTAAAAATGATTCATAAGTACGAATCTGTAATATTAACTTGTCGCAAACAACTTGTTGGTAAATTTACCATCGACTTGTTTGCGAAGAGTTAATTATAGATTCGTACTAATGAATCGTTTGTACTATCTCTGGCCCTAATCTGATAGTACGTACCAATGATTCGTTGTGAAATTTCGTTAGTTCATTCACTGTGTCGGTGTTTAGGTAGTAGAATTCCATATCGAAATAAATAAAACAAGTGTTTTATTCTACTATTGTTTTATTCTGTGAGAGAGACGTCTTTCGTCTTATAAAGACATTGTCAATCGTCTTATAAGGACATTGTCAACAGATTGACAATGTCCTTATAAGACTAAAGACGTCTCTCTCACAGAATAAAACAATAGTAGAATAAAACACTTGTTTTATTTATTTCGAAATTTCGTTAGTATTTTTCTCAGTGTATACTCGTATCTTTTGTGTATGGGCCTTTAGGATTCTATTTTATCAATATTTTATTTACACATTATTCACAGTTTTGAGAACAAGGAGATCTACTGCTATACTAAACTATTAAAAAATATCTTAAAACCATAAATGAAATATTGCTAAAATAAAATAAATCAGAAGCACACATATTAATATCATATGATACGATTTCTCTAGCTATTGTTTCATTTAGCTATCACCTCTCTTAGTGCTAATTAATTTGCATCTCAATTATTTTCACCTGTGTATGTATGCGAGGCGACTGACCTCCAATGGTGAACAGGTTTCCTCTTTATGGTCTCTTGGTTATTGGACAACTTTGTCTCACTAAGGCAGGTAGGCACTATATAGGCACCCGCCTCCTATGCCAGTAACCAGCACCGCGCTGATCCTGATTATCGCTATGTAAAGATTATGACGTCTCATGACAACGCAATATATGGATTAAGGTTCTATATACGAAAAGAACGTTTTCTGTTCTATTTTCAGAACAAAAATTTGCATATCCAATCAATACATGAATGTAGTTTGTCGTTTCGCGGTTTCTATGTATACTTTTTATTTCCTATGATGATGATTATGGATGATTTTATTTTGACGCCGTTTAACAGTCCCTAGACCGTCTCAAGGGCGCCTATTATTTTTATTTAACTATTATAAAATTTTGAAAACACTTGTGATTGTCACAAATTTGACTAAAATGCGAGAATTTTATGTGAGTTGCAATTGAAGATATTATTAATTGTCACAAATATTATTCACATTTTTAATTTTGAAATTTTTAACTAGTCGAAAAATAATAACACCCAAAAATTTAACTTTATAAAACTATTGAAACTAGAAAAATGTTTTAAAATTTTGTAAATTTGAACAATTATAAGATAATAATATTTAATTTTGAGAAAAATGAGATGTCAGAGGTTTCAGGCAGCTACTACCAGCGCCATCCACAGACCGACTATGAGTTAATGATTCATAAATGAAATCACTTCGTCGCATCTTTAACTTAGATATTAATTTAAATATCTTTTCAGTGACAATAATATTATCTTACAGTTAGTTGGATTAACTCAAATCTCTGAATTATTTTATATATTTTTTATAATTCACCCACCAAATGGTTTTAGATAAGCACTAAAATAAATTAAATATCAAAATATCATCTGATGAGTCCTTTAAATTTTAGTCAACCCATTTACCATTTAATTTATGTAGAGTCCGTAGAGCCTTTATATTCAAAGTTCATTTAGAATCTTGTCTCGTGTCTGGATAATGTAGGCGAGCATCCTAAGAAGGTTGGTTACTCACCCTTCGATACATTTAACCTGACAAATATAATAATATGTTCACATACCTACATACGACTACATAATTGTTATGTAGGTGTGTATGTACCTGGAATGTTCTTATAGTCCTTTGTGTTCCGATATTATCCTGACCACAATCAAATCAACATATTTCTTCCAACACTTTTTGTTTTATTGCCCGTCCATCGAGTATCCTTGTATAAACCGAAAAATAAAACAGGTGTTTTATTCTACTAAAGATTATATTTTGTGAGAGAGACGTCTTTCGTCTTATGAGGACATTGTCAATCTGATTTTAAAAATACAACATTATTCATATATGAATTCATATATGAATAATGTTGTATTTTTAAAATCAGATTGACAATGTCCTCATAAGACGAAAGACGTCTCTCTCACAAAATATAATCTTTAGTAGAATAAAACACCTGTTTTATTTTTCGATATGGAATTCTACTACCTTAACACCGACACAGTGAATCCTTGTATAAAATTCTCCGTAGAATTCACATTGACCCGTACCACTTTAATTGAACGCGCATAATAATTTATTAAAATATTTGATAATCTGATTCTGAGAATTTGATATTACATTAATCCGGCAATTCCTTGTTATATGGAAGGAGAAACATCAAGGAATTTATCAAATATTATTATTGAAAAGACATCTTATGATTATACTGGGATATTTACAGCTTTTGGGCAAAGCGACCCCAGAGATTTTCAATACTGTCGGGCTTATTTCTAAAGTGATTTCCTTTGTTGTTGTTCCATCGAATCTCTGAGATTCTCTGTATGTAGTAATTATTTTAAAATATAGTTTTGCGATATTGATATTGTTTTAACCATTAAAGAGCGATTATGTAAAACTAAGTTAACAAGAATGAGATCAAAATTATTATAAAAAGTACCTATATATAGGGGGTATACAAACAAAGTGATAGTTTTGCCTTTCATTTGTAATCTTTTTTTTAACAATAGAATGGAAAATAGAAGGTTGATATCCATAATATACTTTCAGTTATTTCCATTGTACATATAACATTTAAATTCATACGTTCTCCATGTGCCGAGAATCTGTACTAACTTGTTACATATTCAGTTCCTCTACGTCTTTATGTATTAGGTACATTCATATTATTATTATTGTGTGAGCACTGGTAAAGTCTTCCGCACAACTTGTCTACAAACATTTATGATAATTATGAGTCCTATATGGAAAATACTTATATGAAAATACGAGGCACATTACGAAGAGATTTTATATGGAAGAAGGTTCGTAAGTAGAGATTCTTTGTCTCGTTATAACTTTATGTTTACCTGGTAAAGCAGTGCAAATTTTCTCAGAAACCTCGTTCCAAAACTAATTATAATTTGTTGTTTCACTCCAGATTGTAATGTCTCTTTTCTTAACATTCTTAAAATATCACGCAACCTACACACTTGACAAAGCAATAAAGGGAATTTTGTAATAAAAAAACAATTACATAATCGTCCTTCAAGTCTACATCACATAGATATTTTATACCTATATATGAGCATAATATAAACAAATCGTGGTGATTTAATAATATAATATGAACCATCAAAATATTTTGAATCGTGAATATGAGTAAGATTTTTATTTTGCTTGGTTGAATTTTTCTATTCTGATGATATCAACGATTTATTAGTACGCACGAAACCCAAACATTGATTGATTTGTATCGTTTAGGTAATAAAATGTCCTTTCCATTAAGTTGGTAGTTGATAATATCAGTTTATTTATTTTTGTGCAGTATTGATACCTACCTATATGTATGTTGGTATGTTACAATTACCCAGTAAGTAGTAATTAAAACATACAATTTTTATTATTATTGTTTCTGTTGTTTGCTCTGTACAAACATAATATGACACATCACAACACACCACAGACACAGCAACCAACATGCGGTAATACAATATTTACCTATTCTTTCCTTGTTATATAAACTAACATCGCATACCTAATAAATAAATCTACTGTACGCATAGGTATGCCAAGTACAATCTAAATAGGTACCTTGATAATGTAAACATTGCCACTTGTTAAAAAAATCACAATCCACACATAAATATTCTAATGCGTTCGTATGTATGTTCGTATGTCCTTAATGGACTCTGAAATAAGGAAAGACAGAAGTAAAATAATACACTCTATACGAGGTCTCATATCCTGGGCACGTTCAAGGCCAAAAACATTTAAAATATCTTATGTATTGATAAAGATATTATAATAATAAAATTTGTATGGATAAATCTATGAAAGTTTTTGTAAGTAGCAATATTCATAGTCGAACATTTTTCAGTGTACTGAATCAATTTCACAATGGATGTAACGAGAAATACATCAGTACTGAAACTAAACATATGGGGATTATTTTGGTTATAAATTATTGTGTTTGGTTATGATAAAAACTCCTGAATTATGCGAGTTAAAATTGCATATTTTTGACATCTTGGGCTAATTTCATAATGGCCGACATGAATGACATAGAATCCAATACATTAATATTTTGGTTGGTACATCGGTTCATTAGTTTGTTTGTTTTTTGACTTTTATGTCCTCTTTACGATATGTCTCATCCAGTATGCGAGCTGAAAACATTTAAAAAGTATTCTTTTATAAAGATTGAATTTATAAATCATGATGTATCAACAATCTTTTGTTGATGTTTTGTAAAATCACAAAAATCTCATATTATCTACAACAATCGACAATATGTGTTCTTATTTTATTGTAGGATATTCTTAGTTTCTTCTTATTTCTAAATATAGTTATCTGTTATATCAAACACAGAGAATTTAGAAAGATTTATCATATCAAATGAAATGTATCATCCACACATAAATATTCTAAAGCGTTCGTTAGTTCGTATGTCCTCAATGGACTCTGAAATAAGGAAAGACAGAAGTAAAATAATACACTCTATACGAGGTCTCATCTCCTGGGCACGTTCAAGGCCAAAAACATTTAAAATATCTTATGTATTGATAAAGAAATTATAATAATAAAATTTGTATGGAAAAATCTATGAAAGTTTTTGTAAGTAGCAATATTCATGGTCGAACATTTTTCAATGTACTGAATTAATTTCACAATGGATGTAACGAGAAATACATCAGTACTGAAACTAAACATTTGGGGATTATTTTGGTTATAAATTATTGTGTTTGGTTATGATAAAAACTCCTGAATTATGCGAGTTAAAATTGCATATTTTTGACATCTTGAGCTAATTTCATATTGGCCGACATGAATGACATAGAATCCAATACATTAATATTTAGGTTGGTACATTGGTTCATTTGTTTGTTTGTTTTGTGATTTGTATGTTCTTATCTTATTGTAAGATGTTTAGTGTTTTTCAAAATATAGTTATCTCTAATATCAAAAACATAGAATTATTAATTCAGTGATATTTCAATGTTCTTTTGTCGAAGTATGCTAAACTTCAAAATCTTAAAAAATCTTATATATCTACAACGATACTATTAATACGTCTTCTTATTTTATTGTAAGATGTTTAGAGTTATTCAAAATATAGTTATCTGTTATATCAAAAACATAGAATTATTAATTCAGTGATACTTCAATGTTCTATTGTCGAAGTATGCTAAACTCCAAAATCTAAAAAATCTTATATATCGACAACGATACTATTAATACATGTTTTTATTTTATTGTAAGATATTCAGAGTTCCTTTTTATTTCAAAATATAGTTATCTGTTTTATCAAAAACTGGGATCCAACTCAAATACAATGGCATGAAATATATCATTTTTAATCATCTCATGTGCCTCATTTTTCTCATTTTTAATTAACCCATAGATAACATAAGTAAACTTGCATTTAACATAATACGGTGATAATTTAAGTAGGCACTTTTGTAATATATTACCACATATTATGCCTCCATCTATTTGTTTCATTAGAAGTATTTCATTTATTCAAAACAAGCATCTAAAAACATGAGATTTTCAAAGTTTAGATATTAAGATATTGGCTATTGATAAAGTAAATTGTTAGAATTGCATACCAGCTTTATAATTCCGTTTTAAGGCAATGTCTCACTCCAAAAATAAAATTGTAGCTAAATATAAAACGTCATTTGTGTAACATCTATTTTAGGAATATAATTACATTTCAAATAAAGAATTATGACCGCGATTTGTAATTTCACATAATAAAATTATTATTGTTTGGTTTGCGGTATTTTTAAATTTCACTGGGGTATTCTAAATTCAAAATAATTATAGAATATTATACGTTCTAAATGCAAACATCTCAAAACTGTCATATAAGTGCCACAAATGTCAAAATCCAACGCTTTATCTGGGAGGCGTTCAGGGTAACATAAATATCGCTCGATGTTCAGTGACCTGAGCGACCATGAAGTTGCAATGAGTGGTGAATGGCACCCCGGATAATCGTGAACAACTTTGAGCGTTTTTATATTATTATTATTATTTGGATGATTTGTAAAGCGCCGTTTTGTGAAAAAAAATCCACCTCAAGGGCGCTCACATCCCAAATGTCATCGTACTGGCGCCATTTTCGTAAGATTCATTCGCGGTAGTGCGTCATGCTTTACTTGATTACGTTTTTAATTTGAATAGTTAAATTGGCTTTGCTTTAAGAATGTTTTTAGGATAATGCATATTTAAACAAACCGTAAAAAATAAATTATTCACTAAAATCTGCACTAACTATTTTAATTTCTCTTTCATTTCACTTCTTGAACTAAAAAAATATGATTTTCTGTTTTGAAAAATTATATACCGACACTTATGTTTGCAAGCGAAACTTGGACGTGGTTGAAAAAGGATGAGAGTGGAATAAATGCTGTAGAGATGCGTTCACTGAGAAGAATGGTTGGTAAAACGTTGCGAGATAGAGTGAAGAATGAGGATATCAGGAGAATGAGCGGATGTGAGAGGAGTGTTGTGAACAGAATGCGTGTAAACAAGTTGAGATGGTTTGGACATGTTGAGCGAATGCAAGATGAAAGGATGACGAAGAGGATGTATTTATCTGAAAGAAGGGGTGTGAGAAAGCGCGGACGTCCAAGAGCCACGTGGCTTGATCACGTGGACCAAATTCTTAAGGACGGACGCGTGCTGAGTAAGAGAAATCAGCGTGCATGTATGAGAAACTGGATGAATGTAGAGGAAGCGAAAGAAGTATGTAAGGATAGATCTATATGGCGTTCCGTTCTCTCTGCCTACCCCTCCTGGGACATGGCGTGAGGGTATAGTATAGTAGTAGTAGTAATTATATAAGACAAGAATACACCATAATTACGATTAACTTCGCAATTGTTTTGGCAACCGTCATCACTCAAACGTCAAGGTAACTGTCAGAGTGATAATCATCTTGCTATGATTTCGGTAGATCACCCGACGACATGCCTGAACGCAACAGTGCGAGTCGTCGGGTGACTCGCTCCGGGCGCGTGAACGGATAGAGCGTCGTCGAGTGATCACTCGGTGACTGTTTGAACGCCTCCCTGGGTTGCTAGAAAATAAATGTTGCCAGAAAATTGGTTATTGGTTATGGTTATTAATCTTTACTTTATTATGGTTTTATGAGTATTCGTTACTTTAAAATCAGTACCTGAAAAATAAATAATTGTTATTGATAATACATATCACACCAACATCAGTAGATTGGATTGCAGATTCTATTTAAAATAAGTTTTTGGTATATCCTACATTGAATCCGTTTGGTAATACGTGCTTATTTATGCATGATTTTGGCACGCATAGAGCAGATTATTATTATGACATATAGCTATTTTGGTGCTAAATAGATCTTAGACTTAAAGCATAATACTCAAGGTGTAACTAGACGTTAAATTAGCTGACTGAAACATAATAATTTAGATTTGTAGACTGTAACTAGAAGTCAATTTTGTACACCGTAAATATATTTCAAATTTCCAATCTGTAAATGCCAATTAATGTTTGAGGAAAATGTTTGGTTGCTCCCGGTGAATAATAATTAATATGCTTAGTTGTTACCGGTACTTAATCCTTTTTAATTAAATGACATAACATCTGATTATCTAAAGGAGCGCTCACATTTGTTCACTTCCAGTGATCACTCTGGATGATCCTCCAAAATAAAAAGGTGTGAACAGGCGTTTCATCAATAGTCAATCGTTTCATCAATCACTAGCGATTCCGGATGAAACCGATTACTACCCGACATAATGTTGACGAAAGGTCCTTTCACTGAAACGACCATAAACAAGTTTTATCCTTTAATTTGTCTTATTCTCTATGAATTTGTATTGAAAGTCAGAATCGTGTACCAAATTATCATACTTTCGTGAATTTTATTCATTTGATTTAAATTTTATTAAGTGCTATTTTTCATTTATTTTTACGACGTCAAACTACATACAACATGACCGTGAGTGTCGGATGGCAGCGAATGTATAGGATGAACAAATGTGAACAGGTGAAGCAATGTGAATGCTACTTTAGTATTACAAACTGAAAAAAATGTAGACTGAAACCAGAAGTCAAATTTGCACACAGTTACTGGATGTTAAATTTCCAACATCCAGTAACTGTAAAACGACAATTCATGTTTGAGGAGGTCGTTTGGTTGTTACCATAGAATAATAAACATACTTTGATGTTATTGGTAGTTATTTTTTTTTATAAAAGATATACCTATCTGGGTTTTGTTATTTTTTTTATTTTTTAATCTAATGACAAAACATCTGAATATCTAAGTAACTGAAAATAAAAACTTAAAATACCAATTCAAATGTGGGAAATTTTATTTAACTATGTTGGTAGGTAACCAACCAATTATTATTATTTTTTCTCAAAATAGAGCATTTACCCGTTTTTTTTCTGTTATAGGCATTTCCTAATTTTTTACTTAAATAAGGGGATGTGGGTTTTAAACACTAAGTTTTTAAATTGGGAAGAGGTTAAAGTACCTACTTTTTTTCAGGTAGGCACCTACTAATATTGACGTGTGTGATTACAAACTTCATGTTTTGAAATTGGGAAGAAATTTTTTTATATAGGTTTTGCACTTTTTATTTACTTAATCAGTTTTACGTAGTTAGTGCTTACTTCACTTTTTTCAATAAGATTGTGTAGTTTTAACACATTTATTTGGATGATTATCTGTTTTTAAACCCGAGCGATGCCGGGTTATAAAAGCTAGTTATTAATAAAGTCACTGTGGAAGTACTAGATATAAAAAAATATTTTTTTAAATATTTAATAATAGTTACTATGTATCTCATCAATGTGGTGCAGTACATAGTAACTACTAGTAAAAATGTTTCGTGATTACCACATTGTAACTGCAAATAAAATCAAACATTTTTTTATTTACTTCACAGCAACCAGTATAAGTAGGTACGCGAAGTAGATCGACAGTAGGATTTGAATTCAGGATTTCTCGATTAAAAGTTTGAAATTCTACTTTCAAGAATTCTATTGATCGACCATCTCAGTATTAAAGATAATCAATCTTCCGATCGTTCTTTCTGTGGCAGATAGTCGTATCTTGTTGTTTATCAGTTTTTATTGAAAAAAAATAAAGACGGCGATGCGACGCCGACGAGACGTCACATGATGTTGATTTAAATTTTCAAATTATTACATATATAGATACAGCAGTCAAATGTTTATTTTTTTTTATAACGATGTTGAATGACTGCTTTATTTTAACTGGCAAATAATATTATTTCAACTCTTGCGTCAGAATCACAACAACAACAAATTAACATAATATGTGATGTTATTTAATGTATTGTATAGTATGGATATTGTGAAATGTACATATCTTAGACAGGTACATAAAGATATTCGTATTATATTTGAGAAATAATAATTGTAATTTTTTATTAATTTTTATTCTTAAACCAATAAAAATTAATTTTTCTAGAAATTCGACTTATTTATTCAAAACTATTAGTTACAAATTCTATTCATTACTAACTGTATTTTATGAATGATGTTTATAAATAATCAACTTTGCATTTTAATTTAATTAATATATAGGTGAAATTAATTATGTTTAATATGTATAAAGATATTTTATAACTTAACATTCTGCTGTCACATAATCACCTTAATTCGATAGAGTAGTCGCAGTTGATTTATTTATTGACATGATTTAATATACTTAAATGTTTAATTAATTATTTAGCATTTTTGGAAGTATTAATTAATTAAGCATGATGACATAATAAATATATTATAAATATATCTTTTTAATAGAAGAGAGCCCACTTTTTTCTGTAAGAGTTTGAGTGTTCTGTAAAAGGCAGGTGTTTGTATAAGACAATTTACATCTTCAGTTCAGCGATGAGGAGTGCCATCTATCTTGAATGTCTATTTTTGTCATCACGGGAAAAACAATCTGCATATTTATTATATGCAGTTACTGCACTAGATAATATACGTAGTAGAAATAGTTTTTTTTTAATATTATTATTTCTGTTTATATTTATTTATTCATTCTTTACTGTACCTACCGACGTCTTTATTTCACTTTATGTTAAAATATATAAACATCAAATATTGCATTAAGTTCACTAGAAGACATGGGCTCATGGCAGTATGGACGTCTCAAGTCTCCTCTATAAATAAAATCAGACACATTTTGACAATACCACGATGATACAGGTATTCCAACACTCCGATAATTTTGCAATGTCACTATTCAATATACCTACCTACATAATACATAATGGATAGTTTGGTCTAGTATAATAATATTATAGTTTGGTAGGTACTTACTTACACAAAGCAACGTCTGGTGGCAGCTATCATTGTATTGAATTGAATGATAGATTGATGGATGATCGTGGCATCTAACTAGACATCACCTAGACAGTAAACTTGCACGATATGTACCTACATACAATAATGCCTGTTCTGTCTTTTACTAAGTATGAAACTTGCTTTTGATAGAATGAGGTTGTTAATATTATGCACAGTAATTCTACTATGTAATGTTTTTAAGTAATTTGAAATATAGTGTTTTATATTTTAGGCAAAAATTAACACAAATACTATAGAGGTATAGAGGTCAAAATAAATTTTACGCAAGGTGATTCTGTGAGTTACACGTTTCTTATCTGACCTGCAAAATATGCATTAATTGTTATTGGGATATTTACAAATGACACTACACATTATTACACTTTGTTTTAGAATATAATATCATGTACAGCTACAGCCTTATCACTAATCACCGTTATGATATGTCTAAATAGATGCTTTTTTGCTAAGCGAAATGTAAGTTATAAAATTAATATAATCTTAAACGTGGATATTGATCTTAAGTGTTGTAAAGCTTCCTTGAGGTGATTTTATCACAATACGGTACTATAAAAGTAAATCCAATTATTCCTATAGTATTATTTATTTATTTTATTCTTCATTGTACATTGGTTACAATATTACATAATGAAATAGTGACATAAAAATAGCAATTATAAATTCAATGTACAGAGGGCGAGTTTATCGCTAAAATGCGATGTCTGTCCAACAAAATTTTTAATAACTATGTAGCTGAAATAAGTTAGATATACCTATACTTATGTAGAAATAGGTACAGGTAAAATAGGTACAGAAGTATTATTACTGTGTTTTTATTTACATAAACAACCACTAAGGATATCTAGACAAATTGCATTTGGCGATCGACTACAAAGGAACTTTTCGACAAGGTACCATAACATTATATGTACATTGTCGAAAAGTTCATTTGTAGTCGATCATCAAATGCAATTTGTCTAGCTAGGTACCCAGGTTTGATAAAATAGCATTAGATACTTATTCATATATATGTTATGTACAGTCTCTTTAACTGTTCGATATTATGAGGGTGTGTATGTATGTGTGCGTGTGTATGTGTTTAGAATAGTTTTTTTTCCCTTCATCATTCTTATACCTTGGACAAGTCTTCTTTTTTTCAATGTTAGGCCGCCTATTGTAGTTGTAGTATGTGTTTGTTTCATTTATTTTTTTGAGAAAGAATACTGTTATCACCGTCCCAGAACAGAGCAATCTAGTGGGACGGTGTAATTTCCCTGTCTTGCGAGAATCAATTAGCGACGTACACGATCAGGCGGGCCAGGGGTAGCCTGATATGGACCCTATTTTTTACAAAGACCAACATACCTAATTTATCCATTTTTTGGTCCCTGTGAGGGCTGCCCCTGGCTCGCTCATCTGAGATCCCTATAGGGAGCCCATGATGAGTTTGATAAGAAGAAAGAGTGATATGTGATGTCCATAATAATTTAAAATATATTGTGAAAATTGTCAAATGTACCTATTGTAAGAAGGGAAGTAAAAGAATTTCATTTAATTTCAGTTTCACTTGACAAATACGAGATGGTAATATATTTATGAAAACCCAGTTTAAAATAACAATGTGATTGTAAAACAGCGCACAGTCAACATTTCAGTGAGCCTATAGGTATAAGTGAAACTTAATATGTTTTGAAAGTTACTCGCATTACTTAGAATATTGAAAGCTCTGCTCTATATTCTCTATTCAACAAACTTGTACAAGGAGTTGTACCAAATCAACTATATTAAAAATGGAATTCATTCGGTCCCAACGAAGCATTGAATATCAAGTAGGTAGCTGATCGCTAATAATAGAATTCGATATTACAAAATACTCCGAAGGTATTTCTTGATAATTTATAAAATATTTTATACATAGCTAGGAGTTGAGAAACCTTCCAAGAATTTGCTCAAAGCATCGTTGGTTTCTTTAATTTTAAATAAGTAGGTCTCTTTGTTAATTTGAGAAGCAATATTAAAGAATATTATTTAATCAAATAAAATCAAAATAATTATTATATCTGCTTCCGTATATTTATAGATTTTAATATTTTTATTCATATACGAATGTTTTATAGTAAATTTCAGTAATTAATAGTATATCATAGGTGTATAGTAGGTACCTACTTTATTTTGTACATTATTATTTTTTCACAACCAAGTCACTCGACTTAGAAGTGGAAAAGAGTCGCCGTTTACTCATAACATGACCTCAAGGGCGCCGCATACCGCAGTCATCACAGAGATTTTGTGATGTTTTACCTGTTGACATTATATTGAGATTATTTTAGTTGAGATTATTATTGCCTGTTTTTATGAAATATTTTGAATAAAAAACATAAATATAAAAACGTAAAAAAGAGACAGAGAGCGAGGGAGGTCACATCACTTGTTTGTTGTATGTAAGATTTTGAAACTGTATTATAGGTTATATATTATAATTATATAGTTATGATATGTTAATCTACTTATACATAATTTTATCTTGTGAATACCATAATATTTTATATCTCCCAGACCACTCATTTATATAAACATTCGTATAAATGTGAAATTGCGTGAATAAACAGGTTATCAACTGTCTGAAGGTTTTTTTTATTAATCGATATCAGAGAGGCAATAATATATTAATCGCATAAAATTTCATCTTTAGAAATACTGAATTTTCCTTAAACTTTTATGTCTCTATAGAGTGCTTTATTGTAAAATATTAAAAAAAAAATACCTGGTGTAAAATAAGTTTTAAAAGCCATTTTCCTGAAGTAGTTCAAATATATTAGATGTTGGCTAGACGTGTCTTAACATTAGTTTACAGGTCCTCTCTAAAATTGGGAAAATCCGTATTTAATAATGGTAGGAAATACAAATTCAATTACATTCAGTTATTTTTTTTATCGATAAATTTAGAAATCGATTGAAAGAAAAAAAGGATGATAAAAACAAGTGCGTAAATCTCCAACAAAATGAACATCTACGGAGAATGAATATTATCAAAACAGTAGGTACCTACAGTTCTTGTTGCGCCGTTTTGTGACAGAATAAAGTAAATAAGCAAATAATTAGAATTTGCATAGGTATATTAATCTTCTTTCTCTTGTCTTTCTTGTATTTCTACCTTCAGGACCTCTGGCCACTCCAAACTAAATCTTCAAACATGTTCGACATAATATTATATGGTCAAATACAATTCAATGTCGAATATTTCCATAGATTCGATTTTCTACTAAGAAATTCTTACTGCATAATCTCATAATTCACTCGATTGCAGGCGCTTTACTATGAAATGAAACAAGATATGACTGATTCCTGTTGATCATCTGATTACTTGGTGATATTATTACCTATAGTTATGTATGTATGCGTGTACCTGTGAGTTGATATCAGATGATTATCATATTATTCTGTTTTTGTCTGATGATGAAATCTTACTTCATTTATTTATATATCACTATGCTTCCTTAATATAACATTATAATATACAACTAATAGACACGTGCACATTGATGTGTGCGACGTAGTGTAAGGCATGCGCCTTATAAAATTACTTTGTAGTTACTAATTTGCATAGAAATAAGTAATGACTAATGAGTTATGCATGTATTATAATCACATCACTCATAATATGAATGGATCTTCGTAATATTATATTATGTACTATCGCTCTTTGGTAGAAATCTGTATTATTGTTGGACAAACAATGTCCGATATTATGATTAAAAGATAATCAAAACGATATTTGATATAATTATCAGTAGCTACTGCCACTCAATTAGTAATACATGAAATATTTATCAACCTGATATATTTCACAATATTTGACTGAAGGTACGCACAGACATAATATTTCATTGGCATTCCGGAAAAAGAATGTCTTGACCTTAGCCCACAGCGTACTTACACATAATGTCTCTATACATACTCCCTAATATAATTATGATTTTATAGGGTGTCTGATTGAAGGTTTGTCTTATCACGGCATATTATCTCATCAATAGGTGAATCAGCAATCGGCATTTGTATAAGTCACACACAACTCTACAACCTCCACCCTCTACCATAATATAAATATACATATTTAGGATGGGTAGCATTCTTTAAATCTCTGGGAATAATATGACAAAAGATGATAAATCCGATTGTTATGATAATCAACGTTTTCACTAGATACGTCTTAATTTTTTTATTGCACTAAAAATTAGTAAAGTAATACTTATCATTATTATTAAATTTTAGTGCTCATACTTACATGTACCTACTTTATTGTTTATTTGTTATTTGCAATGCTCCGTGGGGTCCTCGACAAAGAGTGGGCCTCCTACATTTTTCTTTAAGTTTTCCAGTGTCCTGTTAAGGCAGGTATTTGTGAAACAGCATGAACGAGACATTTAATAAATACAACTCAGCGATGAGGTATGCCACCGGTGCCAGCGATGAAATAGGACGACCTGTTTGTTTGTTACGTAGTTAGTCCACTAGCTGCCTACTTACAGGAAATGATACCTTGATGGTATGGATATTATATATCTCATAATGCATATTTTTTCTCATTTTCTTTCACCGTACATATGTATTATCAGAATCTCTACTTTATCTTAATTCACTGTATTCTAAAACATGTTAATCAAACATTGTACCTATTAGGTTTACTGAAAGACATCGTCTCAAGTAAATATGAAAGCTTGTTGTACAAATTTGTTTTTTACAATAAAGAGTTGATTATCATATTAATAATTTCATTTTAGCTACTAATATAATCACATTCCCGAAGATGCCTCATATTATGAAATATGATAGCTCTAAATATGAAGTGGTTATTAGAAATTATTGAAGTGTGAAATCACTAAGTAGTAATATTAATGAAATAATGATGACCATGTTTAATTGTTTATCTGTAGGTACAGCTGGTATAATGCATTATGTAAATAGATATACCTATATATAATATACCCTATGTAGTGTTGTATCGTCTTATTGATTTCTTGTAACGAATAGGTAATATACCTGCACTTGCTGATGTTTACCATGTACCTACTCGTATTATCAAAATCATATACATAAATATTACACTAATCACTCACATACATTCTCGTCATATTGTAACTGATGTACCTTATACAGAAATTCCTTTGTATTACCAATGTATTACATAGTTTGACCGTGTTGATTAAATCTTGGAGGCAAGACAAATTTTACTACATAAATATACAAAGAGAATTGTTTTGAGAAAAGGCTTTGAATTCCTCTGTCAATATACATAAGATGTGTTGTGGTATATTTAAGATTAGTTTCCTATAAAATAACAGAGTTGGTTGGAAGACATCGCATTGTAGCGATAAAGATAAACCTTCCCGCTATACTTTGAATTATATAAGTGATATGATTAATATACTTTTACAGAAACTAATGTACAGTGAAGAATAAAATAAAAAAAACTTCCTAAAAAAAGAAGCAATCAGATATTTCTGTTTATCTAGGATTTGGTCAATTGTGTAAAATATACCTCATTACAAGAAAAATCTTATTATTATACGTGTAGGTACATATTTGTTAATATTTATATAATCAATTATATATTTGGTGTTATTACCTATGTTTGTTTGATATAATTAGCATGTTGATGTGCTTCATGAAAGAAGGGTGATCTTGTACTTGTACATCCACACGACACGACACCGCAACTGTTTAGTTCCCATGAGCAATACCTAACTACCTACATAATTACATATATAGAATACAATACGACCTACCTATCATCCTATATACATTATAATATTATGTACTAACGTAAACCTATCTACGTGGTTATTAACAGTTTCATATTATTATTATAATATTGACACGTGTATATAATATATGTACATAATACTATGTAGGTAGGTACTATCTATATTGGGTCATAATGTCCTTATACATTGTTTGTCATTCATGTTTAATTACTACGTAGTTATAATACACACATATGAACAAATTATATTTAGTTTGAGGAAGGTATGTACGTACATAATTATGGCTGTATGTCATATTGTTATTATTATAAAGACCACTACGTGCTCACTCACAGGGTGAGAATATTTCCACCCTTATAAACATCGGATATAAAACTACATACAATCTACATATTATTATATTATACATTAATTTCAATCTTTTATCGCTTTTAGTTTCAGTATTTTTTTATTGTTGTTATTATTCGATTGGTTAGGTAGATATATGCTTTTCTTTGTTTATTTATTTTTTCTGTAAGGGATTAAGGTTGACTGGAAGATATTGCTCAGCAACAAGCCCACCTTTTGGTTTAAATTTGTGTAATGTTGTGTTGTTTTATAATTATGTTTTGTCCAATAAATATTTATTTATTTATAAACAATCAGTAGGACCTAATGGACAATATAAAAGATCAAATGTAAACTTCGTAACGGTGCATTTCATGATATTTAATTTTTCAATAATCTTTACTATACTATAGGTACTCTTACGCCGCATCACAAATGGAGCAGGCAGAGAGAATAAATCGCCATACACTGAGAAAAATACTCAAAACGAATCACTGGTACGGTACTATCAGATTAGGACCAGAGATCGTACAAACGATTCATTGGTATAAATCTATAATATTAACTCTTCGCAAACAAATCATTGGTAAATTTACCAACAACTTGTTTGCGAAGACTTAATATTATAGATTCGTACTAATGAATCGTTTGTACAATCTCTGGTCCTAATCTGATAGTACGTACCAATGATTCGTTGTGAAATTTCGTTAGTATTTTTCTCAGTGTATGGATCTATCCTTAGGTATATACATAAATTCGTGTCCAGATATATTTCATTTAGATAAATATGATTAATTAATTAATTATTAATTGTGTCGGTGCACACGTAGTAGAATTCCATAATAATGCAATTTGAAACAAGTGTTCCTTTCTACTATTGTTTGTTAATTCGCAGAGAGACGTCTTTCGACTTATAAGGTCATTATCAATCCTAATTGAATCAATCCTAATTATCAATCCTAATTGAATCAATCAATCAAACAGTAGGATTGATAATGACGTTATAAGTCGAAAGACGTCTCTCTGCGAATAGTAGAAAGGAACACTTGTTTCAAATTGCATTATAAATATGATTACTTGCAAATGTTTCATATTTGTTTAATTTTCTGAATTTACTTACAGTTAACCCAAATTCATCTTCAAATAACTTACAGTAAGCATTAATACGTTTATACACCTATAAGCATGTGTCATGACTTTAGTAACGTTCAGGCAATTACTCTCCTATATAAGTCACTAGTACGTAGCCAATTAGAATATAACTCCCCGATTTGGTCACCGACCTATGATATTCATATCAAAAATATAGAGCGTGTCCAACACAGATTTTTAAGGTTTATAAATTATAAGCTACGCATTCCCAGGGAAGAACTTAATTACGAGCGTTTACAGTTATTACTAAATTTGGAAAGTTTGGCTTGCAGAAGAATCGTGAGCGATTTGTTATTTTTATTTAAAATTATAAATAATTTTTTTGACGACCCAAATTTGTTACAGCTTATTTATTTTCGTGTACCTGGGCGTAATACTAGGAATCCCGAAACTTTTTACTTTGAAAACTGTTCCACTAACTACATAAGTCATACACTATTTCCGCGATTGCATCGCTTAGGTAATGAGCATTTGTCAAACGTGGATTTACATAATACTAACCTTTCGGCCCTTCAATCATTTCTGAAAAAAACATTTGACCCTCACATTTAACTTTTATGATGTAAATTTTGTTTCTTTTTCTATTTTTTATTTATTATTTTTATATACCTAGTTGATAAGTGTTATATATTTATATCTATTCTCGGTGCATTTTGCACTACACTATTATTATTTTTATTTATTTTTTCTCCGTCTACTTTATATTAATTGTTTGTAAATAATTATTTCAATGTCGTCTGTACCATTTGCACTGCGCACTGTTAACGATGGTTGCCGAACTATGCTATATGGAAAGGCGCAGTGTGCGGGTACTTGGTACCTAGCATATATTATTATTATTTTATTTTTTGTTATTATTAAGTTATACTTCATAGAATAGTTTTACAGAGATTTGTTGCATTTTGATTGCTAATATTGTTATAGCTACATACCTTGTATTCTTTTTTTTTTGCTGTGTTCTTTGTACCATCATACCTATTCTTATTATTCTTTGTACATATTATATTATTAGGTGCCTACTTGTTTGATAACATTATTTTGCTGTGTACCTATGCATTGCTAATGTGTTTGTGTGGGTAGATACTTTTGTTATATGTTTTCACTATCTGTTGTTTTTATTGTATTTTTTTCTTTTCTATGTTAAAGGCTTATATAGCCGTTCACTGTGTAAATAAATAAATAAATAAATAAATGAAGAAGGTGAAGTAGGTTGACACGCGGCATAAGGATTCAAATCCGGGATCTTTCGATTTCTATTCCGAGACTGTACCATCACTCTGTCGACCACATAAATTACTTTTGAACTATACTTCCTCCGGACATTGTAGAATACCGTCATGTGTATTGTGTTGGTATATTATTACAGAATAACAAATCGTACTTATTAATTAGAATGTCTGTTAATGCATTATACAATAAATTTTACGTGTATTTAAGTATCTGTATGCATATTTTTGTAAGCTCATATGTATTGTATGCAGTGAACTCTTGTCATGTATGATAATAAAACATATTATGTATGTAAAGATATCTCAGAGGAGAACAATGACAGGAAATTAAATGACTGTTTTAATATTCACACACTAACAGCACTAGGTAATGCACGAGCATGTAGGTAGGGACATACATTATATCGTATATGGTATATGTACTCTATATGTATTTACGTCCTATCTTTATTGTTATTTATAATATAATGTACCTGCCTCTGTCTGCCTACAATGTGATTGTATTGTAATTACATATATTGGACGTAGGAAGGCATCACTATTCACTATTCATTAAACTGATAAATTTATTCACGGTTGACTAACCTACGCTATTCTGCATAAACTCACTACTATACCTTTTCCATCTTTTATACTCGCCACTACAATAGGAAAAAATAAAAATATTTATAATTTTCAATAAACACCTCATCTGCACAACCAGCAGATTGTGCAGATTCCACTTTCACTTACATAGCAAGGAAAATCCAATCAAATTCGAATTAAACTACGCCTACATTTAACACTAATTGAAATCCACAGTTTTCAAAACACCACCTACATTCATGGATAAGTCATAATAATATCACTATTAAATCTATTAAGATCTCAAAAACAGAAACAAAAAACTATTGTCTATGCTTGAAAATCTCAGATATACAAAACGAGTAAACCATAGAAAATGATCCTTTATTTTATTTTTTTATTTTTCTGATGCCATTTTCGACCTTTCTGTTCTGTGTTAATTGAAAGAGTTCATTCACCCTGTACATTATTTATGTATAAAATTATACCAACTTATGAACAATTAATATTATTTTGTAAAATTATACACATCCAAATACAATCGGATTAAAACACTCATTCATACTGACGTAGGTATGTACAAGTATATTTAACGGAATATTAATATATTTAACGTAACGTACGTTGAATTTGTTCGGAATGTGGAAATACTGTTGTGAATGTTTTGTTTTCTCCAGAATCCCATTGGCTAAAAGTTGTAATAGTCCCAGTAGAATATGACATATTTTCAATAATAATTTATTTATTTATATTTATAGAAATATATACGGCAAGAAGCCTTTTACATGTTTACAAAAAACCACAAAGACAACAGTGAAATAACAATGGATATAAAAATACTTAATGTATAATATTAATGCTATTATATATATAATGAGTTACAATCCACTGGATTGGTCTGCAACGAGTTTGGTTTTTCTTCTCCATTCGTCTCTATTCTCAGCCAGTCTTTTTAGCCCTACGTATGAGCCACAGTTCATGTCTCTCTTCAGTTATATATGCTTCTCTTGGTCGGCCTCTGCCATTTGTCCCCTCGGTCTTACCCTCTGCGATGGCGATGAGTAGTCCTGGATGCCTGATGTTGTGGTCAATCCAGTTAGCTCGTTGTTGGCTGATTCTCTTAAGGAGTTGCCTTTTTTCGCCTACCCTGGTTAATACTTCTTCATTTTCGACGTGCTCCGACCAATGGATCTTGAGCATGCGTCTGTAGCACCACATCTCAAAGGCCGCCAACCGTCCGCTTTCACTCTTGCTGATGGTCCATGTCTCACAACCATAAAGCAGAATGCTCCATACAAAGGCTTTAGTAAGGTTCTTCCTTACGCTTAAGTCAATATTTGGGGATTCCAATATCTTTGATTTTTTGTTAAAGGCAATCCTTGTCTGGTTTATTCTGCTTACAATTTCCGATTTGGAGCGTCCATCCTGGTTTATTCTGCTGTGTACCTGGGCAGCAGAATAAACCAGGATGGACGCTCCAAATCGGAAATTGTAAGCAGAATGCTATTAAATTTTTATAAATGAAACAATAGAATACTTTCACTGTGACTATTTTTATTTATTTATTCTTTTTGCACATCATCATTATAAAACAGTGTTAGCAGAACATTGAAGAGAGACCCACCTCCACCCGGATATCTCAGGAGTTGTGAACTCCTATTTATCCGCATAATTAAACTAAATTTGTCCTCACGGGCGGGCCATTGGGCAGGCCTGAAGGGCCAACCGGCCAAAACCGCCATCGTGGGAATCTTTTAAGCAACACTCTCTCTTCAATGTCCCTTTTGAAAGATGTTTATTTAATATATATATATATATATATAATCGTATGGCATGTCAGGCGCTATAAATCATAAAAATCACTAAAAACAAAAATCATAAAAAAAAAAAAAAAAAAAAAAAAAAAAAAAAAAAAAAAAAAAAAAAAAAAAAACATGTCAGAAAGATAAAATTGTAAAATAAAATACAATCACAAAATATTTAAAATTTATAAAATGACTCTTGTATCCCTCAGCCAAATTCTGGCTTCGGTTGTCAGATTACTAAAACCTTCCATCACACCGTGGAACCTATAAATAGGGCAATCAGCAACAATATGTTGCGTGGTTTGTGATGTTGCCCCGCAATCGCAGCTAGGGTCAGCAATGTACCCCCATTTATGGCGCTCCGCTGCGCTTCTGCTGCAGTCCGTTCTAATGCGGTTCAATCTCACCCACTCCCTACGGTCCAACGTAAAACCATATAAAATAATAACAATGTAGTAAAAAAAAAAATAAGAATACATAGAACAGGACAAGAATAACACAAGTAATAAAACAGAAATAATATCGAATAAATGAATTATGTGTACAGATTGGTAGTAACAGAAGGCCGAGGTGAGGTGTCCAGAAACATGTTAATTGGCGTTCCGAGGGCGCGAGCCCGAGAGCCACCAGTGCCTGAATGGTGTGAAAACATTAAACCCTCCCAAAAGGGACATACCTCCCAAACCTACTCTCCACCAAGGGAGACAGGACGACACAACGAAAACACGAGTTCGCTATCGCGCCAACGCCGCAATGGACAAAATCAACCCTAAGACCCTTCCACGTCAGGCGGGGGTAAACCCGGCTGACGCAAAAGCTCCCAACGAGATACCCACACATCCACAAACACCAAAAATGCTTTAAGGTTTCTCGGGCATTGCAGAACCTCCCCAAACCATATTGGTCTGGGAGTGTCTTCACTCATATCGTCTATCATTACATCTCTAGCATCATTCATCACGGAGCACTCCCATAGGATGTGCCCAGCATACTGCGCCCCCAACCCACAAACACACCACGGATTCTCCGCTAGGCCAAGGTCATATAACCTGCCTTTTAGATCACCGTGGCCCGTAACAAGCTGGACGGCATGGTGATTGAGGGAAAGGAATCGCCTCTTCATTCTCTCACATACATCAGGGAGAAAACTGTAGACCAATCTAGCAGTTCTCCCCCGATCCCACCTATCTTGCCAAACTTCAAAAGTCCTCTTTCGAATCACGCCGATTGCCCTACTAAATCCTCTGGTCCCAGGCTCCGCATGAACAGAGATTCCGAGATGTTCAACACTGCCGTCAGCCTTGAGCTTGCGCCTGGCTACACCATCTAAAATTTCTAAATCTGCGGGCAACACACCAGCAATGACGGGGAGGCCATCGCTAGCAGCCGTTCGATACGCACCGGTGACGGCGAGCAGGGGGAGTCTCTGTCCCCTCAAGACCGCCGCGGACACAGAACCAACCTCAAGACGATGCGACCAAACACGAGCACCATAGGTGACCTGAGCCACATACGTCGCCCGATAAATGGTACGCACAGTCCCCGCTTTAAGGCCCCATGTACCACGACTGAGTCTGCGTAAAGTATGAAATAACACTCCCGCTTTTTCGGCAGTCGCTCGCACGTGTGGAAGAAAGGTGAAGCCCCTGTCAAGGACAACCCCCAGGTATCGGACTTCATCGACAACCCTGACAGGATGCCCATCCATCCGAAGCACCGGGTTCCTGCCCCTTCCCAGCACACCCTTCAACCACAGCGCGGAGGTCTTGCTCGGCGAGAAAACAAGCCTGTTCACCCTGCCCCACGTCAAGATGCGATCTATCGCGATTCTAAACTTGCCCTCGATTGCACCTCTCGTATCTCCGGAGAGTAAGAGAAGCGCATCGTCAGCATATGCAAAAATGGTGCACCCAGGCGGCAACTCCATCCTCAGAAGGTCATCAAACAAGACATTCCAAAGAAACGGTCCAAGAACCGATCCCTGTGGGCAGCCCATGGTGACCTCCCTCTCAACCAAATGCCCTGCGTGGTGGATTACCACTGACCTTTCGCTGAAGTAGCTGCAGACTATGTTATACAGCCAGCGGGGGCAACCCCGTATCCTCAGCTTGGCCAGGATAAGAGGCCACCACGCATTGTCAAACGCCCCAGCTATATCCAAGAAGACACCCAGCACATTCTTTTCTCTTCTTTCATCCTTCCATTTCAGACAAGCTTCGATGGCATGCTCAGTAGAGAGACCCTGGCTGAAACCAAACTGTTTAGGACTTCCCGGCGTCAGAGCCGATCCAAGCCGGTTCCTCACCAAAATCTCAAGGATTTTGCCAAAGGAAGGCAGCAGGGTAATCGGTCTGTACGCCTTGAGATCCGACAGAGGCTTGTCATTGCCTTTGGGTATCACTCTGAGCAAACCTTTCTTCCATACTTTTGGGAAAACACCCTCTTTCATACAACACTGGAAAAGCTGCAGCATCTCCGCTGGACAACTCTTCCAGACGTTTTTGACTATCATACCATTCAGTCTGTCAATCCCTGGGGCCTTTTTTGGACCTAATGTTTTGATGATTCCATTCAATTCGCTGTGAGTCACGACGCTTGCAGCATCTATAGTCTCACGAGCGTTAGGGCAGCGCACCAGAACACGCAACCCTGCATGAAACGGGCTGTCCGTGGACGTCGAGTCAAGCGGCACTAACCCATCCAAGAGGGCCCTTAGTGTGTCATCAATGCACACAGTTTCACTACCGCCAGCTACAATGCTAGTAAGATAATGATCGGCGGACCTCTTGGTCTTGACAGCTGTACGCGTCACGGACCAAGGGTCGGCGTTTCCGGTTTCTGTAATCCACTCCTTCCAGGCCGAGGTCTTTGCATGCCTTATGGCCATATGGTAGGAGCCCCTCGCACGCTGAAGCGACTCAAGGAGACACTTGCCAGCGGGAGAGTCCCGCATGACGCTACCCTTTCTAACAGGACCATAGGCCCTTTCGGCTGACTTAAATTGACGTCGCAGGACCGTGAGTTCTGGTGTCCACCAATTGGTGGACTTCTTTCCCCCAGGCCTACATTTACCCAGCACCTCGGTAGCAACTTGAACTACCGCTGAGTTAAACTTTTCCCCAAGTGATTCGGCACCTTCACACTTCCACAAAGCAAAATCTCTCACTTCAACTTTCAAAGCAAAACCAAAGAGTTCCCAATCAGCATTCGAGCAGCGAAAGCTCCAGAGACCGTATGGATCAACCCCGAGCAAACCACCGACCGACCAAGTGATAAGCCGATGGTCGCTCGAAACCTCACCAACGTGAACCCTCCAATTAAAGAGCTCCGTACACAGATCATTGGTGCAAAGCGTAAGATCAATCCAGCTCTCACCCATAGGCCCGGCAAACGTGGCAGGTTGTCCCGCAACATTGAGAATGCAGAGCCCCATCGAAGATATGAAATCTGCGACGGGACCACCACTCCCGGAGCGATCAGTGCCAGGTCTGTCGTACCAAAGGGGAGAACGTGCATTAAAGTCACCGGCCACAATGACCGGCCTACCCCTGAGAACTTCCAGTGCTCGTCTCAAACCCTGCAGGTGACGGCCTACATTATCCGAGAATTTGAAGTAAACAGATATAAGGAATATTTCGCGTCCTCCAATTCGGACACACACACAACAGCGAAACTCATCAGACAGCCCATCCAAAAGCAACGGCTGTACCTTGCTGGTATCGATAAGGAAACCCGCCATGGGCTTGCTACCCTTGTCAACTATGGCAAGGGGCATTTCAGCGCCATCGAGGATTACTCTACTAAAAAGATGCTCTTGTATGAAAACAATCGGAAGAGAACTATTCGATACGTGTCTGACCAGGTCAATGGCAGACGCACGAGATCGTCCCAAGTTAATCTGACCCAACACAACGGAAACGCGCTTAGCCATCGTAATTCGTTGACATCGCTACCCTGTCTATGGCGGCCCGTAGAGCAGGACAATCCCTGTCTCCCGTGGGGTGGGCCGCATTCTTTTTGAAGCGTGTGCACGTGGCACACACGCTCCTCTCAGTGGGGACCTTGCACTGTTCCTCTTCATGTCCCTCCCTGGCACAGCGACTACACACAGGGCTCTTGTGCATACACTGCCTCTGGGTATGCCCGTACAATTGGCACTTATAGCACCTTATGGCACCAACAAAGTCCCGTACACGACAAGCACTCCATCCCACATAAGCGAAGCCCTGAGACACGAGTGCAGACCTGACCCGCCCGTTGCAGGCCAAGATGCTGCCCACAAAAGCGCCAGTTTTCGGGCCAAATCTGGCCACTCTCCTAGTTGAAGACATAAAAGTCTCCTCCGAAATTTCGGTTCCCTTAATGTTTGATCTATATATCTCCTTCAGGAGATCTGCATCTGAAAGATCCCTCGGCGTATCGTGGATCACGATACGTGGGAGCCTTCCCTTGGGTTCGGCAGCAGTAAAACCCTTAGACTTTAGCTTCTCTGAAGCCAAAATCTTTAACGCGCCCTCCTTGGTGGATGTCTCCACCACCACACCGGCACCACGCGCCCTACGTACTCGAACCGCTCTGAACCCATCCTGAACCGGGTCCAGGATTTCCTTAAGCGCCGCTCGGGTTGACTCCGAAGTTGCTCCCTCCGCTTGCTCCGGACGGATGACCACCGCCGGAGCCTTAGAAGTAGTGGCACGAGTGACGACTCGTGCCGCTCTCTCAGCATAAGTTTCTCTAGGTGCAGCCGGCGTCACCGCCTGCACCCGCGACACCGTCTCCGTAGCGATCTTGACATCCCCTCGAAGAGACATGAAGTCTCCCTTGAGGGACCTCAATGCTTCCTCAGCGGCGCTCGCCCTCGCGGTGGCTGCCGCTTCTCTCAGGTTGCTCCCGATGAGCAACTCACCAGCCGCGGAAACGAGGCTCCTCACTTCAGCCTTCTGTTCAATATTTAAACGACTCTTATCCTGCGAGAGTAAACTTTCAATTGACTCAGCTATGGCTCTGAATGCAGCCCTATCCCGATTTGGTCCCTCTGTTGCCTCTTCAATTGCTGAGGCAACCGTCTCAGCCGCAGACGGGCTGATAGGCTGCCTTCTCCTCTTCTTGGTGCGTGGTCCTGGTTCTCCACTTGTGCTGGGAAGCGCCTCCATCGTTGGATCCCCCGATGGTCGCTCCCCCGCTGAGGCCAATCCAGTAACCACAACACCTCCTGACGCCTTACCGCTTCCCTTTTTCCCCTTACTTCTTGTTACCATGGAACCATCAGAGTCAGCTCCCGTGCTAGCACTCACATGTTTTGTTATTCCCACAGAAGGAGGCGTCCTTGCAAGAGATCGACGTGGCGTAAATACCACGCCCGCATCTGACGCCTCATCTCCGGATGACATTTCTGTATCCATAGTTTACAAAAAAAATCACAATTTCTTCATACAAATATAACACCCAAAGTGTTTTCACAGATTTTTCCGACAAATATGACACCTTAAGTGTTTCTACGGAACAGTTGAACAGAATTTTTTCATACAAATATAACACCCAAAATGTTTCCACAGATTTTTTTCACAGTGTTAGCAGAACAATATAAAATAAAAAAATAAAATAACTAGGACGATGTGCAGTGGCGAGATTAGCTATTGGTCGCTAGCCGACTTTCAAGAGCTACCGCTCTCATCCTCAGGTTTGCGTAAAGCTAAATCTAGCCTCATATAGAGAGAGAAAGCCGGCTCCTCTCGTCTAATAAAATCACAATGGAAGTACTAAATAAGTGTTTTATTTATAATAATTTAACATGAACTTTCATTAAGGACTGTCGGTCGAAAATATCCACCTATTAATGCTGTTGACTATATTGTGTTGATACATACCTATTTACATATATAAAACTAGACACGCTTATAGAAATATATAAAATCAGCTGATTTTTTCTCCATAATAACAACTCCTACACATATGCCTATAGAAGTATATACATACAGACATACACAAGGTTGTAATCATTTCGCTATCGAATGTGTTTACTATTAGTAGGTAGTATGTATTATGTGCGTATGGTGACGATGCTTTCTCCACCGGACCAATAGACCAGACGGGCAGATTGTCGATTACTATTTTCATAAGTTCTCATTGATACAATATGATATTTAATTACACGAATGATGCACTACTATAATATTATATTGCTTATAATAGATCTTATTTATAATACATAGGTAACTATATATTATATCATCTACCTATTTATACAACTGCTACGCACTGACAATAATAACCTATTAGGCACTGGAAATAGAGAAATTGTATTAGCGGAAATAATTAGTAGATACCTACATAATACCGTATTATTACACATACATACATACATAGTACATACATTGAGCCGTTTAAGACATGTTTTTCTAAAACAATATCAATATGTCTAGAAATTATTATATAGTTAATGCTGAAAATATAAACAATGAAACTAAAGCGCTTCCACCAACTAGTTAAAAATAATATAGTTTTGCTCATCGTTTTCTATATAATTATTTTACTGATAAGTTTCTTACTCTTTTACATTTCACGGTTTCAATTTTTCTTTCATTCATTGCAAATTCAAAAGAACAGATTTGGGAGGATGGAGAGTACCCAAAGGGTCACCCACTGCTTCTACCATCCTGGACAAGAAAGAGAAACTCGAAAAGAAAGAAAATGATTGCATGCAAAGTACTAATATTAATTAAGTATTTAATGACACAACAAATGTATAAGAAAACATTAGGAAAATTTATTTTATTTGTTATCCTGTGGATTCCCGGCAAAAGTATAGGTTACCTAATTTTTCTATTTGTTTTCAACGAAGTCCCCAGACCTCCTGCGGTATCCGGGTGAACGGTGGGCCCCGTATTCCTTATTCATATTGTGACGTTATTAATAATGCCGGAAAGAAGAGGCTATATCAATATTTATATTCACATATTTGTTTAGGTAGGAATATTGATTAATTAATTCATTGATTATTATTACTTCAAAGTATTTTTACGTCGTAGATAATAACTCCTGCCCTACCATTTCTATATGCAAATAGTTTAGCATAAAGCATTGATATATTTAAAATGAATTTAAAAACACTGTATAATTTCCAAATTAAATTTATTCACCTCAAACGTTTTCGCCAAGGCTTCTACTTGGCATCATCAGGAGGACTATATGCCAAGTAGAAGCCTTGGCGAAAACGTTTGAGGTGAATAAATTTAATTTGGAAATTATACAGTGTTTTTAAATTCATTTTAATTATAATGAATTTCCAAAGTGTTAACACAAAAACATTTGATGCATTGATATATTTTATTTTCATACTCCGCAAGAGATGAGTACAGAGAACTATGTACATAATTAGTAAACAATAATACATATCAGGTACCTATTCATTATTAATAATTATTGTAGTATTTTCATACAATTTAGGACTTCTACGTAGATACTATACTATATTTGGTCTTTGGAATGTCCCATTGAAACAGGATACCTATACCTACTATGACCAAGTGTACCTACTTTGACCAAATGGGGCGGTCTGTAGTCTGATGGCAGAATCTCGGGCTTTTAATCGAGAGCCTCGGTTCGATTCCACCCTCTGACGACTTACTCCACCTTCACGGCAGAAGCATATTGCTAATCGAAGAATCGTAAAACGGTGCACAAAGAAACAATTCATCCAACATCATAATCATAGTCATTAGAAATTCCGCGCAATATGACTCGATTGACGGGGAATCGATCCGAATGGAAAGGGTTTGTTTCTGTCTTGTACTCCTGAAAGGAACGTTGTAAGATTTACCTAATGATGAATGCCGTACAGAAAATAAGTAAAGCTCCAATTGTTACTTAGTTTATATCTGTCTTCTGTCTTTAGAAATGGTTTATTATCTCAGTCACGGTATGTCATGACGTAGAGTAATACAATAAACCAATATAATTATAATAATTTATATTTAATTTCAATATCTTCATGTCAGAAATGTTTAAATTGTATATGTTAAATAATTGTAGTTACAAATGACAAAAGTTTCGACTTTACGATTTCTGTTTTAAAATAACTCAAAAATGTCAAAATACAGTCATACTTCTATATTGTTGTAAAAATAAAAGGTTAGTTTCTTTCTTTTTGTCTAGTTTTTTTCATTCTATAAATTTTTATTAGTTTATATTGAGTTGAGTTTTTTTAAATAATTTTCTTAACGTTTTCCAATAATTCATATTTTCTTGTAAATACCTATGTAGGTACTACTTCTTTGACTCATGACTCAATTCATGTAAATATTGCATTCGATTGACAATATTTCCATAAAACGAAAAACATCATTCTCAACAATAAAACCGTTGTAGATATTAAAACCATATATGTGTTGTTTTACCGCCTAGAAACTCAAACGAAAATTGGTATTGGATCCAATCGAATATTGTATCTAAAATATTTTCATATTACATATATATCCTAAACAAGCTTTGGTCCAACGTTGTGAAATAGTACCTATATTATCTGCAATACTTTAATTTAATGGAATGAAACAACAAATATCTTGATTTTAATTTTAGAACCCGAATACTGAGAATATACGTCTTACATTTTGATGTCGATGTATAAAATATTTATTTGTTTATTAATTTTTACTATACATTGATGGCAAACAAATCTTTTAAGAAATACATTCACATTAAAAACAATCAATTTACAGAGGGGCGAGTTTATCACGAAGGCGTTATCTCTTCAAACTAGTACAAAAACATGTATTTTTATTAATTGCAACTTGCATTTAACTCTATACAATATGCCTCCAAATTTTTCATCATGAATGACAGTTAAGTTCTGACTGTGTTTGTATGTACTAGTGTAATTTCATTTTGGTTTGCACGCAATGTAAAGCTAAGTTATGAATAATACAAACAAGTAAGTACCTACCTAGTTGCCCAAATAAAATATGCAACATACACTATTTACATAGAAGCTATCGCTAGGGAATTCCGTACTCGTATAACTTTAACATCGCGACGTTTTTTATTACCACTATAAACGTAAGTGAATAGAAATTAAATTTTATTTTACCAAGCTATGTATGAAGTTACCTATATAATATTGAGGAAGAATTTCAACACTAATATATTTTTATGTACTGCCCACAGAAGCCATCAAGAGTAAATTAATACATTTCAATACCAACCTCTGATGTGTGTGATCAGATTTCAACTTTGTTTTACTTGCATTGAAATCCATGTACATACGTTATTATACTTGTAACTCACGTTTTACAGATTAAATTTTATGAGCGACTACAGTAAAGAGTAAAGTAATAATATTTCACAGAATTATAATTGTTTCTCTTCGATCAATTTTACATAATATTTTAATAATATATAATTTGAAATTAATTAAATTGTATATTTGATGATACGAGATAGCCAGTTATAGTAAAAATATTTATCTACAGCTTTCTTTTTTATTTAATCTGTTTATTTTATTCAGTCTCAGAACACAATAACAGAAAAGCACTTTGTTTATAAAAATTACAACTAAATCTTGTGAATAAATAATAAAAATAAGAATAATCCTTTATCCTTCAAATCATGACCCTTGCTCAATTTTGAAGGAACAAATAAAAGAAAGATTTATGTTGTAATTATTGTTTTATACTGATTGTTTATTGTTTTAAGTGTGCATTTATATTGAATAAATATATTTGAATTTGAAAAAATAATAATTTTGAAATGAATTATAACAGATTATATTCTTCGTGTATAAGTATAACAATATTGAATGCCATAAGCACACATTAATGAAGTTTATTAAAAATACCCATAAAATTATAGAAATTGTAGGTATTCCCGTACCTTATTTAACTTATATTGAGAAGCAAATCATCAATCAAAAAGAAAGATGTTTTACGTATTGGTTACAGTTTATGTACGAATATCATCAGTGGCTCTACATCTCATTTTGAGCCTTGGCCTCCTTCAATATTCGTCTCCATCTCCCCCTATTCTGGCATGTATTTCTCCAATCCCTGATGCCAACGATGTCTACACCCCTCTGTACCCCATCCATCCAACGGATTTTAGGTTTACCAACGCTACGTCTACTTTGTGGCCTTCTATGGAGGTTTTTTTTTTATCACTTTCTTCACTCTCCACGTGGCCAGCCATTATTCAGCATGTATTAATGTATCATAAAAACTACTAATATATAACATAATTGATATTCTGTAATTGACAGTTTGATCCTGTAAATATTGTAAAAATAAAATTAAACTATTGTCTATTTGATTATTTACTCTACATATATCAATGTATGTTGTATGGTCTGCTGAACTATCAAAGTTCAAAGACATTGTTTCTTCTAAAAATATAGAGTGATTATGTCATTACTCATGCTGATTTTATTGTTCATTAAATATTCTGAGCATTAGGGTTAATAGTATAATACATCCCCACTGTCTATCTTCTATAATACCATTACCATACTAAATGTATGTCGTCTATACAGTAATACTATGTATTTCATATTTCGTATTCAATTCATCATAGGAGCCTAGTGTACCTACCTTAGGCTCATTCGTTCTAGTAATTGTGGATGATATAGAAAAATGACATGGTGTTCTTTAATATTACTTGTTTTGGCTGAATTCTTTTACCAGGAAGTTGTTATTTGCCTAAACGTGTAATTTGTTTTACATTATTTTTTTTACAAAATGTAGTTTTGTGACATTAACCTCGTGATGTTTGTTGGAAATACAAGGTACCACTGTAGTTAAATAATTTCCTCCTACGTGCCGTGTAGGTACGTTCTGTAGTGTCCTAATGTGTTTTTAACTATCCTGACATTGTTTCCTTTTGTTTCAGCTGCTTCATATAGAGGACGTGGTGCTGACGAAGCTGTTGAACACTATGCGGCTCGTGTGCAATTCACTGGCACTTCCAGGGCACTGGGACCCCTACTTCTGGCAGCAGGAGCTCTCATGGCAGCTCTGGGTTGTGCTTTATGCGCCCTAGCTCGTTACGCAGCTAGAGCACACCAGAGATTAGGTTTCCGTTGTCCCATACACGGAGACTTCTACCCACTTAGTCCACAAGCCACACAGAGGACCATCGGTAAATATAATTTTTATTTTAGTTCGTATAATAAATAACTATAAAGTGGCATAACGTCTTCTACTTTCAAATGTTGATAAATTAATGGCTTAAAAGTTGTTTTTGTATCTTTAAATCAACCACTTTTGAAAAACCTTTATAAATTCAATATTACCTTACTTGAGAGGAATAATAAACGTCAATAGTTTAATCTCGAATTAGATTTCTCGTTCATGTTAATTTGATAATAGTGGATATCTATTTTTGTAAAACTAACTTTAGAAAGTCATAAATTAATCGACATAACATAATTACCTACATAGTTCACATTGTGCGCGTGGGTGGATTTTCTTATTTGAGTATTTGTTTTATAACAAAGTTGTTTGCAACTTACGTTTGGCATTGAGATCTCACAATGAATGGTATAATTATTATTATTTTCGTATATCGTTTTCATTATGTGAATTAACCTTATTCTGAAATCTGTCAGAAGAATGGGAATGTAAGTCATCCCAGCCCTGCCATACTACAGTATGTATATAATAATACTTACAATATTGTATAGTACAGCCTTAGTTCCTAAAATAGCTTCGCTTATCTCTGATTGGAATGGGAATGAATAATGGAGATATTTTTATGACGTAACTATCTCCTGGGGATATAATTATTTATTTTCATACATAAAACACGCATAACAACAATTTCTGGTGAAACGGAAGTATACTAAAGAGACAGAGAGATTGTTTTAAACTAACAAGTACATTTCTTACTAACTATCCAGCCATACCATCACAGAATCTCCTAAAACCAGGAGATTCTGTGATGGTATGGCTGAAGCAGGAATACTGAGTTTGACATTGACCTCATAGATCGAAATCTGGTAACTTATTTAACAAATAAAACATAATAAAACTAAAATGGTCCGTGGTTCGATCCCAGGTGCCGGCAAACTTCCCTTTCACGGCGCTTTTAGCTTAATGTGAAAGGTGTATAAGGTTGTATTTGGGTTTATAACAAACCCAGATATATCTTTTTAATTAAAAAAAAAAAATGTTTTCGTTATATCAAATATAATGGAGTTTTAAAAAATTAACGTCGACTCAATCAATCAATCTTTTTTTAGCTTTATGTGATTGTTTCATGTGTCAAATTTTTATATTAAAACAAATGTTTTTCTTTTACTATATATTTTTTATTGAGAGAGACAAAATCAATTTATTTTAAGAGGAAAATATTATTGACAATGTCCTTATATGACGAAAGATGTTTCTCTCGACAAAGAACATTTACATACTCGTATACTATAATATACATACTGTATAGTAGTAGAAGAAAGCGTTTATATATTTATTAATTTCATTATGGAATTCTACTTCCCAAACATTGACACAGTGAATATATGTTCAATTTTTATATTTAAGTAGCATTTAGTAATAAAAGTCAAGAATAGATGGTAAAAAGAAATTTTTTTTGAACAAAGTAATTTGGAGAGAATGCACGAAACATATTATGTGATAACGAACGCTTATTTTGTACCCTTTTTCAATCTTCTTAATATTGATATGGTTTGAATGAAATAAATAAAACAAAGTTTTATTCTATTTGTTTATTTGACGAGAGAGACGTCTTTCGTCTTGTTAGGACATTGTCAATCTGATTGACAATGTCCTAACAAGACGAAATTCTACTACTTAAACACCGACACAGTGAATAAAATGAATGATATGTTTTGAGTATCACGTGTGATTATAGTAACTTATAGTTACAAATTGTAGATTTACTATGTTCTTAATAAAAAAAACAGTGAAATACAAATAGGTAAACCAAAATGTGTTGTAACCTTCTCAATAACATAAGCGGAAGTTGTTTACGTCACTGAAAAGACCGGATGTAATTCTATGGGACGGGGAAAATGGGTCAAATAAAATATTATTTACAGCAAACAACACAACATAATGAAAAGACAAGAGCAGCCATTCTCACACAAGACGGCCCTAAATTATGTACATACACACATATTGTATATATGTATTTACAGTTACAGTATTTACCCCATAATATGTGCGTATTTATTTACTTTCCCTTTCAGGAAAGATATATTTTATTTCCGACTATTTGCTGAAATGTTACCCATAATGTGGAGTCCTTTACATACTATGTAAGTAAGTAGGTACATTTCAGTGGCGTATCTAATATTTTCAAACTAAGTAGGCCAACTCTCAATAATTAATGGGTATAAATAAGCTACCTATTTATTATATGCAAAGTATCTAAATCGCTCGCAAACGAGTGAATAGTCTTGAGATATACAAAATATTTAAGGTGAAAACAATAATTCCACTTCACTTTAAAAGTAAAATATACAAATAAAACGATAAAAAACTACTTTTTATTACGACATGTATAATGGTTACCTATCCTAGAACAGACAGTGCCCAATATCACACGAGGGCTGGTCCATACAGTACGTTTTGATATACGAAGTATCACAAAAAGCTGTCACTTTATTACTATTTTCTTATTCCCGCGATATCCCATGTACCTTTTAACTAGTGTATCACTAGGGATTTTTTATTTATTTATTTATTTTCTCGAAGGGAACAAACAGTCAACACAACAAGTATTACAACAATTAAAATTAAATGAAATCTAGACCACAAGAGTCCCTCTATATTACCACAGTTTAAAAAATTCAAAGCAACTAAGACAAACACACAAAACCAACAACAAAAACAAGTTTATCACTAGGGATACACTAGTTAAAAGATACATGGATAAGAGAAAGAAACAAAATCAAGCACGATTCGTTTGCATATAGTGAGTGTTGTTTGACTAATGGAATTTACTCTCAAACATAATGTTCGTTTGCGCGCGATAATTCAAATGATCGTTTTGTGAACTGCGCGTAATTTTATCATTTTTTAACCTGGAAACCTCTTTACGGCTTGTATGGAAGATACGCTACTAGTAAATACGATTATGTATTTGTTTTTGATTCCGGTAAGCGTCTCCACTAAACTTTATTCTGGAATGAAATGTTTTCTTTATTATACAATGAAGATACATTGTATACAAATAGCTTTTTGTTCTCTTTACAAACCTTACAGAAAGTTATAACATTCATTTAAGACATCATTTTGCTGCCAGTATGATAAAGATTGATGTCCAACACAATTGATTATTATTGCCACGGTGGTGTATTGATGGCGTCCTTTTTATAGAAATTACTTTAATATTAAAAATAGATTTAATTTTCCATGAATACAGGAAAGAGAAAATTGATTTCCATTTAAATATAATACAGTCAGCACAATATAAAGCAAACTATAAATAAACTAGTGACGTAAATTTCTATATTGTCACGTCAAAACTATTAAATCTTCCTTTGACAATTTTTTGAATCTAGTAATTTGTACATGATTCATTATAACGTTCTATATATAAAATAAGACGTGAATCATAATATCTTGTTTCGTGAAAAAGGTAGCCAATCGAAAGAACAAATACTTATTATTTAATAATTTATCTTAACAATGATCCATTTGTTGTGGTAAGTATAACAGTGTTTTCAAGGAATAAATAAATAAAATAAATAAATAACAAAGCCCCCTCTTTTTTGCAAGTTTTCGAGTCTTCTCAAAAAGCAGGTATTTATAAAAACAACTCATATAAGCCATTTCACTTTCAATTCAGCGGTGGCATACCACCCATTTTGAATGTCTTAACATTCATAAACTCGGAAAGAATGATTTGCATGTTTATTGCTTGCAGAAAATTCGCTGGCTACTGCACGTGAAGAAATTATTATTATTATCTCAAAAATGTCACCCTGCACTGAGACCATAACAGCTTTTGGCCAAGGCGATCTCAGCAAGAAAATAAAAAACAAAACAAAAAAAAACACGAGAAAAAGAAGAAAAAAAAACAAATCACGTGATAGTATGAATGAATGAAAAATTTGTTATGGATTTTAGAATGCGTTTTATTTTGAAATACAGGAAATAAAAATCTTTGGTCCATATATTTGTTTATAATCTTCAGTAGAATAAATAATATTAATGTTAAAAGTAAATATTATGATAACACCGTCCTAAATAGATAGATACGAGAGTATATTCAGCAGAGCATTAGGAACTCACGGATAGGTACGGCTTTAATATTATATTATTGTACCTCTTATGTCTACTATTACACTATATTATCTATTATGAATATGGCATTGTACTACTTGTAGAGATCTCTGTCTACAATATGTATGTACACATAGTAGATTTGATTTATTGTAAAGCACGTGACCTGCACAATATGATACGCTATAGATACCTATACCTATACTACTAAATCATATTATGTACCTATCTTATTGTTTATTATTTATAGTCAGTATCATATTTCTTCACAAATGTAGAAAACAAATCCAGAAATATTTCATTCACGGGTTCTGGAGTGGCCAAAGCCAGAGACAAATATTTGCATCAGATATTTTATTGATTGAACCTTTTCAGAGTACGATAGAACTTATCTGAATCAAAGTTACCTTGAGATAAGATTTACAAAGCTTCATTCGGACTTGTTATTTTAAGTGATCACTCTGGATGAGTTATAAAAGTAAAAAGTGCGATTACCACCACCACATTTTTGATGAAAGATCCTTTCATTGAAACGACCATAAACAAGTTTTTCCTATTATTTGTCCTGTTTATGAATTAGTATCGAATAATAGAATCATAAACAAAACGGGCGCGTTGTTGTGTGCTCACGAGAATCTTATTAATTTATTTTCATTTTTAATAACTGTTATTTTTCATTAAATTCTTTTTTTTTTTACGAAAACTCGTCAGAACACGAAAGCGCAGACGTAAGACGTGTTTACTTTAGATAAACAGCTTCGATCTTAACACTTTGGATGCTCATCCAGAGTATAATAAATTGAATGCCTCTACAGATTCTTTATTTCAGCTTGCTATGACATCGAATTTTCACATAATTTAATTTTTTTTGTAATTTTTTTGAGAAACTTGTTTTAAACAAGAAAAATACGACAGGAGTCTATACAAATTATGCCTATAATAACGATCTAAATAATATGAGTACTTTCAAGCACTTTTTCTATATACTACTATATCATTACAACATATATCCCAAAACTGGGATAGCCAGCAGACCAGCTGAATGTAATAAACACACCAACCGGAAATTCTACATTCTCGTACCTCTATTTTCATTAGCTGAAGTTTTTTTTCTACATAATTGACGCAATATTTTTCGGACTTTACACTGAATAATAACCGATACATAACAATTCGGTCTCATACAATACAATGGGCCTGTAGACGTTGACATACACTTGGAATATTTAAAGATATGAAGTGTTCCTCTTACAGAATACAGTATTGTTCTGACAATATAACTGTGTAATTAATGTTACCGCAAAACATACTAATATGTGTTACGTAGTCACATGTTATTTGTTGTTTACATTCCTCTAGGCAGCCTTCCCAGAATATTGTCTCCGGCTGATAAGAGCCGAGACGGTCTTCAAAATGAATACTTTTATCTTAATATAACAAATATTTGATTTTCACGTGCTCTGCGTGTTGCACAGTACTGGAGATCAGTTTGTTTGGTTTTTGAGATAAATAATTGTCTTATTAAATAAGATAAATAAAAAATAAGATAGGTACCGTGAAGGTTTGATTCGATGAATCTCTTCATAGTGATGAAATATACATAATATGAACCATAAAATATATGTGAAACATATTGTTCTCCTGAAGATTACCTTGAGTATGAGATGGGGCGTCACATACAGTGTTTTAATTTTAAATTCATCTACTGACATTTCACAGTTATTATCTCACAGACTATTAAAATTATTGTGCGGTTTCCACCCATTACAATTCAGATATAAGAAAGATCCAATTTCATAATATAATGTCTCCATGACAACAAAATTGAGATAATGTTCAATCTACAAAGTAATAACGTTATTTTATGAATTTTGTATATGTAGGCGTTTGCTGCGAAATTGTAAATTACAGTTTTAATTTTTTGAAATTACAAAGTTATAAAAAAAAAATTCACTGAGCAGAAATATGAAAATTAATTTCGAATTGTAAAGCGAGTATAAGAATATAATAAAGGCTACACAATGTTTATTGAAAAGTCTCATTATATCTCTAGAATGGAAAGAACCATACACAGCAAACTGTTTACAAAGTAGACACTCGTACAATGTGCATATGAAATATTTCCATTGTTGAACAAGTTGCATTTTATTTATTATGTTTGTTTTTCCACAACTCGTTATATTAGATACATTCTGAACTTCGTATATTTCCATATATTGTATATTGTGTTGTTGACAATCAATAATAACACAGCGTTTATATGAAATAGTGTTTCAGAGAGTATATAGCAATATGTACATGTACCTAATATATCATTAAAGAGAGACCCATCTCACACCTGAGCCCGTAGACAATTTGTACTTAGCGATCGTCTACTGGCGAACTTTTCGACAATCTACCTACACGTACCGTATAATTATGCGTTATTGTTGCAGTTATTGACGAAAATTCGTTTGTAGGCGATCGCCAAGTACAAATTGTCTACGGGCTCTGGTTATCTCACGAGTCGTAGACCATTATTTACACACCAAAATTGTCCTCAATGGCGGGCCATTGGGAAGACCTGAAACGATGTATGTAAAAAAATTACAATTTACAGGTCATGTGGAACGAATGGATGAGGAAAGAATAACGAAGAGGATATATTTATCTGAAAGAGGAATCGGTCGCGTGTTGAGTCATTGGGGAGACCTGAAGCAATGTGTGTAAATAAGTTACAATTTACTATCCATGTGGAACGAATGACAAAGAGGATATATTTATCTGAAAGAGGAATCGGTCGCGTGTTGAGTCATTGGGGAGACCTGAAGCAATGTGTGTAAATAAGTTACAATTTACTATCCATGTGGAACGAATGGATGAGGAAAGAATGACAAAGAGGATATATTTATCTGAAAGAGGAATCGGTCGCGTGTTGAGTCATTGGGGAGACCTGAAGCAATGTGTGTAAATAAGTTACAATTTACTATCCATGTGGAACGAATGGATGAGGAAAGAATGACAAAGAGGATATATTTATCTGAAAGAGGAATCGGTCGCGTGTGGAGCCATTGGGGAGACCTGAAGCAATGTGTGTAAATAAGTTACAATTTACTATCCATGTGGAACGAATGGATGAGGAAAGAATGACAAAGAGGATATATTTATCTGAAAGAGGAATCGGTCGCGTGTTGAGTCATTGGGGAGACCTAAAGCAATGTGTGTAAATAAGTTACAATTTACTATCCATGTGGAACGAATGGATGAGGAAAGAATGACAAAGAGGATATATTTATCTGAAAGAGGAATCGGTCGCGTGTTGAGCCATTGGGGAGACCTGAAGCAATGTGTGTAAATAAGTTACAATTTACTATCCATGTGGAACGAATGGATGAGGAAAGAATGACAAAGAGAATATATTTATCTGAAAGAGGGGATGGCCACGTGTTGAGTAAGAATAATTGAAGTTCGTGTATAAAAAATCGTATGGATTCAGAGGACGCGTAAGAAGTATATTGTATATTATATTGTATATTGTATATATCAGAATCTAAGCAGCATCTAAGAAAGACAATGAAAGGATTTTACTGGCTGGAGATTTTAATGGATGGGTTGGAGTGAGAAGAAGAGACTATGAAAGCGTGTTAGGTGATCACGGCGATGGAAGAGTGAATGATAATGGAAGAAGACTGCTAGAGGTATGCATGGAATGGGATCTTTTTGTATCCAATACATTTTTTGAACACAAAGATATCCATTTGTTTACTTGGGAGAGAGGGTGTGAGAGATCCTTAATCGATTATGTATGTGTTGACTCAAATCTTCGGAAGGCCACCATTGATACACGTGTGTATAGGGGCGCTGAGCTGGAAACAGACCATTTTCTTGTGGTTTCAAGAATATGCTAATCCTACAGGACGGTCACGTGTTGAGCACATTGAACAGGAGAGCATGCATGAGGAATTGTATGACAGTGACGGAAGCGAAAGATGTATGCAAAGATAGAAGGAAGTGGCGCTCGATCCTTTCTGCCTACCCCGCGAGGGAAGCGGCGTGATGGTATGTATGTATGTATGTATGATATTGTATATCATCAGCCGTAGGCCCAGTCCGGGCACTTGGATTCGTCAAAAGCATTACAATTTTTGATTAAAAAATATAAAAAAGAAACAGACATCCAGTAAATTTATAGGTCATTGCAAATCGGAGTGTAAATGGCTCAGATTTGCAAATCGTCAGACATAGGCAGACAACAAGAGACAACAAAGAATTACAGATTTACAAAGTATTTAAATGCTAATAGAGTCATTTGCTCGATTCAGCATTTCGTCAATCGTGTAAAAGGATTGCTCAACGAGATACTCCTTCACCCTCCCACGAAACGCCTCCAAGCCCAAGGCCCTCACATCTTCAGGTAGCTTGTTAAACAACCGCACACTGAGGCACACAAAGCTTTTGCTGACCTTTGCCAACCTATGCTCGATTGCACGAACATCATTTTTATGTCTAGTGTCATAGGCGTGCTGATCCGAATTTAGGGGAGTGTTTGGCAAGTTTTTCCGGGCAAAAGTCATGCACTCTATGATATATGCACCGGCCAAGGTCAATACACCCAGCTCTCGAAAGGAGTTTCGACAACTGTCTCCCGGCTTCAGCCCCATTAATACTCGTATGGCCCTTTTTTGTAAGAGAAATATTCTTCTTGCTTCACCTACCCCGCCCCAGAACAGCACCCCATATGACATGATGCTGTGAAAGTAGGCATGGTATATGGACTTTGCCGCCTCAAAACCGCAGGTCTCTTTAATTTTTTTAATTGCGAAAATTGCGGAATTTAATTTCCCGGCCAGCTCCTCAATGTGCGCCGTCCACCGCAATCTCCTGTCAATCTTAACTCCTAAGAATTTACAATTGTCAACTATAGCTAGTTGGCGCTCAGACAGAGCCGCCGTGACTGGGTCGGGCGCAGAGGACTGTCTCAGTGAGAAGTGAATAGTATTCGTTTTCGTCACATTCAGGACAAGATCATTTTCCCTGAACCACCCGCCCACTCTGTCCAGGACACTTAAGGTGTTGCGAATCGTTTTCTCTTTTTCAATACCATCCTGGATCAATATCGAGGTATCGTCTGCGAACATAACTATTTTTTGACCTTCCTCGATACAGCCTGGTAGGTCGTTCACATATGTATTTAAAGAGAGGACTATGTGGTTTTCCAACCTCTCTGTCTACTCCACTTGGACCTCGGTGTGAGAGTATAGGTAAATATATAGAAAATATAGCTGAAACAAAGTTTATGTTGTAGAAATTTTCTTATCTACTGTATGCTATTAAGTAGTTGTACCATAATAAAATGTTTTATGAGTTTTAAATTTTTTTATCAGGGAAAAAAAATTGCTCAGAGTGTAAGGTTATAACTTAATCTGAGTTGACTTTACACATAGACATGGTTATTTAAATGTGTGAGTGTTTCCCTTGTGAGTAGACATATGTTTATAAGTTAGTTGGCCGTCACAGTTTATATTGCTACCGTATCAGCTGATAATCTGAAATGTATGTATTATTCCTACCTAAATAGTATGAAGAATTAATTCTCCACAGTTTCAACTTCAATCGCTTTACGATAACATATTATAATTTGGCGTACCTACTTGTAAATATTATATTATAATTTGTAGATTAAAGAGCATGTTTCTGCAATGAGAAAGTATATAAAAATCATAGTATTTGAAAAGCAATACCTTCTTTACGTAGTAGTGATGTAACGAATGGGCGATTTTGGATATTCGTGAATGCGAATGCGAATATTTGTTGCCGACATTCGCGAATGCGAATGCGAACAGCGAATATAGTCTTGCACAAGCCTGTTGGTGCTGGCTTTACTACTAGTTAAAATTTCTACAATTGCTCAAACATTAAAATTTCTTTTTCCATAACAATAGCTCGTCTGATTATCTTAATGCTATATGGAAGTAGTAAATAGAGATAGCAGGATAAAACTTTATATTGATTTTCATTATTATCAAGTGTATGATTTAAATATTATTGTGTTTTATTTGTTACAGCCGCTCTTGAGAAAGGAGGATGGAGATGGAGGCAGTGGTGTCCCAGGAACACGATCCCCCAGTGTCCCAGAAGCAGAGGGCCCCACTCCCCCGGACCCCCGTGTCCCGCTCCGTTACCCTTCCTAGTCACATCAGTGAGGTAAGTACCTACAAACAAACAAACAAAACCAATCGCTTCATTTGAATCAAACCAAGCTAAGATATTAATAGAAATGAAAATCGGTACAAGTGATAAATACACATGTATATTATTAAGCTAGTTTCAAGAAACTGTTTCAACAGTTTTCTATTTTTTGTTGAGAAGTTTTTGTTTTACTCTTTTAAGTAGCTTATCCATACAGTAGTATTAGTTTTGCAATCATTATAATAAAGTTGTAGTAAAAACAAATATATTTTCACGTACATATGACATAATTTCAGTTCAAAGTTATATCGAATAGATGGAGTTAGTCTCGCTAAAGTAGACAAATAATAAAGAACTCGTTGCCAGTCTTAAAATTTTAACTTAGTGACAGTAAAGACAGTGCATATTGAATGTCACGATTAGGTGCATTGAAATATGTATATTGAACTTAGCTTCGCTTATAGTCAGTTCAGTACTAAAAACAGATATTACCCGAATCTGTGCATTCAAAGACATCTTTACTTTTGCCTGACGATGAGAGCGGAAGCTCTTGAAAGCCGGCTCGCAAAAATAAATAAAGTCAAAAGTGGAATAACTATATTGTGTTTCATTTTAAAAATTATCAAAGATTTGTATTCTTATTCCCTAGATATATTCAATGCTTGACAACAATTTATGTGTAGGTTTGTCGAGAATATTGATTATATTTGTAAATTGACTTATCTGTCCTCCTAAGGGAATGAGTGAATATCAGGCATATCAGATGAAGATATCTTAATGCTATTATAACTATCCTAAATACATATATACTTTATCTGAAGGGATTTGAATATTTAATCATTTCCTATAGTTAATTAATTTAATCAATCGTCTTACTCCCCAATGGTTAGCTCAGCCACAACACAATCATTTGAAATAAATTTATTAATTTAAAATTAATATTCCGTTCACTGTTTTCTTATAATAAATGATAACGCTATCCTATTCCAATAATTCTACATGATGGTGACAATTAATTTAAGTTCACAGTTTTCTTCATTTACTCAGTTTGTCAATTAAAAATTATAATTAAAATGTATATAATGTAACTTTAAGCTCATACACTATAATTCTTATTAATCGTTTACTATTTGTACTATTTGATTGTTACTTTTGAGAGATCTTTAATAACTTTAGTCGATGAAACAATTTTATACTTCCTTACTTACTTCCGATGGCCGGATAGCCCTTGCAGGACCTTTGCCTCCGAAACAATAGATCTCCAAGCGTTTCTATATTGAGTAATGGAATGCCAGTCTTCTTTAGCATTTAGCCCCTCTAGATCTCAGTTGATGTTGTCTAACAATCTTTGTCTTGGTCTGCCTAACAGTCTTCTGCCTTCGGATATACCCTGAGATGGGATTAGATGGTATGGCATGAGAGAAGCGGCGGCCTTGAATAATCTTCTAACATTTTTAAGTCCTTGTCCAGAAGAGTGAAAGTTCAAATATACAATAGCATCATTGAACCAGTGGTCATCTATGGTTCGAAATCCTGGTGTATGACGCTAAAAGACCAACAAAGACTAAAACTTCTGTGTTTTTAAAATAGGATTCTAAGAAAAATATTGGGTTAGCGACCAGGTATAGCAGAAGGAACCTGGAGGCTTAAAAGTAATGAAGAAACAATGTTATGAGAGTATTTATTATATATTTACGTATTATTCACACAACGTAAGTCACAACGTTAAACAAAATAGAATGAATTTGATAGAAATAATCATTGGAAGCAATGTAACTATAAATAAAAGTGATTATATGAATATACAGCAACTACTATAATCTTAAGATTAGGGGTTTGTCTAATATAATCAAGTATTTATTAGATAGGTACAATAAAGTTGGATATACAAATGTGTGTAACTATGCGACGTGTTTATGTCTGACTGAATGGTATGGTCATTATTTCATAAGATTCACGTCGCACGCCGGCCGCTTGAATGTTTGTAAATTCCTTAGTAAATGCGAGAAAGATGATAATAATTTTCCGTCCCAAACGCTTTATGTATATATTTATAAAAATAAAACATTTATTCCCGATGACTCACTGAATTTCCCTAATACCCGAATCTCATAGAGATCTGAAGATGCGAAATATTAATGACGATATAGGAATCTGAAATAGATCAGATGGATCATCTTTGATCAACACCGACAATTATTTTGTAGCATTAAAACGCATTATTTTTTGGATTAATTGGAAGGGATCGCGCCTTTGTGATTAACTCGCTCTCTTTATATTGATTATATTTAATTTCAATGTACCTATACCTTCTGTGGATTAGTTTATATAATCAATATACCCTAAAATATAAATAAAAAAATAATAAAATTGTTGGAATTTAATTGTATTGTCCAATTCCTCATTGTTACCATCACGCCATTTCCCTTTTGGGGTAGGCAGAAGGAATACAGCAGTCATTTTAATCATCCAAATGCTTGTTGAATAGATCTACAAAAATATTTATTCGTGGTTTATTGAGTCAAAAAATAACAACCAACTTGATAGAATTAATGCATTTGATAAGGGTATATATGAAAAAGTGAGCTTTTTGACATAATCAATAAATAAATAAACTTTTTGGCGTAATATGCGGTATATTATGTTTACAGAAAGTACCAAAAGGCGGGCTTATCACAAAAGTACGTGATTTCTTCCAGCGAACCCGGATAACGTGGCATTTTCTTATGAGTTTAAAAAATGTTAAACTAAACACTGTTTGATTTTCACGTATGATTATTTAGTCAATTAATGAAGACTAAATTCTAATTGCCGAGCGCTTTCGCCTTGCAGCATCTTCAGGTTATTTAAAATTGAACTAAAAAAAACTGACATTTCTTTAGATTCTTTTAGGATATAAAAATTTCGCAAAGTTATTCAAATTAAAAACACGTTTAATCGTATCAGTGTTTCGTAAAATATAGTTTCCATCTTCGAATATAGAGCCACGTCCGTTTTAGAACTGTTTCCGTTTGGAATATTACAATAACTAATGTTAACTGCGTATCTTTCCGAACGACAGGAAGCAATAAAATCAAAATTTCCGTGTTAATATTAATTCTGAAATAATAATTTAGTCTTTAGTACATATTTACTGCATATTTATTGCATATTACATATAACATGTAGGTATGTAAACAGCCTTACAACTTTTAATTAATATTCATGACGCAATACAGTTCTGAAAATGTATTCCTTATCAGTTCCTATATAATTTATGTATGTAGAGTTTTCCCGCGATATTTAGTATTCACATAGATACAACCCAAGAGAATAAGTTATGATTTAAAACTTCATTCGGAAGCCAGGCTTTTATATAATGTAGTTCGCCATTTTGGCTGTGTTGAAATTATGAAAACGGGCTTAACTTTTATAAAGCTGTGAAAATTATATAAAAATTTTGAATTATATTTTAAACAGAATTCAAAATATAGGTAAATCAAAATTTCATTTTTTTTTCAATTTGATTTAAAATATAAGTCTAATCTATTCACTTTGTCGGTGTTTAGGTACTAGAATTCCATTATGAAATTAAAAACAAATGGTTTTTTCTACTATATTGATTTTTTATTCGGCGAGACGTCTTTCGTCTTTCAATTGTCAATAACCTTGAAAGACGAACTACTTCTGTCTCAATAAAAAATCAATATAGTTGAAAAAGCATGTTTTTAATTTCATTCCTATGTACATAATTTCATAGATTAATCTCCCCTTTCACGACACAAACTTTTAGCTTACTGTGAAAGGTGTATACGGTTGTATTTGGGTTTATAACAAAAACCCAGATTTATCTTTAAAAAAAAAATCAAAAATAAGAAAGAAGTCACTCAATATGACTAAATTAATATGAATTCCATATGCCTATACATAGTTTGTTATGTATTCCATATTGTGTAGGTATTCTAGTGACATTGTTGTGATATTTTCCTGTACACGCAACTTTTTTCGCCCATCAACTGTTAACCAAATTCTAGAAACTAGTGCCAAAAAAAATAATAATAAAGAAAAAGCAATAATAATGTACACAAATCTTGCTGTCACTTTGAATTCCAAGTATCCGATCATAGTAACGTGGAAAAATGCAAGTAAAAATGTATTGAAAACAATATTATTTTGTATCTATAGCGGACTAATAATGCCAAGTTATTTGAAAGTGTTTCGCTATATGAAGATTAAAACTTATGTATCACAGTGATATGTTTATAATGGTAAGTCTACTTTTGTTCAACGAATATTTTTATATACCAACCCAAAGCTAGAATCGCCACCGTTGTTGGCTTTTAGGTACGTTGTGTGATATTTTAATTATGAATTATTTTAATATTCGTAAACGTTTAAGACGTTTAACATCTTCAGTTCAGCGATGAGATATGCCACATATCCTGAATGTATATACTTTTATTAGCATGGAAAGGACACGTTGAATATTTATTACGTGCAGTTGGTCCGCTTGCTACCCCACTAATGGGAAGTGCAGTGATTGTATGAATGATGAATTATTCAAATTAGCAGTGAACACCCTATTTTACAAAGCACTATTTCTTTGTTTTTGTCAACAAAGATTTATTTATCATTTCTTTGGGTAGTAATTACTTTCAATTACTCTTCAACATTTCTTCCGGGAACACAAGGAACCGCCTTTATAGTTTGACATGGAAAAAGTTGTGTATCAGGTAGTATCATGACATGCGCACTGCGATGTGTAGTAAAATATTTACATATTATCACAAAGTTTATGAATTCAGTCTGGTTTATTGCACCCGAACACAAATATAATATTTCTGAAAGTGCACTCAACTACTCCACTGTAATATTTTGTATATTCTCTGTAATTCAGAGTGATTATCTTCCAGGAAATTCAGCTCTTTCTGTTCAGTACGCTTATATCGTATATACGTTTTATGTAGAGAATGCAAATCGGTTTCCACGAAAATGCCAAGCCGGATTTTCATTTATATCAGCGGTATCAAGATTTTTTTACCAGAATTGTTTTTTTTTATTTTTTTTTATTTTTAATTTTTTTTACAATATTTAGAATCAAACAGTCGTTACACAATATGTTGACAATTAATACATTTAACATATAGACCAGCGAAGATTCCACTCTTACCAGAAATGTCTTAGTCTTGAGGAAAAAAAAGTAAATGTTAAAGTTAAAGTATCGATAGTTAGTTAGTTTAGTATCGATAAACGAATTATATTAAAAACAACGTTCTCTTCCATTGTAATGAAAGTTACGAATTGAATTGTACTTTTTCACTCGACATAAATTCGTCTGATTTTTCAGTTACAGTTGGATGAACTAAAGCTGGTTTATTACTTTTGCCAGTTATGGTTAAATAAGTTAATATAGTTAATCATGCAAATAACTATTCTTCTTCTTCTAAGACGGTCCCTCAATGCTGAGGATCGTGACCACCATGACCCCAACCAAGCGACAAGCTCCTCCACCGTGCCCTGTCCTCCGCCTGCCTAAACGCCTCACACATTGTACCCCCTGCAGCATCTCTCACATGATCTATTAAGTACACTTTAATAATAAGAAAAAATGGTCAGTTCTCACATCTTAATTTTGAAACATTAATATTTTATTACGAATTTACATACACTACAGATTTGTTTGTCGAGTCAATGTAACGTAGTTATATAATATACGAATATAAATACCTACGTATACAATCATAATACAAGTATCATAATATTATTTAACTGTATGTATTTACTTGTGGGTCATTCCGCGGACATCGCCACCGCACTTCAAAGAATAATCTTATTCGCTGAAAATACTCATACACACAATTCAATTTAGATTTCTGTGAAGTTATCAAGAATGTATTCATATTATGTTCATGTAATAAAGCTGTACCAAATGCAATTCATATTGTCATAATAAAACAACCAGTACTCACTAATACAACGTAACATTATATTACATTTAGTTATACACTTAGTGAATTGGATTTACCAAAATCTCATTTATTTTTGGTTGGATTAATTATGTAACAATTGCGAGTCATTTTTATAATACAAAGTTTTATAGTTATCCCGTGGAGCACCCGGTAAAGAATTGGTCTCCCACTCTTCTGCGTAAGTTTTCGAGTGTCCTGTAAAAGGCAGGTGTTCGAAAAAATTAAGACATTTTACATCTTAAATTCAGCAATGAGGTTTGCCACCCATCCTGAATGTCTTGATTTTATATAGGCACGGAGAGGAGACTTTGCATGTTTCTTATATGCAGCTGATCTACTGGCTACCCCACTTGTGGGATATGCCGTGATGGTATAATAATAATAATAAAGTTTTATTCAGTGTACTATAAGTTACTTGACTTTTAAAAAATCGCCATCGGTTTCGGCGAATCTATGCCATTCACGAGCGAATCAATACTGTATTGATATAGTTATTTTTTAATAGTCAAGTAACAGATGGTACATTGTATAAATACTCTATCTTTACTCTATACTCTATCTATACTATATATATAATCTATCTATCTATACCCTCACACCGTATCCCAAGTGGGGTAAACAGAGGGAACGTAACGCCAAATTAGCCTATCTTTACATACTTCATTCGCTTCATGCATTTTCTTATACATGCACGCCGATTTCTCTTACTCAACACGTGACCATCCTTGATAATTTATAGCACACAGCTCTCATACGTCCGAGTTTTCTTACACCTCCTCTTTCACACTGATAAATACTCTATATTATAAATAAAAATTAGGAAATACTCTCTATCTATACTTAATGAATTTTCTGATTTTTTTAATAATAGACTTATTTATCTGCGTGAGAAAATTATGATTGAACACAAATTGGCGCTATTAATTGCACGAATATCTCTGTACCTTCAATTAATTCCATTACCTACAAGTGTTGAATACAAAACAATGAATCATAAACAAATATAATTTAGAAGCACGTGAGGATGTGTTTGACCTTCCTTCAAATCGTAATACGTAATATATAAAAAACTTTAATTATATTTGCAAACATTTTCCTTATGGCCTCCGAATGAAACGCAAAATGCTTTGGGGTTTCATACAAAACGTATTTTTTGTCATTAACTTATTTTCAATATAGGCGTCTGTATTAAGGTGATCACTCAAATATTATTTTTCAAAACACGACACTTCGTACTGAATCTTGGCAGACAGATATTAGATAATAATAATATAACATGTTGCATAGTAGATAGTAGGGACATACAATGCGATATAATCACACTTCAGGATGAAGGATGTCCTCCAACTGGCATCACAACACCGGTTCAGTTGAGAATCCTCTAATGCAGTGGACGCTAAGCCCCGGTTCGCGGATGGAACATAAAAGACAGTCCTTTTTTACGTTTTCGTTTTTAATATTTAAAATCAAACACCGCGGAGCACCTGGTAAAGAATTGGGCTCCCACTCTTATCCCACTTTTAGAGGTCTTGTGTAAATTAAATTAAATAAAAAAAAACTAAATCCGTAAGTTTTCCAGTGTCATGTAAAAGGCAGGTTTTCGAAAAAATAGGATCGTTTTACATCTTTAATTGAGCAATAAGGCTTGCGGCACAGAGAGGACAGCTCGCATGTTTATTACATGCAGCTGGTCTGTTGGCTGTTTCATTTGTGGAATATGCCACGATGGTGTACTATAAGTAGAAGTAATAGAAAAACCTAAGAGATACTTTCACTTTTTCATTGTAAACAATACACGTCCTCCCCTCAGCGGGCCGTGGTAGGATTATCAAAAACGTTGACCGATCCGCGGCTTTTAAAAGGTTGGACACCACTGCTCTAATGTATGTTCCATCAATCAATCACTTTGAGATTATTTAATTGAAGATGCTATCAGGACGCTGATCATTTTAATATTATTATATACTCGTACATACAGTATATTATATTGTTTGCAAATGTTTTATACATAATGTAATTCATCATACTCCGCTGTTAGAATCATAAAAACCTTCCTATACCTAAATAAAAATAAACAAAAAGGAATACCTACCAAGTGTTCTTACAAGATAAATTGAAAAAATACAGTATGAAGTTAACTTCCAAATGATTTTTAATAACTTCGCTTACTAGTATTCGGAGACTCTCGACTTCATCATCAGGCGATTAGTAAAAAAGTGAAATAAGATACAGAGACTTTTAAGGTTTAAACAAAAGAATGTTGGGAGAAGCCCGTATTGATAAGAAAGTAATTATAATTCATTGATAAAAACTATTGAAAAGTGATCCACTGTGGACGGATTCAAAAGAGAAGAATTAAAAAAAACTACTTCCTCCGGTATTCACCTTATTGCGAAATGGGGAAACCACAGAAAACCCAAATCAGAGAAGAGTAAAAATGCCAGATTTTCAACTTACAAGACTTGTTAGACATACTTAGTATAGTATTTAGGGATTGTGTATTCCGTTTCTCCTGTAAAAGGATATGATTTTACTGACGCAGAAAAGTTATTCCGTATAAATAAAAAATCATATGTCCGTTTTGTAAAATCCATATAATAGATGTAGAATTATTTAGATAAATGTAATGCTTTATCCAAGATCCCCAGTTTTTCCATAGTGTTCCCGAGGGTAAAAAGCAACGAGAAAAGATAAAAATATAAAAAAATTCAAGAATACAATTTTAATCCAACCTACACAATTTAACCTAACCTAAATTGTACAATGTACGGTCTCGCTATCAGCCCACATTATCAGCAATCATTATGTTACGAGTATATCAGATGTGTCTTAATAATGGAAAGCTCTGATAAAAGGTTTTCCCGAAAGCTCTCTTTATCTTCATTTCTTATTTTCCCGCTGAGCTTACTGAATATTTAATTATTTCAGTTTCACCTGCGGCAATGGAAGCCTTACTACAAACCTACCATCTCCATAATATTTGCCTACCTTTTGTATATTATAATATTCAGAACGGAATTAACATCTGTTTAAAACTCAATGACATCTTTTATGATGTAAATAAGATAACCTATTTGTATATATATTTTACACACCTTCTTAATACGATCTGTATCTACTACCATAGCTCCTCATTAATGTTTTATTTTGAGAACAAATAAAAACATTATTTATTTTGTTTCAGTTCTTATGTAATCTTACTTATATGTTAGACAAGTTTATCTTTTTTTATAAAGAATATTGATGAATGCTGTACACGTTCTCGTATCTCTATGCTTATGAATATTTTAATATAGTAAAGGCAGTACTGCGTATATTTTACAAATTTTTTCTTCAAGAGATCTTTTACTGTTTAGACTGGGCCTCGTTCTTTTCTGAAAGTTTTCGAGTGTCCCGTAAAAGGCAGTTAAGACATTTAACATCTTCAGTTCAGTGATGAGTTATGCTACCCATCCTAAATGGCACGAAGAGGATGATTTGCATGTTTATTACAGGGAGTTGGTCCACTGGATACACCACTTATGGAAATTGCCGTGATGGGATTGATATTCTACGCACTTGAAATATTTTGTGCTATAAAAGTTTAATGCTAACCAATCCATCTAAAAAAATACCTAGAGAAAGTATAACAGCGTCAGCTAATTCTAATAATGAAAATACGATGTAATCACTAATTAAGCAACAAAGAAATTTCGAAGAGAGCAGATACCGTAAGCATCGAGGTACAAATAGCTCGCGCTCTCCTCCGCTGGTCAGGGTACGTTTCCTGGAAAACCGACTCCCAAAGAACTTATATTCAGAGCTCCTTGAGGGCAAATGGAGGCAGAGACAGAGGTCAGTGAAAGCATTTCAAAGATGTTCATTACGAAATCCTGAAGGGAACAACTGGGAGAGTCCATCTAATGTTAATCAACTTTGTCCGCTTTTTGTATGAGAGTTATTTAACTATCATCTTCATTGACTATTAGTATCTAATATTAAATTTGCCTTATGACTTACATCTCACCGTTAAATGCCTACTGTTTTCAGATTAGTTTAAAAAAATTGAACTCCAAACAACGAAATCCATACTAAATTTCGCTTCATCCACATTCATGCAGATCCTCATACACACAAATTTATCTTACTCGAGTATTGTAATGTACCTACCTAGTTGTATGTATGGTATTTAATTTTACCTTTCAGGTACGTCTAAGAGTTTGGGGTGATGACGTTTCTGTAACACATTTTTTTAGACATACACAAAACATAGTGTACATGTACCTGTGTGAGTATTATCACCCTTAGGGTAATTTGGATTCTTGTATCCAGCAACATATTTACCAGGTAATGTGTGTGTCATACACGTGTTCTGTAACAACCACATATTATAATACAATTATTGTATAGGTAGACTCTACTTGTACTAGCTTTTTAAATATCACGGTCTTGCCTTAGAACCGTAAATTAATTAATTGTCAAAGTTTTTAAGGCACTTATTTGTTTTTTTAGTCACATTCAATAAAATTACGAAACTATAAGCTCATCTTGGCTCAGAAAGTAGTAACCATTGCTATTTATCGAAAAAGCTTTTTGTGTTTTATGTGAAGAAATATATATCAATTTTTTATGAGTAGAACGCTGAAAATATCTGCAATATATTTGTAAATAAATAACATCTACCCCGTGGAGTCTCCGGTAAAGGATAAGCCTCCCGCTCTGTTCTGTAAGTTTTTGAGTGTTCTGTAAAAGGGCAGGTGTCTGTAAAACTTCACGATAAGACAATTGACAACTACAATTCAGCAATGAGTCATGACACCCATACTGAGTGTCTTATTTGTTAATTAGTACGGAGAGGATAATCTGCATGTTTATTACATGCATTTAGTCCGCTGTCTACCGCACTTGTGGGATATGCCGTGATGGTATAGTATAGATGGCATGAAAAAGATTCAACCATATTTTTGTCCAAAAAATATTCTTAATATGTAGATGTTCAGATGGTTTTCTTTCTTTATTTGCATCTTTTATATCTCTTCTCTAGTTGTGTACTGCTCCCAAATATTTTTTTAATGAATGTACTACCAACAAATGAACTAATGTTGCAAATAATTTTATGTAATATATTTGTTAAAAGTCGATATCGCAAAACAAAATAAAATAAAATGGATTTATTTTTTCATAGAAGACACCAGATGGTTTCCAACTGTTTCTTTTCTACACTCGTACAGATATAGACGTAAACGAACTAAAATATTTCTACGTAGATTATGAATGTATGTATATTATTCTGATTATGTTTGGGTTTTACATTACCTTGCTGATGTCCTATCTTCTGTATGAGGCGCGGTAGTGAGGAGATAGGGGTGTAATATTATTATCTGCTGCCTGTAGATCTGAAAAGCTGCTCCAATCCTCTCCCCCCCCCCCTCCTCCTCATCAGGATCTACTTCTATCTAACACGAGGCACGATATAATCAGAACGTGTAGAGGGCGACAAAACACTGTGCGCTGCTACTACTATTTAAGATGAATATTAGATGTAAATCTTTGTACAGCTATATACAGATATGAAATATTATGACAACGTCAATGTTTTGTGTGTAGGTACCTACCTACATGAGGTAAATATAATATAATATAACACTTATATACCACAGTAAAAGGTGTGATTGTTTCAATACAATTCAATAATATCCTCTAGCCTTATAAACTCTTTCTCTACCCTTCTTTGGAAATATTTATTTTATATTCTTTCTTTATTCTACAATGATTATAAGCAAATTTACATATAAATACATTTTAATCAAACACAATCAATATAGAGAGGAAGAGGTTATCGCGGAGGCGCCATTTCTTCCAACTAACGGAATTATATTAGGTGTACTATACCATGACAGCATAACCCACAACTAGAGTGACCAGCAGACTAATTGCATGTGATAAACATGCAAGTTGTCCTCTGCGTGCCCACAATAAAATGAGACAATCGGCATGCCTGGCTAACCTCGTCGCTGAATTTAAGATGAAAATATATCTGACTTTTCGAACACATGCCTTTTACAGGGCACTCGAAAATAGTGGGAGACCAATTTTTTGCTTGGTGCTCCACGAAACGAGTGAATATGCCTTTTAAAAAGCGGTTTAAAAGTAAAATTATTAATTTGTCTAATTACTTCACTCCTTCAAAATGAGCAATATTTTGCTTTAAAATTAATCCGTGATGTTTTTTATCGTTAAGGTAAGCCACCCATACTGAATGAATTATTTTTTTATGACACAAAGAAGACATATGTGTGTGTTCACCACAATTTTTTTTTATTAGTCGATAACGGACATTTTTAAAAAAAAAAATCTCTTTTCATATAATCAACCCTTTTAATTCATCAAGCCAAACCACTTTGAATATTACCAATTAATTATGAATAATTAATTAATAAAAACTTGTAAGTGGTGAACTTGTTTTTCCACCTCCGCTCTAATAATGTTATTTATAGTCGCTGGTTAGGGGATGCGTTCCGTTGACCTCAGTAATTTATCTCCCTCTTCCCATGTCTGTTGTTTCTCACCCTCCTCCATATATAACTGATGACTCTCCCAGAGAGAAAATCACGTGTTGGTAATCCTTAATGCAGATCTGACCCAACTGAAACAATCACACCACGTTCTTCTGTAACATCTACCATATACGAGTACCAACCTAAATCTATATAGTGTTCAATGTTACTCTGTAAGATGAAATCCTAAATCGGATAACCGGATAATCTAGTCACAGCCGTGACATATTGCTTAACTATGCTTATTTTATCATTGTCTATTGTTGTGATGGTTTTTAACTGATTTGTAAGATTGTGCATGTAATTGTAATATATCATAGGAGCATTATATATACCTACACGAGTTTTAATATGCAGACGAATGGAATTATCTGTCAAAGCACAAGCACTGCTCAAAATTGAGCGAATAAAAGCGAAAGAAAATATTTAATATGTTTTCAAACTGCTCGTCAATGACACTAACGTGTCGAAACCGGTTGCGCAAAACCCGAAAGAAAACTCGTTTCTAAAAATCATGTTTATTATGTTGTTGAAAAAAACTTTATATTAGGTACATACATATCTATTTGAATTTAAAGCTAACCAGTGTGGCTATTAGGGTATTTTATAACAAACCAATCTAACGACCTAACGGTTTGAAAATACGTAGTATTGGAATATTTACTTTAATAATTTTTCTACGCGATTACAGATAGATATAAATTTAATTAATCGTGTTGAGATGTAAGATTCATTGAGTATTCGGTATTCAAAGATCGCCCGGATGGTTACCACTGGTACCGTTTCATACCGAGTGTACGCTATTTTAAAATGTGGACAACTGACCACACATGTGGTACGTTGATTACAATACTCACTCTTCAAACAATGTCCCCCGGGCACATCACATATATTCTGTTTATGTATTGAATTAATAATTATATTCACATTTACCTACTGGTAAAATTAAACTTCACACGTGGTGATATCTTTCAAATAGCTTTCGATTAAGAAAGACCGTGTTAAGTTTGACAGGATGATAATATAGTTTACTTATTTAATTCATACACAACATCACGACATTTCCCACAAAGGGAGTAGCCACCGAACAAATTCCATGTAGTAAACTTGCAAGTTGTTTCTCCGCGCCAATAAAAGTTAAGACTTTCAGGATGGGTGGCATACGTTATCGCTGAACCGATGGTGTTAAATTCTGAAACGTGATGTTTTACGAATATCTGACTTTTACAGGACACTCGAAAACTTGCAGAAAAGTTTGGGGACCTGTTCATTGCCGGGGACTCCTCGGTGAAAATATTTGTTTTTTTTTTGTTAGAAACCCGATTACGAATAAATCACTTTGAACTGTACGTACATATAAAGATAATCCAACGAGTAGATAGATAGCTGTAATAGATAATACCTACATTATTTTGGACAAATTATTAAACTTTTTTTTTCAACTCTCTCAACTTTATACAAATAATAATATCGTCAAACATCTTCTTCTTCTATCAGTGCCGTATCAGGTCCCCTCGACGTTGGCGATCACTCGGGAGAATGCATCCCTGTCCCGAGCTGTTTGGACCAGTTCTCCCATCTGTGTTATATCTGTCCATTACCGTATCCAGTCACAACATCTGCCTCCTTCCCACTCTACTACGTTCCTCAATCTTGACTGCAGAAGCCGATATTTATCGCCTCGCAGAATGTGGCCCCAATATGAGACTTTACGAACCTTAATATTTATTAATTGTGTCGGTGCACACGTAGTAGAATTCCATAATAATGCAATTTGAAACAAGTGTTCCT